>JBBDGP010002122.1:0-315000 GCA_037952835.1 Lithobates septentrionalis | reverse complement strand
TCAGTCACTACCTGGGGTGAATGGATCGAAACCATAGGTATAAATAGAGATATGCCATTCCAGGCGGACAAGAATTCCTCCCACATTGATAGGTCCGCTATAGCTGCGGAGTCTAATTTCAAAATCTGATCAGGGTCTTGAGTTTCTGACAGAAATCTCAGCAGGCGTGATACAAATGTGCGGCCTTGTGGGATAATTCGCATAGCGAAGTTGAGCATACCCAGGAGAGACTGCAACTGTTTTTTGGTACAGCCCTTGGTGTGTGTAAACTCGTGAAGGACTGCCCTAATGCGTGTTAATTTGTCGGGGGGGAGACTGGCCTGCATTGCGCAGGTATCCAAGCTGACCCCGAGAAAGGTGATGATGTTTGCTGGACCATCGACTTTGTGCTCGGCGATAGGAACGTTGAGGTTTCCAAAAATAACTCTAAGTTTGTCGAGATCTGCTGGGGTTTTGTTGGGCGGTTCTATCAGTAGGAAGTCATCTAGGTAATGGATGACTTCATGGCATTGGCCCTTGTGTAATAGTATCCAAACGAGGGACTGTGCGAATGTGTCGAAGAGCCACGGGCTACTCTTCGAACCAAAGGTGAGTTTCGTAGCAAAATAATATGCTTCCTTCCATTTGATGCCATGCCAGCACCAAAGGGATGGGTGGATGGGCAGGAGTTTGAAGGCATCCGATATGTCGGCTTTGGAGAGCCAGGCACCTGTGCCTGCTTTGATGATGGCTTGTATTGCCATGTCAACGGAGGAATATTTTAGGGAAAACTCTGCGGAGGGGATCAGGGAATTGAGACTGGGTATGTGCGAAGAATGAGGCGCAGACAAGTCGTACACCAAACGCAATTTATTAGAGAATTTGCCCTTGACAAGCCCAATAGGGCTGACTCTCCATGTGCTGAAAGGGGGGCAAGTGAAAGGGCCTATTACGTAGTCTCGATCTACCTCTGCCTGTAAGAGCTGATCTATGGCCTGTTCGTCGATGGCTGCCGAACGAAGATTGGCGCATTCGTGAGTACTATGGGGCAGTGCGATGAGGCCGGTGTGAAAGCCTACTGTGAAGCCTTGGATAAGGTAGGTGGCCAGGGAAGGGGTGGGGTGTGAAGTGAGATACAGTCCTAGCCATAAGATGTTGATTCGGCTTAGTCAGGCCCTCTTATGTTGCTTGACTTCACACAAATTCCTAGGGTGTGCTCTTTGGCATATAGTGCAGATGTGAAGTAGACGGCATTGGCTGAAGTTGCAGGACCCATAATTGTAGTTGTTACAGATGGCTGCCCCTCCCACGGTTCGGACTGGGCGTCCGAGTTTGTCCACCTGAGGCGTTGGTTCAGGGATTGACTGGCCCTGTACTGTACCTGAGGTAGAGGGGAACTCGAAGGGCCGTCTGATCGCCGTATTGGCACACCAGGTGGCAGTGTGGGTGGAAGACTGGCAAATTGCACACAGAGGTGAGCGTAAGCCGGCAAAGTGGCGGCAGAAGAGCTCTGTGTCCATGAGACTCCAATCTGTGGTGACCTGGTATTGTGCGAATCTGGCGGCGGCCTTGGCTGAGAAGGAACGATGATAATCGTAGAATGCGAAACCTCCATACTTGTGGCCCAAGTCTACCACAGTATGGAGGTATAAGTCCAGCTCTTCCCGCCTGCTAGGGGTGGCTGAGCACAGGACATCTCTGAGCATGCCAAAGGCCAGGGTAAATTCGGGGACTGATAGCTTGCGGTTCAGCCTGGGGTCTTTGGCTTTAAGGACCACCGATATGTCACCCCAGGAGTAGGCCTTATTTTCTGCTAAATCATGCACGGAGATCAGGAGAGAGGCCAGGTTGACGTCCTTGCCGTCTAAAATGTCCTTCCTGATACTGGTTGGGACCAGATGGGAGGGGTAGACAATGGCGCTTGAGCCTGAGGTACCTGTAGGAAGAGGTGTCAAGGTCTGAATTGCCGTTGGGTCGGGGACAGCCGTGGCCGGTCCGGCCTCCAGAAGTGCCACCCTGGCTTGGACGTCTGCCACTGAGGTGGATAGAGATGACACCATCGTGTGTAACTGCGAAATGGCCGATGATATGGACTGGAGGGATGCCTGTTGGGTACTGGGTCCTGCTGCTGATGGGGGGAAGAGGAGTTTGAAGAGCTCGCCTTTCCTCGCTGTGGCGGGGAAGGGGACACCTCTGCGTCTGAGCTCTGCCGTCAGTT
The DNA here is from genome assembly GCA_037952835.1 of Lithobates septentrionalis. Taxonomy (NCBI): domain Eukaryota; kingdom Metazoa; phylum Chordata; class Amphibia; order Anura; family Ranidae; genus Lithobates; species Lithobates septentrionalis. The sequence continues at coordinate 312,803 of JBBDGP010002122.1, read as the reverse complement.
TGGGGATAGTCCATCCCCTGAGGGATTGCACGCTGCCGCTTTCTGAAACCGGAGTAGGTGATAGAGGGGCCGTGAAGTCTTCACTGCCGGCCTGGGACATGGTTGCTCTGGTGAGGATCTCGAGCTTTATTTCCTGGTTGACTGTAACCTATTGGGGGTGAGATGAATTTCAAGTTTTTTCTTTGATCCGCTGAGTCATACTTACCCGACTTATTCTCCCTTTCCCCCCTTTTTTTTTTTTTTTTTTTTTTTTTACCTGGGGGAATATCGTCCAACCTGGTGCAGGGTGGACCTACTGAACTTTGACTGACCTGAGGAAGATGAAAGGTGACAATTCGTGAAGGGATTGCTAAGTAACTTGGAGCAATGATTTGTATGGTGCTTGCAATTTGTGACAAAAAAAAATGGTTCGAAATGTTTGCCTTGATTGTGAAATGAATGAACTGCATGACAGAGGTGCGGCCTGGTCGTGTCACGATTTGTTCGACCGTGGACCGGACTCTGGAGCATGTATTGAAATGAGGCAACTGAAATATTGGTGCTCCAGGGACGAATCGGTGCTTGTTTGATGCATCTGGATTCGAGTAGGAGTGCAGTATTAAATGAAATGAGAGAAATGATTGTTTTGACCGAGGCTCGAATTGGTTGTGCCGTGTTAGCGACTGGCAACTAACCGAGCTCTGGTGTAGGTATGAAATGTGATCGGAACCAGTGATGCATGCCGTGATGAAGCGGTGCGCCTCGGATGCGACTGGTTTCGAAACGGTGATGCGTTGTGGGAGTGAAATGATAGAAATTGCATGACAGAGATACGGGTCAATCCCTGGTGTCTGCGATTCAGCTATGATCCGGATTTCTGGAGCATGTATCAGAAATGTGGCCAATCCTGGGCACGCCGAGACGAATCAGTGCATTTTCATGCGACTGGATTCCTGTCGGAACGTGATACGTGGGAATGAAATGATAACCATGACAGAGATACAATTGATTGATAAACGTAACTCTGGAGCATGTATAGAAATGAGGCCAATCCTGGGGCACGCCGAGATGAATCGGTGCATTTTCATGCGACTAAATTCATGTCGGAACGTGATACATGGAAATGAAATGATAACCATGACAGAGATACAATTGATTGATAAACGTAACTCTGGAGCATGTATAGAAATGAGGCCAATCCTGGGGCACGCCGAGACGAATCGGTGCATTTTCCATGCGACTGGATTCATGTCGGAACGTGATACATGGAATGAAATGATAACCATGACAGAGATACAATTGACTGATAAACGTAACTCTGGAGCATGTATAGAAATGAGGCCAATCCTGGGGCACGCCGAGACGAATCGCTGCATTTTTCATGCGACTGAATTCATGTCGGGACGTGATACATGGAAATGAAATGATAACCATGACAGAGATACAATTGACTGATAAACGTAACTCTGGAGCATGTATAGAAATGAGGCCAATCCTGGGGCACGCCGAGACGAATCGGTGCATTTTCCATGCGACTAAATTCATGTCGGAACGTGATACGTGGAATGAAATGATAACCATGACAGAGGTATAATTGATTGACAATAACGTAACTCTGGAGCATGTATAGAAATGAGGCCGTAATAACTGGGGCACACCGGAACGAATCGGCACACCTTTTTGGTGCGATTGGATTCAAATCGGAGCGCGGTAGGTGACTGAAATGAGAAATGATTTGAAATGTCGGAAATGAGTTTTAGAAATGTTTTCAGAAATGAGAAATGATTTGAAATGTCCGAAATGAGTTTTCTGAAATGTTTTCAGAAAAGAGAAATGATTTGAAATGTCCGAATGAGTTTTTGAAATGGGTTTGATAATTTGCAATTTGCGACTGGCTATGGCTGTTTAGTAATACCGACATGCTAGAAATGAAGCGGCGTCAGCGTCGCTGTGCTATCGAATTGTGACATATCGAAAGTACGAGCGATATACATTGCAGTTTGTGCGATGCGGGTGAAACGAAATTTAGAACTCACGGTTTAGTGACATGATATGAAAACGAAAAGTCCGACGGGACCTTACCTGCGACAGCCAAGCCAGACGCGTGGTACAACTATAACGAAAACGCGGACTTCGAAAGTTTTGAGTACGGAGTATCGAATACGGGAACTGCGAGGCAAGAACTTGCGGACGCTGGTATGTCGAATAGTCGGCTTAGTGACGTATATCGCGCACAGGAAACCGACAAGCAGGTGAGCGGTGCTGCTTAAATACCCCCGGGCTCCTCCCATAAATTCAGGCCACCATACTGGCCTTCCTACATATATGTGTGTGTGTGTGTGTATATATATATATATATATATATATATATATATATATATATACAGGCACCATCTTTCTGGGGATAGACAAATTTAAGCCCCACTGGAGGGGTAGTGTCTTGGTTCATAGTATCTTCATAGTATCTCCAGATTGGCCTTAATCCTTAATATCGATGTCAATGTTTACTCTTTTATAGACAACTCCTAGAGAGGGGGGTTAATTTTGTTACCATCAGGTTTCTTTCTACCCATTTACACATCCTTTATTTCATTTTTTAGATTTATACAATATATGTCAGGGTAATACCTGTTTTAACGGCACATATAGACGCTTTATGAATTTCTGTACTTGGAGTGCCCTCTCATTTCAGGGAAACGGTACCTTATTTTTAATAATTCTCCATTTAACTAATTCTTTATATTTTTGTTACTATGTCTTTGGTAAGAAATAGGGGTTCGCCAAATGTGGTTCGGTGACCTCTGGTATTTTGGTTACTGTAAAAGGTAAATTTTTTATTTATATTTTTTTATTTACATATTTTGATTCATTTATTTAATTTAATTTACTTTATAATGATTTAGTTTTTATTTCATCCCCACATGACGTCAAAATCCTCCTTGGGTTAGATTATCTGGGCTTTTGAACTAAGCCTTATTAAGATCAACCAGGGTATGCACACATGATTCTGTTGCAGAATTATGCGTGTGTGATATATATAAATTCATTTTATATATAATTTTTTAAGTTAAAGCAATCTATCATTGGACTGCACGGATTTTTCTTTTTTACAAGCGAATCCTTTTCATTAGCAGCCTTGTAATTTTTTGTTATATGTGTTAGATATGATAGACTCGATAGGGACTATCCATACACTGTCATTATGCCCTGAATATCTATTACAAAGGTAACGCTATGTATTTGCCCATACTGTTTCCCTTAAGCAAGATGGCGCTTCAATTCCTTCTATAGCAATGAGATGCTGTTAGTTTGTCTATTTAAGCGGTGCGTCGGGACGTTGCTCGCATCCCGTGACCATGTCCTGTTGTGACGAAACGACGTAGAGAGGAGGAGCTACGTCCCGACGACACCGCAATTCGAACACCCGGAAGACACGGGTTGTCTTGGAGCTGGCCGGCTTTCCTATATGCTTTTATACTTAACCGATTTTGTAAGTGCAATCTATACCTTTTTTATTCAATAAAACCTTAGATTTTATGCTATGTGGAGCTCTTTATCTCTTTTATGGGGACACATCCTACCTACTGTGGTATGACTGGCGGAGAGAGTTCCTGGATTCGGATGACAACAAGTGCCTGTTGTACAGATCCCTGGCTGGGGTTGTAGCCATCCGCCCTTTTAGGTCTCCTATAACTAAGAGACCAACTTTTTCTGGTAAGAGGCAGCAGTTTTTGGAAGGTGGAGGTCTGTCTACGCACCCTATTCAGGGGTGCGTTTTGGTTCCAATATTCACTCAGCACTTGGGGACATTTATTACTTCGTTTTGTATGTGTGCTACAAAGCATGTACGGACTATAATCATTATTGTCTCTGTACAGCTATGGACTTTTTTTGGGTTTTGTAAGCTTTGTTTATTTTATACACTGAATATTATTTTTTCCAGTGTCTTGGCACGGTTCTCATAGACATATATTTGTCACACTGTTATATTTTGCCTTAGCGTTTTGAGGCATTCACTTGTTGCTTGTATCAAGTCACGTATTATTGAGTGTTTCTTTATTTATGGACATAGAGAGCAATATCTGTGTTTTATAAATTTAATTTCTATTGTGGTGTATTCATACACTGATTAGCTTCAAAATATTTGCTCAGTGACCACTACTCATCCTCATATTTTTTATGAGGCTTTTAGGCACTTGTCTGTTGCCACTCTCATTTTTTTAGCGCGACTTTTTGAATTTTATTAGATTCTGTCGTTCTGTGCCAAAAGTGTTGGGACAACAAGCCATAGAGTTGACTCCTCGGTTAGGGTTTCTAGTTTGGGGACTGGACCAGGTATAGTGGTTGTAGTCCATCGATCCACCCTAAAAGAAGGAACCAGGCAGTGCTCTCCTAAATGGGTGCAATGGTTTCCCTGGACACAGGGGTAAGACGATAAGCCAATTCAAATCACCATGGGCAATGGCAGTCCATGCAAGGGAAGAAATGCGAGGCTTCCCACAGTCAGACAGTTGCACAGTACATGAATTCTAGTTTTGGGGAAAAGGCCATTAAACCCCTTAAAGATTGGCAGACATGGTCAGAGGGTACAGAAATGCTGCATACACACGACCTGTTTTGCCATCGGAATAAACTCCGAAGGTTTCTCCATTCCATAATTTAGAATGCTCCTTTTTTGTCCTTCATGCATATTTCCCTTCACTCACTTGTAGCCTAGTCACTTAACAATGTATTTTGTCAGCTCCATTGTAGTGCTTTATCCCAAACACCCCCTAAAATGTGTCCAAATGTTACTGTTTTGTCCTTAAATTCATGCAGAGTGCCAGAGGCTTTTTTGGGGTCCCAAACTCAGCTCGAACCCCCCCATAAAATTTTTACAATGGGCCATCAGAGGGGGGGGGGGGGGGGGGAACTGATAAGTTGGCCTTATATTTTTGTCTTTAAATACTCCTTAAAATAAATGTTATACTGATGTTGGCCAAGAATGTTTGTGTTTAATCTGCTTGCAATGTTATGTGCAAAAGTACTAATATTTTTTTTTGTCTGTTTTGACTCCACAGTTTCCTTCAACGCCACAGGAATGGCAGACTGTGGCATCCCATTTTGCTGACCGTTGGGACTTTCCCAACTGTGGAGGGGCAATAGATGGGAAGCACGTCCACATCGTGCCACCACCCCATTTGGGGTCTTACTATTATAACTATAAGGGGATTAATAGTATAGTGTTAATGGCGGTGGTGTTGGCACAATATGAGTTCCTCTATGTGGACATGGGGAAGAATGGCCAGATCGAGGAGTCTTTGCCCAGATGGAGTTTTACCAACATCTCCAGAGTGGTGGCCTGGGATTGCCACCTGATGCAGACAACATTGAAGGACTCCTGTTTGTCTTTATTGCTGATGAAGCATTCAGTCTGTGTGAGCATCTGATGAAGCCATTCCCCCAGAGGACCCTCACCCTGGAGAGGAGGGTTTTTAACTACCGGCTGACCAGAGCAAGAAGAGTCGTTGAGAATGCCTTCGGGACAATTGCCAGCCGGTTCTGCCTGTTTCTGACAGCCATACACATGGAGGACTACAAACTGAACCACCATCTTCAAAATTTTACCAAAAAATTGGTCTAGTCCAACAAATGGGAAAATAGATGGGATTTTAAAGGAATTTATATTCTCCCCAAGATGTCTATCATGTTCTTAATTTGTTGTTCCATAACATTCAGTTTCTTCCTTATAATTTCTATTTCCCCATTCCACATCATGAATGAGCCTTTGGGCACTGTCACTTGTGAAATGTTCAGCTTGCTCTTCTACAACCAGCACATCACCTAAAAAATGCTTAAAAAACATGTATTATAAATATGCAGGCATACATATATTACCTGAAGCTGGGGTGTCAGACATTCACCTGTTTGGGTGTCATTCTAGCCCACTTCTTCCACCTCTCCTTCATCCAGGTCCTCGGGGGTCTTGGGCTGATTTCCCCTTCTTGGTGAGTTGGGGGGTCCCTGGTGTCCTCTGATGAGTGGTGTCCTCCGAGTCTTTTCTCCCCTATGAGAATGAAACAAAATGTATACTTAGCACACAGATATTTCAGTCCAGAAATCAGAATATGAAACATTGCTGGGAAGTGGGGTACAATTGTCTGTTTTGGGCAAAGTTCCAAGCTAAAGACATGACTTTTTACCTTACCAAAGCTGGAATACTTACCTTTTTGTGACAATTTTCACACATGGAGACACCCCAAGTATCCACTGGAGCACCTGTGTGGGACACCTTAAAAAGTTTGTTCTTGTGTCCCACATTAGTGCTCCTGAGTCCAGATGTGTAAACAGCTGCTGAGTGTCCTCCCCTGACATTACACTGAATCAGGCTTGCATTTCATTCTAGTTACAAACACATATAGACAGCAATGTCCAAAAATGAATTTCATACAAATAGGCATGACCAAATGTATTTAACCTGTATCTGCCCAAAACATCATATTTAATGAGCGAATAATGTTTTGTACGACCGATTACTGTTCCCACGAGCAGGAAAGTAGCCATTTTAAACTGTACAGCAGTAAAGAAAAGCACATGGAGCAGCATGTAAGAAATAATAGTGATATGAACACACAAGTACTTACTTTTTAGAATCACTTTCTTTATTCTTCTATACTGATCCGGCTCCCTCAGTTTCAGGTCAGACCAGCGTTTCCTTAATTGCTCTTTGGAGCGTCATACCCAAAATTCAGACTCTTCACAACTTTTGTCATGATCTTGGCCTTGTGCAAATTAGGTTTGGTGTATGGTCCATGCTTCCCATCATAGTTGTTCCTCCACAAGATGTCCACCATCTCTATAAAGGCCATATTGGAGGCCTTAAATCTCTTCCTCTGGGATCGGGTCATTTTGGCTCTGGGCTTTCCTCCTCGTTACTGGAATTAACACGCACCTGCTGTGTCTCTGCCATGTCGCTCCTACTGCGCACCGAAGAAAGAAGGGGCGGGGAATATTCAAGCAAGAGCATCAGGGGCGGGCGGCATAGGTGGAGTTTCACGCATGCGCAGTGTATATGAAGCTAACACGCATGTGTCGTACGTACGATCTGTGTGTGGAGGACGAACGAATGGAAGTGGCGAGCATCCTAAACGAAGGTAAAATTGGAACTTGGCCCATCACAGTGGCCAATACTGCTTCAAGATTGAGGCCTATATTGCATATGATAATGAGAGTTTAGGCTGACATTAGTGTTTTTGTCTTATGTATTGTCTTACAGCAAAGATGAATCACTTTAAGGACCCAGAATTCATGGTCAGTTTCATAGACAGATACAGGGAGATGAGGAATTTGTAGGAGGTGAAAAACACCTTATATTATAATAAACAAGCTAGGAGGATAATGCTGGAGAAACTTCTGGAATTTGTGAAGACTCAGGTCCCCCGATGCAACCATCCAGTTTTTGGAAAGTAAAATTGGGATCTTGAGGAACATGTACAAGAAGGAGCATAATAAGATCCAGAAATCACTCAGACCAGACTGAAGCCAGGGAATCACTTTCTACCCTTCCCTGCAGCCTTCCCTCCACCCTTCCCTCAACCCCAGCAGAGTCTGATGAGGAACAACCTGGGCCTTCCTTCCTGGAAGAAGTGGATGCGCCCAGCTGGAGCCAGGTATATTATTTTACTACAGATTTATTGTCCTAATATTAATGATATTAACTAGATGTTATAATTAATAACTAATTAATGATTTAAAAGCAAGTGATTTTACATATCAATAGACAGTAGTGGCCAAAAATGATTGGGACAAGAATGAAAAATGCTGGGGTCAGAATGATAGTCTTTTCTATTTATTAACATTTATTTTGCAAGTCATTAGCTAAAAATTGTGTGTGATTGATGAACCAAAAACTAAAACTATGTCGCTTTTTTATACACAGGATGAGCTCAGCCAGGAGGAGGGTCTGGAAAGTGACAGCCAGGAGGAGGCCGTGCCCAGTGTCAGCCAGGAGGAGGCCGTGCCCAGTGTCAGCCAGGAGGTGGCTGTGCCCAGTGACAGCCAGGAGGTGGCCGTGCCCAGTGACAGCCAGGAGGTGGCTTGTGCCCAGTGACAGCCAGGAGGTGGCTGGCCCCAGTAGGAGCCTCACCCAATCCCAGGTGCCTCCCCTCTGCCTTCAAACAAAAAGGCACAGGAAGGGGACAAGGACGGAGGTGGAAGCACTGGGCCTCATTAAGGAAGCGAGTGATGTCCTCAGAAGCCAACCCAATGCTGAAGAGGCCTATGGCTGCTATCTAGCCACAAGATTGTTGAAATTGGAGGAGGGTCAATGCTTCCTCTGTGAGGCAATTATTTTTGAGACCATTCAGAAGGGGTTGAGGGGCCAGCTGACAAAGAACAGCCACATTTATGATCTCACACATCCTCCTCCTCCTGCCTCAAGTCCACCACCAGAGCCACAGCCTCAAGGAAGGCTGCAGGGAAGGCTGCAAGGAAGGCTGCAGGGAAGCCTGCAGTGAAGAGAAGAAAGTGATAGCCTGGGTTCAGTCTGTTCTGACAGAAGACGCAGGCTGGTGTAGTACCACAGCCTGGGGACATATGTCATCTGCTGCTGGTCCTGATCTCTGGAAGTCCAGGACCAGATTGGGCTCCAAATTATATGGACTTCTCAAGATAACATTTTTTTTACACAGACTTGATGTGTGCCCTGGGGCCAATAGGCTTCCAAATTACAAAAGTTTCTCCAGCGTTGCCTTCCTCTTTATTTTGTTACCCAGAATAAATGAATAGTTTATTTTCTGAAAATACTTGCCTATGTGTTTTTATAAAAATAGGACAGATTTTTTGTGAGTATGCAGGTACATTTCAAAAATACAATGTCAAATTAACAAGGGACACCAACCAACCTCCTTTAGGTTACAAAATACAGGATAATAATGTTATTGTGGTAACTTGACACACCAAAAAAAAATATATATATATATATATATAAAATATGGAGATCACTAGAAAATAATTTTGCAATAATACAAAAAAAGAGGAGATCTTGATAAAATAAAAAATTAAAAAAAAACATGACTGAAAAATATTTCAAAAAATTATTCTGGAGATCTGGCTTTAAAATAATAAAAGATTATTCATGAGATCACGAGAAATAATAAAGAAAGAATTTTGTGAGAACTCTGTGTGAATATCAGCAGCAAAGCAAGTTCATTCTTCTAGCATTATATATTACAAAATAATAGGCTGCATTAAAAGATCACAGAATTTGCAGCGTGAGGAATGTGCTATCTCCATTATGAATGCTAGTTTTACCAGACTGAGCGCTTCCGTCTTGTACTTGCTTCAGAGCATGCGTCGGTTTTGGTACCTCGGAACAGCATACAGACGACTGGGTTTCCTGATAGTAATTAGTTCTGTCGGAAAAATTTAGAACATATTCGCTATCTAAGTCCGTCAGAATTTTCGACAGAGAAAGTCAGATGGGGCACACACATGATTGGAATATACGATGAGATGCTCCCATTGGACTCTTTCTGTCAGAAATTCCGCTCGTGTGTAAGGTGTATTCCTTTGGAGGGTACTTTTGATGTCTGGAGGTACGAGACCATAGAATAAAAATACCTTGAAAGTAGTTCAGGTGTGGATTCAGAAATCTGTAATGATGAGTGAGTTGATGGATGTGTAGTAAAAGTCTCAGGCCTGTTTTTTAACTTTGTGTGGTTGGTCCATGCAAGATTCCGAGATGTTCTTGTGTTTTTCCCATTGTATTTTTTTCTATCGCTAAAAGAGTGAAGGTAGCATTCCATCTGGATGTTTTATTTTTTTCATTTTTGTTTTGGGAACTATGAAATATCTCCCCCACATTTGTATCTAAATGTTTATCTAATGTTTTAGTCTTCTCATTGTTTGTATGTAGTAACAAGAATATGTTTGAACCTACTGCGACAGCCCTCTTATGTGTCGCGGGTGTTGTATTTTAGTAAGAACTTGAAAGTAAGGGTTATAGAGGGTTTAGTTATTGTGGGTCTTGAGGAATGTCAGTGACAATTTACCAATGTACACGAATGTTGAATTGTTTTCAATTCTTTGCAGGTTAAATATGAAGGATAGAGTAATAACTTTTGTTTATAAGTATCTTTTCAGGTCCAAGGAGTTTCTGAAAGTGTATGTACATAGAAAGCAGGTGTATAAGAAAGTAAAAGTATCATAGGCTATTTCACTGTTTCATTGTTTTTTTTCTGCACCATACTAAACCCCGTGTGTCTTCCTCAAGTTTGTAATGAGGAGGAAAAGGAGGGATGATAATGGTGAGAATCACAATTTTCAGACCAATAATACTAACCGCTCTAATTCTAGCCAACTTTGTGACAGGTGAATGGGCCATTGTAAAGAAGCTTCAGGGACGGGGCAACTGGGTCCATGCCAGCCACTGCAAAAAGCTGCTCAACTACACCAAAGGATGAGGAGTATCTTTGTTTATTTATATTTTTAAAGTGTATTTTGCAACTAGCTAAGAAAGCGAACAGGACACATCGTTGGGTCTACTCTGAATCTCCACTGAGCTCTAGTACCCCAGCGATGACAGCGGTACATATATGTGATGTTCATATTGGTATGAGGAGTTTTGACAAACTAGTAAAATCCAAACAGACACTTGTCAATAGAATTTAACAATACATTTCTAGAGGGTAAATTTAATTATAATTTTAACAATAGCTCTGGTTCTTGCCAGCTTTGGTGTCGGGATAACTAGGTAGCCCACAAGTGTGCTTCAACTTTATTTTGGTATTAATGCGGATCTACAGTTTATAAGGTAATTCCCTTAATGCAAGAGATTCATGTGTGCTGGCGAAACTCGTCCGAGCATCTTATGTCGTGGCCGATCGTAAGGATCTGATGGCGCGAGAAAAGGTAAGAATGGCAGGGACAGCTGGAAGGGAATTGCTTGTACACAGTGGGGGCTTGAGCTTATGAAACAATTGAACAATTTCTCATCCATTGAGGATTAGGGATGGGCCGAACACCCCCCGGTTCGGTTCACATCCAGAACATGCGAACAAACCGAAACGTTCGAACACCGTTAAAGTTCTATGGGACTCGAACAAGAGAAATCAAAAGTGCAAATTATAAAGGATAATATGCAAGTGTTTGTCCTGAAAAGGGTTTGGGGACCCGGGTCCTGCCCCAGGGGACATGTATCAATGCAAAAGAAAGTTTTAAAAACTGTAGTTTTTCCATGAGCAGTGATTTTAATGATGCTTAAAGTGAAAAAATAAAATTGAAATATTCCTTTAAATATTGTACCTGGGGGGTGTCTATAGTATGCCTGTAAAGTGGCGCGTGTTTCCCGTGCTTAGAACAGTCCCTGCACAAAATGAAATTTTTAAAGGAATAAAAGTCATTTAAAGCTGTTTGCGGCTTTAATGTAATGTCGGGTCCCGGCAATATGGATGAAAATCAGTGAGACCAACGGCATGGGTACCCCCTCACAGTCAATTACCAGGCCCTTTGGGTCTTGTATGGATATTAAGGGGAACCCCGCACACAAATTAAAAAAAGAAAAGGCGTTGAGCCCCCACGCCCTATATACTCTGAACAGCAGTATACAGGCAGTGCAAACAAGACAGGGACTGTAGGTTTGTTCTTATGTAGTGTAGCACTTACGCCTGAAGTAGCTGCTGGTTTAAATTGGGCTTACCGTTACCTCACCGTTACACCGTGTCTGTCACAGGGGTCTCATTAAAGAGAAAGGATTCAATGATGTCTGCACCAAACACTTTCTTTTTCTGCAATTCTTTCATTCTTCAATGTCAGATAGAGAGATGGAGGGTTAAGGGGGGATTCAGGTACCTTGTATTGCGGATCAGGGTATTTCTTCTATCCAGAGGACAAACGGTTTCCTCAACTGGATATAGCATTCACCGGATAAATCTCTCTCACTGACCTAGCAGCCAGTGCAATGCTCGGACACAGTCTCTGCCACAGACTTGACGAGAAACAATAATCATTGCGGTCGTTACACAATCCTCTGCCACAGGAAGGTGTAACCAAACTTTTGCTAGAATTAAAGCTTAACTGCACAGTACTAGTTTCTTTCAGCCAATACAGTGTTACTGTGAGATAGGTGATCCAGGTTGCATCCTTCGATTGAGTTTCCAGCCTCTTCCTGAGATACCAGCATAATTTGCTTGGTCACCTCCAGAGAAGTCTTCCCCTGGTCTCCTCCAACTGATCGGCTTCTCCCCGCAGGCAAGACAGCACAGGACCACCCTTTGGATCAGCAGGCCCCAGAGCTTCTGGGCCTACTCCTGTAGTAGCAATGCCTCGGGCCAGCCGGACCGAGGCAGCAGAGCTCCCCCGGTCCCCCTTTGGCCAGGAGGGCCTTCAGGTCAGGAACAACGATAAAAAGAGACCCGACCAATTGGCGCCTGTACCTTAAATACCCCCACCCAGAATGCACAGTGAGTGAACCACTCCCACCGGCTGTTTCTGAGTAAAAAGGGTACCCAATGCATCCAACCTGTTGCATTTCCAACACTTACCGGGGGGCCACAGCGACGCCCATGGTTAAGTGAAAACTGACACAAACCAGCTGAACTGAAACTGAAACCAGTAAATTTACCATAATTAGTCTGAGCTAAACTACAGCTTCAGACAAACTTAAATTTACACAGATAGCACCTGCCCATCAGGAGCAGGGCGCTACAGTAGAATCTGTTTGTAATTTGGAACAGGTACATTTTTTAAGTGTAGCTCCAGCCAAACAATCTATTTTAAAGCATAGGGAAGGGCTATCACCCCTGTAATATTTGTTTTGCTGTCTGTGCCCCTGTTCAGAAGATTTCACCTCACTTTCTGTCCCAAAGACAATTGGATTTTGAATATTTGGTGTTTTTACAGGGATTAGTGATAAATCAGTGGAGGAGACACCTGTGACAGACTCACCCGGGATAGAGGCTGTTGGAGGGGACTGAATGCAAGCCTCTTGCCGACCAATTATGGGCCCTGGCATTTGGGGGAACAGTGCTCTTTGTGAGCTGTATGCCTGGGGACTCTTGAGGTGGTATTACTGTGGATTCGGGTCCTGGTCCCCCAAGACACACAGACTCTGGGGACCCTGTGTATGCCATATGGGAGTTGGTGACTTGGAGGGTCTGTCTTGGATTGCTTAAAATGGGACAGTAATATTTATCCACAATATCTCCCAAGATATATATGTAAAGACTATTATTGGTTTGTTTGATTCTGAACTCAACATGTTAATTGAGTGAGCTGATCACATTAGCCTCCAGGACTGGCTAGGAGACGAACAGTCTACTCCTACTATAAGTGTTGATGACTAGGCTGAGGAGGGCGGAAAACACTGTTTGTATTGTTAATAGTATTTAGCTCCTGCTATTGTGAAAATGTCCTGTGGTTGTACTTATGATAATGTATAATGTACTGTGTGAAGCTCGGTGACCACAAGTCTGGGCAAAAAGTCATGTTAGTAAACTAGCTCATGTTAATTAGGTTAATTAGGTTACAGGTGTATTGTTAGAGTAATATGAGCAGGAGGTATGCACCCCTTCTTTTACTGTATAAAAGAGCCTGTATTCCTGTCAATAAAAGAGATCCCTGTTTGAACTTACATACAGCCTGCCTGGTGTTTGTTCTGAGCTATCACAACTGGATTCGAACGGCACATAGCTGTAGTTCTAATCCCGGAGCATCGGATGACTGAATCATCAGACGTTGTGATCTGCAATCTGATTCAATAGCTGCAGAGGAGTGTCGGGAGAGTGGAACCGAGCGAGCAGGGGCTTGTTACATTGGTTGGCAGCTGTGGGATTTGCTCTCCAGTTACTGGGACACTCCAAACCAGCCTGCAGGAGAGCCACTCTGAAATACTTACTTAAGAGCCAGGAGGGACCAGTGGGATCGTGCTTCCTTGCCATGAACACATCCAAACCATCACCTGGATCCAAGGTCCAGATAGCAGGAGAGGAGGGGTACAGATACCAGCCACCATGGAAGAGGAATTCAGAAGGAGGTTGCAAGAGATGCAGATACAGCATAGAGGACCAGTATCAGAGCAGGTCCTGCTGGGATGGTTTGACCTCTCTCACCGGTCTAGCAGCCAGTAGGCAGCACGAATCTAAAGTCTCTGCCACAGACTTATTTGGGGGTAAATCTGCACGATCCTCTGCCACAGGATGTATCAGATCTTCTGCAGTGAACAGTCAGTCACAGTGCCTGAACCTTTAAGCCAAACCGGCGACACTATGCTGTATAATTACTTCTTTTGGATACGTCCTGCAACCGAGTCACCAGGCCCCTCTATAGACCAGCACGCTGCATGATCTCTCCAAGACAGGTCCTCCCCTGGGATCTCCTCGGCTGTCCAGCTTTGTCACACAGGACCGACAGCTCAGGACCATTCCTTGGTCGCGGTGGTAGGCCCCAGACAAGCCTCTGGACCCACCCCTGCACCGCAGCATCATGGGCCTCCTGATCGGAGGACCACGAGGTAACTCCTTAGCGCATACCCGTCGGCCAGGATGGCCAGCAGGTGGCTGCAAAACGACTTAGAACATGGCGTCTGTCCCATAAATACCCTCGCCCAGAATGCAACTCGGAGGACCACCTCCACTGAGCCAAAAAAAAAACGGCGTGGGGTCCCCCCAAAAATCCATACCAGACCCTTATTCGAGCACGCAACCTGGCAGGCCGCAGGAAAAGAGGAGGGGATGAGAGTGCGCCCCCCCCCTCCTGAACCGTACCAGGCCACATGCCCTCAACATTGGGAGGGTGCTTTGGGGTAGCCCCCCAAAACACCTTGTCCCCATGTTGATGAGGACAAGGGCCTCATCCCCACAACCCTGGCCGGTGGTTGTGGGGGTCTGCGGGCGGGGGGCTTATCGGAATCTGGAAGCCCCCTTTAACAAGGGGACCCCCAGATCCCGCCCCTACCCTGTGTGAAATGGTAAGGGGGTATTTACCCCTACCATTTCACTAAAAAACTGTCAAAAATGTTAAAAATGACAAGAGACAGTTTTTGACAACTCCTTTATTTAAATGCTTCTTCTTTCTTGTATCTTCCTTCATCTTCTTCTTCTGGTTCTTCTGGCTCTTCTGGTTCTTCCTCCGGCGTTCTCGTCCAGCATCTCCTCTGCAGCGTCTTCTATCTTCTTCTCCTCGGGCTGCTCCGCACCCATGGCATGGGGGGAGGCTCCCGCTCTTCTCTTCATCTTCTTCATCTTCTCTTCTTCTTTTCTTCTCTTCTTCATTTTCTTCTCTGGGCCGCTCCGCACCCATGCTGGCATGGAGGGAGGCTCCCGCTGTGTGACGGCGTCTCCTCGTATGACGGTTCTTAAATAACGGGGGTGGGGCTACCCGGTGACCCCGCCCCCCTCTGACGCACGGTGACTTGACGGGACTTCCCTGTGACGTCACGGGGAATGCCACAGGGAAGTCCCGTCATGTCCCGTGCGTCAGAGGGGGGCAGGGTCACCGGGTGGCCCCGCCCCCCGTTATTTAAGAACCGTCAGGCGAGGAGACGCCATCACACAGCGGGAGCCTCCCTCCATGCCAGCATGGATGCGGAGCGGCCCGGAGAAGAAAAGAAGAAGAGAAGAAGAGAAGAAGAGAAGAGCGGGAGCCTCCCCCCATGCTATGGGTGCAGAGTGGCCCGAGGAGAAGAAGATAGAAGACGCCGCGGAGGAGATGCTGAACGAGAACGCCGGAGGAAGAACCAGAAGAACCAGAAGAAGAAGAAGATGAAGGAAGATAGAAGAAAGAAGAAGCATTTAAATAAAGGAATTGTCAAAAACTGTCTCTTGTCATTTTTAAAATTTTTGACAGTTTTTTAGTGAAATGGTAGGGGTAATTACCCCCTTACCATTTCACACAGGGGGGGCCGGGATCTGGGGGTCCCCTTGTTAAAGGGGGCTTCCAGATTCCGATAAGCCCCCCGCCCGCAGACCCCCACAACCACCGGCCAGGGTTGTAGGGAAGAGGCCCTTGTCCTCATCAACATGGGGACAAGGTGTTTTGGGGGGCTACCCCAAAGCACCCTCCCAATGTTGAGGGCATGTGGCCTGGTATGGTTCAGGAGGGGGGGCCGCACTCTCATCCTCCCCTCTTTTCCTGCGGCCTGCCAGGTTGCGTGCTCGGATAAGGGTCTGGTATGGAATTTAGGGGGAACCCCACGTCATTTTTTTAAAACATTTTGGCTGGGGTTCCCCTTAATATCCATACCAGACCTGAAGGGCCTGGTATGGAATTTAGGGGGACTCCCACGTCATTTTTTTTTTTTTTAATTTTGGTTCAGGGTTCCCCTTTGGGGAATTCCCATGCCGTTTTTATCAATGAACTTCTATGTGTATTTTCGGCAACGCAATAGCCGCGAGTAGTTTTAAATGGGTTTTTTCCTTCCTGTCAGACTGTTCTAAACACGGGAAACATGCGCCCCTTTACAGGCATACTATAGACACCCCCCAGCTACGAAATTTAAAGGGATATTACACTTTTATTGTTTGACTTTAAGCATTATTAAAATCACTGCTCCTCAAAAAACTTCAGTTTTTAAAACTTTTTTTTGCATTGATCCATGTCCCCTGGGGCAGGACCCGGGTCCCCAAACACTTTTTATGACAATAACTTGCATATAAGCCTTTAAAATTAGCACTTTTGATTTCTCCCATAGACTTTTAAAGGGTGTTCCGCGGGATTCAAATTTGCCGCGAACACCCCAAATTGTTTGCTGTTAGGCGAACTTGCGAACAGCCAATGTTCGAGTCGAACATGAGTTCGACTCGAACTCGAAGCTCATCCCTAATCTTGACCACGCAGATCTCTCTGCCCTGTCGCTATCTAACTAGCTAACTACAAGGTAATAGTGTCCATAATTACCAGTAAAACCGAGGATCTGGTAGAGTCACATATTTTCCTTCTTTATCTACAGTGGTGATAAAATATACAGCATTGTCCTTTCCCGGTCTGCAGATCACCACTTTATCAGCATACAGTGGCTTGCGAAAGCATTCGGCCCCCTTGAACTTTTCAACCTTTTGCCACATTTCAGGCTTCAAACATAAAGATATAACATTTTTATTTTTTGTGAAGAATCACCAACAAGTGGGACACAATTGTGAAGTGGAACGAAATCTTTTGGATTTTTGAAACTTTTTTAACTAATAAAAAAATGAAAAGTGGGGCGTGCAAAATTATTCGGCCCCCTTGCATTAATACTTTGTAGAGCCACCTTTTGCTGCGATTACAGCTGCAAGTCGCTTGGGGTATGTCTCTATCAGTTTTGCACATCGAGAGACTGAAATTCTTGCCCATTCTACCTTGCAAAACAGCTCGAGCTCAGTGAGGTTGGATGGAGAGCGTTTGTGAACAGCAGTTTTCAGCTCTTTCCACAGATTCTCGATATGATTCAGGTCTGGGCTTTGACTTGGCCATTCTAACACCTGGATACGTTTATTTGTGAACCATTCCTTTGTAGATTTTGCTGTATGTTTGGGATCATTGTCTTGTTGGAAGATAAATCTCCGTCCCAGTTTCAGGTCTTTTGCAGACTCCAACAGGTTTTCATCCAGAATGGTCCTGTATTTGGCTGCATCCATCTTCCCCTCAATTTTAACCATCTTCCCTGTCCCTGCTGAAGAAAAGCAGGCCCAAACCATGATGCTGCCACCACCATGTTTGACAGTGGGGATGGTGTGTTGAGTGTGATGAGCTGTGTTGCTTTTACGCCAAACATATCGTTTTGCATTGTGGCCAAAAAGTTGGATTTTGGTTTCATCGGACCAGAGCACCTTCTTCCACATGTTTGGTGTGTCTCCCAGGTGGCTTGTGGCAAACTTTAGACGAGACTTTTTATGGATATCTTTGAGAAATGGCTTTCTTCTTGCCACTCTTCCATAAAGGCCAGATTTGTGCAGTGTACGACTGATTGTTGTCCTATGGACAGACTCTCCCACCTCAGCTGTAGTTCTCTGCAGTTCATCCAGAGTGATCATGGGCCTCTTCGCTGCATCTCTGATCAGTCTTCTCCTTGTCTGAGCTGAAAGTTTAGAGGGACAGCCAGGTCTTGGTAGATTTGCAGTGGTCTGATACTCCTTCCATTTCAAAATGATCGCTTGCACAGTGCTCCTTGGGATGTTTAAAGCTTGGGAAATCTTTTTTTATCCAAATCCAGCTTTAAACTTCTCCACAACAGTATTACGGACCTGCCTGGTGTGTTCCTTGGTCTTCATGATGCTCTCTGCACTTTCAACAGAACCCTGAGACTATCACAGAGCAGGTGCATTTATACAGAGACTTGATTACACACAGGTGGATTCTATTTATCACCATCAGTCATTTAGGACAACATTGGATCATTCAGAGATCCTCGCTGAACTTCTGGAGTGAGTTTTCTGCACTGAAAGTAAAGGGGCCGAATAATTTTGCACGCACCACTTTTCAGTTTTTTAATTGCTAAAAAAGTTTAAAATATCCAATAGATTTTGTTCCACTTCACAATTGTGTCCCACTTGTTGGTGATTCTTCACAAAAAATTAAAATTTTATATCTTTATGTTTGAAGCCTGAAATGTGGCAAAAGGTTGAAAAGTTCAAGGGGGCCGAATACTTTCGCAAGCCACTGTAGATATGCCGACCATAGTTCCAATGAACAAAGCATACGTTAAAACGTTCATCCATTCGGACAGAACATCCAGTCTTTCTAAAGGGCTTTGGCACAGACAAGTAGTCCCAAATAGCTTCATTCTCCCGCATGACATCCTGGGGCACAAAAGGGAATTCTAATCCATACTCTGCGGCCACACGCTTGTTTAACATCCTTCGCAAGTGAGCAAGTTTTGGCAAAGGTCTGTCTCTCCCCATACCAGGTGGTACACAGGAGTCTAATGACTTTTTCACCATAGACCCAGCCGGTGTCTGTAGTGAATCAATAACTTTTGACAAAGTCCCCGCAACAGCACTGTGCGTCTCCACACAGGGCAACGTCTTCCCAGAACTCATGGCAGTCCATTCAGGAAGGGTCATTGTGGAGGCAACATCCTCGCCTTGTGACCACAATAGCTCTTGCAACATGGTTTCGAACAAGTCATCATCCCCGGAAAGATCCGGCATGGATTCTATTTCCCAGTCATTCAATTCTTCTGCTGGCAAATTCTTATTTACAGTCCCCAACAATGGCTTACCCATTCCAGACGTAGACTCTGGTAGCTCCGGCTCAGGAAACCTCTGGGGTAGGCCTCGACCACGGCCACGGGAAGCCTTCACATAGCCCACCTTCTTCTGAGTAGGCACCACAGGAACAGGTGTAGTGGACTCAGGAATCAAAGTAATGTCTCCTGATGAGACAACAGCAGCGGTGTCTCTCTCTGAAACATTGTCGGTAGCAACAGGCAAAGTGGCGGCCTGCCGCTCTCTCTCTGTAGCGATAGCAGCTTCCACTGTAGCGATACCTGTCACCCAATCCATCCGGTAGGCACGGGGTGGCATAGTAGGTGGCTCCACTACAAACAAATACTCTCCACACTGCGGACATCAGCCGAATGGACGAAGATGCACGGCCAATCCTCCACATCGATGGCAAGTCATGCCCAGTCCCTCAACATCTCCCGAGGTATACAGGAAAAACTTCCCCTGCAGTTTCATTCGAACTCCAGTATCCATGAGCAGAGCTCCAGACTGCACAGTATTCATGAATGAATGAATGAATGATTTATAAAGCGCTGCAAATGCGAACTGAATCGCCTCAAGGCGCTGGATGCATTCTCTGATGTCAGCTTCTCAGAAAAGGAAGGTCTTTAGTTTTTTTCTGAAGGCCTGGTGGTTTTCTTCCATGCGGATGTTGGTAGGAAGAGCGTTCCATAGTCGGGGTCCTTGGACTGCGAATCTTCGTTCTCCCTTTGCTTTGTAGCGGTATTTGGGAATGGTAAGGAGGTTTTGGTTAGCTGATCGAAGACTGCGATTCGGTGTGTAGTGTTTTATTTTCTCGCGGAGATATGGTGGGGCGTTTCCTTGTACGCATTTGTGGGTGAGGCAGAGGGTCTTGAATGTGATCCGTTTCTTCACGGTTAGCCAGTGTAGGCTCTTTAGGGAGGGGAGATGGATTCCCAGGGTTTTTTTCCTGTTAACAGTCTTGCCGCCGTGTTTTGGATGAGTTGTAAGCGCGCAAGCTGATATTGGGGTAGTCCTACGTAGAGCGAATTTGCGTAGTCGAGTCGGGAATTGATGATTGTTCCCACAACTGCCGCTTTGTCCTCTTCTGGGATGAAGGGGATGAGTCTACGTAGTTGGCGGAGGAGATGGTGGGATCCGCTCACCACTGATCCTATTTGTGCGTCCATTGTCATTCCTGAGTCAAAAATGACTCCGAGACTCTTGGCTTTGGTGCTTGGGGAGATGGTCTGTCCAAGGATGGTGGGAGGTGTCCATGTAGTCTTTATTTTGGAATTTTTGTTAGTTTGTAGGAGAAGAAGTTCTGTTTTTGATCCGTTGAGTTTGAGGGAGCTAATGGTCATCCAGTCATCTATTAAAGTGAGGCATTTCTGTAATTGCTGATGATGGTCTTTTTGTCCGTTGATACGAAGGTAGAGTTGGGTGTCATCAGCGTACGAATGGAAACAAAGATCGGTTTTCCTGATGATATTGAGAAGTGGGCGGATGTATATGTTGAATAGTACTGGTGACAGGGGTGATCCTTGAGGGACTCCGCAGGAGACTGCCCGGGTTTCAGAGGTGAATGTACCTAGTTTCACTGTCTGGGAGCGATTCTCTAGGAAGGATGTAAACCATTTTAGAGCAGAACCTGTAGCTCCTGCTACTTCAGCGAGGCGGACGAGTAAAGTATTGTGGTTCACTGTGTCGAATACTGCGCTGAGGTCTAACAGTACCAGGAGACTCTGTTCTCCGTCGTCTGCTGCTTCAAGGGCATCATCCCATATTTTGAGAAGTGCTGTTTCTGTGCCATGGCCTGGGCGGAAGCCTGATTGCAGAGGGTCCAGGAGTTGGTGTGTGTCCAGGTGGCGTTGTAGCTGTTGTACTACCGCATTCTCCATAATCTTGGAGATGGCGTTGAGGCTAGTTATTGGTCTGCGGCAGTTAGGGTCCTTAGGGTCGAGATTGGCTTTCTTTAGCAGAGGTTTGACGATGCCTTGCTTGAGGGAGGTTGGCACAGTCCCTTCTTTGAATGATTGATTTATGAGCTGTGTTAGGAAAGGGGCCAAGATGTCGGAACATTCTTTAAGCAGTTTAGTGGGGATGATGTCGTTCGGTGATGTGCTGTCTCGAAGGCTTCTGATGATGTTTTTAGTTGTGTCTATGGTGATTGGAGACAAAATGAAATTCGGTGGTTGAGTGATGTTTGTGTCGATATCCTCTTTTTGCTTTGGTTCAGTGAGGGTGATCGTTGTTTTCTGATGGATTGATTTCCGAATGTTGTCGATTTTGTCGATGAAGAAATCTGATAACTCATTGCAGAATTCTAGAGTATCATTTCCTGGGGGCTCTAAGCAGGTCGGGTTCATAGACTGAGCCACTATTTTGAACAGTTCCCGCGTACGGTTTAAGGCGGATGAGATGGTGTCTGAGAAATGTTCTTTTTTGGCTTTGAAGATTGCCTTGTGGTATTTCCCCGTGAGTGCTTTGTAGTTAGCATGGTTTTCCTTGGTAGGATTTCTTCTCCATGCTCTTTCAGCTCTTCTACGTTCTTGCTTGAGTAGGGTGAGAGTACCATTGAACCAGCTTGAGTTTTTTTTGCGGATGAGTGTTCTACGTTTTGGCGCCACAAAGTCTGCTGTTTGTAGTAATACATTGTTTAGGGAGTTGAGCGTTTGTTCTGTTGAGAGGTTTGAATTTAGCAAGAGAATTTTGCTCGATAATGTAGTTTTGAAGAGATCAGAGTGAAGTTTCTTCTGAGATCTATTCCAGTGTGTTGCTGTTACGTGTTTCTGTTTTTGGAGGATGGTGTTAGTGGTGATTTTAAATTTGATAGCATGGTGGTCCGTCCATGGTAGTGGGGTGTTGTCAAATACGTTGATGTCCATATTCTGTTTGAAGATGAGATCTAGGGTGTGTCCTGAACCATGCGTGGGAGAGTTTATCAGTTGTTGAAGGCCAAGTTCTTCCATTTGGTTGACGCAGGCGGTTGCGGTGGGGTCTTGGGCAGAGTTTGCCCACAGGTTAAAATCCCCAAGTACCAGCAGGTTTTTGGTTTTCAAGGTGTGCATCGAGAAGAATTCAGGGAGCGGCGTGAGGAGATTGGTCTTTGGTCCTGGTGGTCTGTAGCATAGTAGTATGTGAACGGTGTCTTGAGGTGTTGTTCGGAGGTGCAGTGAGAGTGTTTCCATGAAAGGCACTGAGTTCTGTACGTTTGGTTTGGTGAACCCAAGATGAGATTTGAAGATCACTGCTAGGCCTCCTCCTTTTTTTCCGATTCTATGCTCGGTTAGGATACTGTAGTTCTCGGGCACCAGTTCAGTTAGGATGGTGTTGCAGTCGGGTGTTAGCCAGCTTTCTGTAATGAAGAGGCAATCTAAGTTGTTTTCGATGACGAAATCGTGGATTTCCAGCCTGTGCTTGACTGCAGATCTGGTGTTGATCAGGGCGCATGCTAGTTGTTGCGGTTGGATCGGTGTCTCCTTGCATTTCTTGGTTGATTGTGGGTTGGTTCTTAGTAATTGTTCTTTTTTTAGTCTTTTTTGAGTGGCGATCGGTAAAGTTGCGGCGGTGTTTCTTAGCCTGTGGATGGTGTCTGCTGTGTATTTAAAGTTGCACATGATGAGGAGGATGGTGTTGCTAGTAGGAAAGGTGTTCTGATGGTGGTACTGATGTGGTGATGATCCACTTGCGGGGAGATGGAGGGGTCTGATGGCTACCCGCTGCTTCTGGAGTGGTGTGGCGATGGGCTGGTGTGGGTGCGGAGGTACTTGAGGAGGTACGGCTGCCTACCCCCTTGTCGTTGATCCAGAGGAAGGCGAAAAACCCCTAGCTGCGAGGGCCAATAATGCAGCATAGGAAAAAATTCCTTCCTGACCCCCCGAGGGGCGATCGGACTGGCCCCTGGATCAACTGATGCAGTACCCCTGGTGGCTTACCTGTAGGATGGTCCGGCGGACGACGGGGGGGGGATCAGACACTACTTACTGGTAGGTGGTGCAGTGGCTGCGTCTAGGATGATTGAGTTGGAGTAGCCTCTGGTGAGATACCGGAGCCTTTGCGATGATGTTCAGTGTTGGCGGGAGGGGTGATTCGGGTGTGGAGGGATGCAGGCTCTGTTGGACAAAAAAAATGGAGGGGGGATGAGTGGCTGGCTGCAGGAAACTAAGCCGCAGCCGTGGTCTGTCCCACAGAATCTAGCAGCTAGCCTATGGTGATTAGACTGCGGCTGCGGTGGTGACCCGGGGGGGGGTGCCAGAAGGAGGGATCAGGGATGGAGGGTCCAACCGGGGGGGTACCCTGCTGGGGGCTGGTGGCCTCAGATGTTGCACCGGGGATCTTTAGTTGCTGCACTGACGGCCTGGGTGTGCCAATATGGCCGCCGGTTAGGCCTGAGCTGCGGCTGGGCGGCGGTGGGTGTACCAAGATGGCCACCGGCTAGGCCCGAGCCGCGGACTTTCCTGCGATGGTCCCGGCCGTCTAGCGGAGGTGTGCGGGATAATCCGGTGGTGAGGTAAGCAAGGAGGTGGGGGAGCGCCCGCCGGGCGGGCAGATCGGTCGATGAAGGGGCAGTGAATTGCTGCCTGTTAGCAGCCGAGCTAGGCCGGAGCCGCAGAGTATCCTGTGCGGCCGGCCGGCTGGCTGAGGGCGGCGTCAGGGAGGGAGGAACGGGAGGGGGGTCCGATGGTAGTGCGAGGGGGGGTTAAGCCGGACCACGGAGCTGCCTGGCGGCCGGCCGGTTAGCTGGACGGGGCGGGGGACCGAATGGAGGACCGGCAAGAGCGGGGAGGGGGGGTCCCAGATGCAGCTACAAGGGGGAGCCGCTCGGACCCGCAAAGAGCCCCGAGCGGCCGGCCTAGCAATGTGGCGTGGGGATGAGAAGGTGACAGATGGAGAGGAGGGGAGCAGGTGAGCTACCGCAGGGGGGGTCGGGATGAGTCAGGACCCAAGGATGGGAGGCCGAGTGGCCGGGCTGCTTACGAGCCGCTGCAGCAGGCTACAGCAGAGGTCTGCTCTCTACAGTGTCAGCACTCAGTATTCATCACGGTGCTTGCAAGGAACACCCTGGGTCCCACAACCGATTGCAAGACCGGAAAAAACATGGCCACACTCTGATCTTTTCAGCACGATCACTAGGCTTCTCTTCTCCTCTGGCGCCAAGCACACTACTTGGGATTAAAAAATCCCAAGAAATTCTTTAAGTATGTAAACAGTAAAAAAGGGAGGAAGGACCATATTGGCCCCATAAAGAGGAAGGACATCTGGTTAAAAATGATGGTGAGATGGCAAAGGTATTGAATTTATTCTTCTCCTCAGTCTTCACGAGTGAATTGGGGGGCTTCAGTAACCAAAACTGCAGTGTTTATCCTCATGACACAACACAGGAAGCACCTCCATGGTTAACAGAGGACAGAATTAAAATTAGACTTGAGAAACTTAACATTAATAAATCACCGGGACCAGATGGCTTGCATCCGAGGGTACTTAGGGAACTCAGTCAGGTGATTGCCAGACCGTTGTTCCTAATTTTTACAGACAGTCTATTGACTGGAATGGTACCAGCTGATTGGAGAAAAGCCAATGTAGCACCAATATTTAAAAAGGGCCCAAAAACATCCCTGGGAATTACAGACCAGTTAGCCTAACATCAATAGTATGTAAACTCTTGGAGGGGATGATAAGGGACTATATACAAGATTTTAGTAATAAGAACGATATAATTAGCAGTAATCAGCATGGATTCATGAAGAATCGTTCTTGCCAAACCTTCTATGAGGAGGTGAGTTGCCATCTAGATAAAGGAAGGCCCATAGATGTGGTGTATCTGGATTTTGAAAAAGCATTTGACACAGTTCCCCATAAACGTTTACTGTACAAAATAAGGTGCGTTGGCATGGACCATAGGGTGAGTACATGGATTGAAAACTGGCTACAAGGGCGTGTTCAGAGGGTGGTGATAAATGGGGAGTACTCAGAATGGTCAGGGGTGGGTAGTGGGGTTCCCCAGGGTTCTGTGCTGGGACCAATCCTATTTAATTTGTTTATAAATGACCTGGAGGATGGGATAAACAGTTCAATCTCTGTATTTGCAGACGATACTAAGCTAAGCAGGGCAATAACTTCTCCGCAGGATGTGGAAACCTTGCAAAAAGACCTGAACAAATTAATGGGGTGGGCGACTACATGGCAAATGAGGTTCAATGTAGAAAAATGTAAAATAATGCATTTGGGTGGCAAAAATATGAATGCAATCTATACACTGGGGGGAGAACCTCTGGGGGAATCTAGGATGGAAAAGGACCTGGGGGTCCTAGTAGATGATAGGCTCAGCAATGGCATGCAATGCCAAGCTGCTGTTAATAAAGCAAACAGAATATTGGCATGCATTAAAAGGGGGATCAACTCCAGAGATAAAACGATAATTCTCCCGCTCTACAAGACTCTGGTCCGGCCGCACCTGGAGTATGCTGTCCAGTTCTGGGCACCAGTCCTCAGGAGGGATGTACTGGAAATGGAGCGAGTACAAAGAAGGGCAACAAAGCTAATAAAGGGTCTGGAGGATCTTAGTTATGAGGAAAGGTTGCGAGCACTGAACTTATTCTCTCTGGAGAAGAGACGCTTGAGAGGGGATATGATTTCAATTTACAAATACTGTACTGGTGACCCCATAATAGGGATAAAACTTTTTCGCAGAAGAGAGTTTAATAAGACTCATGGCCACTCATTACAATTAGAAGAAAAGAGGTTTAACCTTAAACTATGTAGAGGGTTCTTTACTGTAAGAGCGGCAAGGATGTAGAATTCCCTTCCACAGGCGGTGGTCTCAGCGGGGAGCATTGATAGCTTCAAGAAACTATTAGATAATCACCTGAATGACCGCAACATACAGGGATATGTAATGTAATACTGACACATAATCACACACATAGGTTGGACTTGATGGACTTGTGTCTTTTTTCAACCTCACCTACTATGTAACTATGTAACTACACGCGTCCCACACGGTAGCAAGTAGGGTAACTCCTCCCACTTGTTCTTTCAGTCATGTAGCTCCCGAGCCTCTTCTGGCGCCCAGCGTCTACGCACCCAAAAGCAAAGTCCTGCAGTTTAACCTTTCCTATTCCTGAAAAGATTTTTTTTTTTCAAAGTCCAGCTCTCTCTCTGTAAACTCCCGGTAAAACACTCCACTGGGTTGCAATAATTGTCGGCCAACACATCCCGGACGACGCCCCCACATGTAGCACTAACTCACGGTGGAGCTGCTCTTTTAAGCGGGCCTGTCCTCTTTGCTCTACACCCTTCTTAAATTGTTCACTCCCCTTGGCACAACTGTAGTGCAGTGTTGTAACAATATGAGCATTAACTTTAACCCACAATATACACTTACAATTATGGTTACCTCTACCTGGGTGCTGATAACTCCACCTGTAGGAGAAATGACAACACTGCACGCAAACTTCAAAAATTACCAAAAATAACTTCTTTCTTTGAGTAAGTAATATCCTTATATAAAGAGTTATTCCAGTTAATATACTATCGCACCAACGTAGTGTGATAGTATAAGAAATGATTACAATCAATAACAATCACAGATATATATACATATATATATATATATGTATATATATATATATATGTGTGTATATTGATGTGAACCTATACCCGGGAGCTCCCTCTGCTCTAGACTTTAAAGTCACTATACTAAAATGCAGGGCCCTGCAATGAAGAAGGTAGTCCAGACATCTTCAGTCTTTGCTAGCTGTTATAATTATAATCCGCAAAGGGTTCCTCCTGGGTGTTGTACAGTGTAGTATAACACACTAAAACAATTGTAATCCAATAGGGTGACTAGGTGTCTTTATGTGAGGAAACAAACATCTAACATCCGCTCTTGAACAGTGAAGTCTATTCGGATGTAGTGCTCTCAGACTTAACTTGTTCCGTGGGACTATCAGTCCCAGCACCACTCTGTACAGTTCTAAAGACGTGTGTGTAATATTCAAATAAACTTCTGGGTGTCAACCCTCTCACCACACAGAATCCAAGCCGGTGGATGTCTGCGGTTCAGCAGTTCTCAGTTCCGTATAGAGACACCACCCCGCCGTCACACTGTTCCATCCACAAACGACCAGGAGTTCTCAGTTAACTCCCCACGGGTCCTCCGGAACAATCACGTCTCTTGTCCAGCTCACTGCGATGCGATGGCAGGATACTGCAGCTGCTCCGCTCCTTCGCAAGGTAGGCCGCAACCCTGTGGGACACACACACACCAACAGAGTCCTGCTGGCAGGCCACGCGTCCCAGGAACAAGAGACCTAAAATGGCCGTTAATTGCCCTTTTATATCCTCCCACAATGCAGTTCAGTTCTAACTTTGTCCAGGAGCATTGTGGGTGGGTCAGAGCTACAGTTCCGAAGTAAACAACAAATTACTTCCGTGTCCCTTAATCCTGAGACGTAAACTTATTGTACTTTATTAATTGTCCACAAGATGGCACGATTTTCTCCAAAAAAAAAAATCTGCAATTTTTAAAAAAAAACTTGATTCACGATTCAAATTGAGGTTTTTTTTTATGGACACCGCGCCGGTCCTGAGGAGCTGCAGGCAGGAGTTTTTAGGCGAGGCAGCGGCTTCGGCCTAGTCTGCGGCGTCGTCCATCACGGACTAGGCTGAAGCCACAGCCTCACCTAAAAACTCCTGCCCGCAGCTCCTCAGGACTGGCGCGGTGTCAGCGCTGGAAAAAAAAATCTAAAAAATCGATTTGCTGAAAATTTTAATCGGTTTGACCTATCAACTCGATTCAAATCGATTTTTTCCCCAGCCCTAGTTCACCGCCATGTCTGCTCCAGAACGCTCTACGGCAATCTCTACATATATGTACACCATCATGACTGCTCCAGTATGCTCTCTACTGCAATCTCTACATATATGTACACCGTCATGTCTGCTCCAGTATCCTTTCTACTGCAACATCTACATATATGTACACCATCATGTCTGATCCAGCACGCTCTACTGCAATTTCTACATATATGTACACTGTCATGTCTACTCCAGCACACTCTCTACGGCAATCTCTACATATACAGTATGTACACTGTCATGTCTGCTCCAGCACACTCTCTACGGCAATCTCTGTTTATATGTACACCATTATGTCTAATCTAGCACGCTCTACTGCAATGTTTACATATATGTACATCAGCATGTCTACTCCAATACATTCTCTACTGCAATCTCTACATATATGTACACCGTCATGTTTGCTCCAATACGTTTTCTACTGCAATCTCTACAAATATGAACACCATTATCTCTGCTCTGATATGTTCTCTACTGCATTCTCTACATATATGTACACCGTCATGTCTGCTAAATGCACGCTCTACTGCAATTTCTACATATATGTACACCATCATGAGTCCTCTAATACATTCTCTACTGCAATCTCTACATATATGTACACCGTCATGTCTGCTCTAGCATGTTCTCTATTGCAATCTCTACATATATGTACACCGGCATGTCTGCTCTAATACATTCTCTACTGCAATCTCTACATATATGTATGTAATGACATCCCGAGTACGAAAGGGGTTTAAGTTGTTTAAGACATTCAATTTCCAAACACAAAGGCAGCTACAGAACACTTCAATCAGCCGAACCAGGAACCCATACAAATAATTCTCCCCCCAAATACGAGACAAGATGCACCTTCTTGAGGTTTAGGCTGAAATGCATTTTCATTGAAACAAATACAGTCTTATGAAAAAAAGATTAAATGTGGGTGTGGCGCTATTCTGGTGTTATGGCAAAGTTTTATAATACTGTGGTTATCACCTCTAATAAACCAGTATAAGTGTTTAAATGGCTGGAATTTCTAAAAAGTTTTATTTTTAGAACTAAGTTTGGTATTAATAAAACAAAATATAAAATATAAAATATTGTGTATGTGATTTTTGGATAGTGGCTGGCCCCTTGCAGCTCACCATCTACCATACTGTGCTCTTAAAACCAAGATATATTTATATTGTGCATTAATTCAGTGCTAAAGTGAATAAGGAGAGGGGAAGGGGAAGGGGAGGGCTGGGGGGGGAAGGGAAAGGGAAAACAATCAATAATAAAGTGACTTGTGCTCAAATGTGATCCAGAAAAACAATATTGCTTTAAATAGTCTTAATCAAAAAGCGCAGGTAATGCTGTGCTTAAAACTTTTTCTTCTTGGTAAAACAATATTGTTCGATATAATCTTCTGAAAAAAAGAGTACATGAACCTCTAAAGAAATTTTTAAGGCAATGGAAAAGTAAATTTGAATACAATTCTGTTTTATTAATTATCGATCTAATTAGATACAAAAGTACAAAAATTACAAAAGTTACAAAAAAATTACAAAAAAACTTGACTATCAAGGTCCAAAAAATAATAACACAAAATGAAAAAAAAATGGAAAATAGAATACCATATTACAAATGATTAAAAATGCATTCACTAATGAAAGGAGAATTGTGGAAGACAGTGATACATCACACTACACGATGCAGTCACCACAGACAGAAAACCGTGGCGTCGAGTAGTGAAATTCCAACGCGTTTCAACATGCTTAGTTCAAATATAGTCTTCTTCAGGTAAATGCATCACAGTCTAAGAAAAATCAAAACAGTAATGTTATAAGCTGTGTATATATATAAGTATATATTTTTTCCCGCATTGAGACTGTTACATTACTTACGTCCTCCTAAGGCATTTAGTGGGTTAATGTGTTCTCCAATGTCAGGGCAGGGAGTCCTAGTCCTCCATGGGTTAATGGTGTCCTATAACCTCTACAAGGCGGCTGGATAAAAAGATTATGATCCCAGTGTTGGCGTTTCAGCATCAAGTTTTGATGGCTGTCTGCAACAGAGCAAAAATAGGAAATAATAGATAAATAAATAAATAAAGGACCCTCATGAAAAGAAAAGTTGGAGGGGGGCGCTGTAAGAGCCCCCCCTTTTTTTCTTTTCCCAGGGGGGTTTTTGTTGTAGTGTCGAAATATAAGGTGAAAAACTTACTTTGGTGGAGTCCATATGATCTGGAGCGATCCGTTTGCCCTGATGTTACCTCGGTGATCACCAAGGAAGGAGTGACGCCATGAGCCGTCTCTGGCGTCCTTTTATGTGGTGTGGGCGGGGCAGGGCCTCCGCATCAACCAATGACGCGGTTGGCCTGCATTGACCGTCCTACGTGGGGACGCCCGGTGTCACCATGACACCAGGTGCCGCTGCAGGTTCTGCGCATGCGTGCCACCACAACGTGCGTCACAGTGACGTAGAGCAGCCTGAATGGACCAGCCGCCATGTTGGAGAGGGGCCGTGCCCATAATAGGATCAGATGAGGCAACCGAGTCAAACGGCTGCCAACGGCACCGTTGATGCGGTACCTCAAAAGGGGGAAACTCCCTCCGGCCCCCTGGATGGAGGAAGGGGGCTTGAGGAACCGCTTTGCAGGATAGAGAATCCTGGCAGGCAGGCCAGCCTACTAGGATAGGGATGGATTATACCTAGGGAGGGGGGATGTACACCTGGGCCTATTGAACCACAAATTCTCCCCCTCACCAATAAACCCCACTCATAAATAAGGAGCGGGAGAAGGGGAGAAGAAATAGGACTAATAACCACCGACACAGGGCCCCCCGCTTGAATGATATTTCAAGCAGAGGGTCAAAGAGTGCCCCAATGTTAATAACATTGGGGCTCCCCTGTGCTGGGTAGGGATAGGACACAAAGGGTGGAAACCCTTCCCATATGGGACACCCAGGAGGAGGGACAATTGGGCCTCACATGGTATAACCTCAAAATGCCCAAGGGGATGATTAAATACAGGAAAAAGACAATAAAAAATAAAATAGAAAATAGAAAACATGATAATAATGAAGGTAGCAAGAAACAATGAACTGTGATAGGTCACTAAACTACACCTGGAAATGGCTTAAGTATGATTAGTCCAAACCAGGTGGTAGTGAACCAACATGAAATCCCAAACTTAACCGCATACAAAAAATTGTCTAAGTGACAAAATATGTAAAGAACGCTCTTAGGTAGGAAGTCTCATGTCTGGTACTTATTGGCGAGCAAGGGGTTCATTGGGAATACCCCATAGAACATAGGGGTCAGACTGGTAGGGGAGGTGTTGAGCCTGGAGTAATGGACCAGGACAGAGAGAAACAGAGGGGGAGGGGTAGGGGGGGACTTTTAGTCAGTTTTACCCGAGCCAAAGCCCTCCAGAAAGGGCCTGAAGCTCTCTGTTTCATTCAAACTGGGGGGGTGGTGGCCCTAAGGTGCCTGATCCAGCGCATCTCGCGCTGGAGCAGGACCTTGTTCCAGTCACCCCCCCTAATTGGTATATGGAGTCTATCCAGGACTGTAAAGTTGACTTTGGGCATCCTATAGTTGTGATGTTTGGCTACATGCCTACCTAATGGTAGGTAGAGGTTTCCGATGCCCATGCTGTGCATGTGTTTTTCAACTCTCTTGGCAAATTCCTGTCGGATTTTCCCGACATAGAAGGCCCCACATTGGCATTGCATCAAGTATACAACACCCTGTGTCCTACAATTGACAAAGTGGCGTAGCTGAAAATTTTCCCCATTGGGTAATACTATCATGGTTCTCCTTCCAATGACTCCACACTGTGAACAAGACCCACACGGGTATGTTCCCCAAGTTTTGCAGGGATCTCTTCTTGCACTTCCTTTATATTCACTTTGTGTGAGCATGTTTCCTATGGAGCCTGATTTTTTTATAGGTGATTTGGGGTCTAGATGTAACTAAACTGCCTATGATTGGATCCTCCGTGAGGATCGACCAATGCTTTGAGATGATCTTCCTTATTAGGTTGTGTTCGTTGGAGAATCTCATGATGATTCTGGTCGTTGTGTCCTCCTTTTTCTGATCTTTTTTCTTGAAAATCATGTTTCATCTGTCTGTGTTTTTAACATGATTGAAAGCCTTTTTAAGGGCCGACTTGGTGTATCCTCTCTCCATGAGTCTAGCTGTTAGTTCGTCAGACTCTCATTTGAAGTCTTCATATGTGCTGCAGTTCCTTTTAAGTCTCAAAAATTGGCTGAATGGAATGGATTTTTTGAGTGGCTCTGGGTGAAAGCTGTCTGCGTGTAGCAGTGTGTTACCAGCTGTCTCCTTTCTGTACAGCTTACTTGAGAGTCCTCTGATGTCATCTTTTACAATAGTAATATCCAAGGATAGTACTTTTCGCTCAGCTGCTGTTAACAAATGTGAGGAGAGTTTAGTTCTCCTTCTGAGTTAAGGGTATCGTGGGTATCATTGTTAGTTGTGTGAGGGACATTGGGTTGGATGGTGGTACGCTGTTCTTGTCTAAAAAACTGTCAAGTTGTGTTTGCTGAGTCTTAGGATAGGCCCCCTGATCTTTCTTGTTTCCTTTTCCTTGATTCGGGTAAGGGCCTCGTGAATTTCCTTGGGTTGTCCCTTTAGTTGTATTAGATCTACCGCCTTGTAGCGGTTCCATTAATTGAAGGTCCGTGGTGCGTTTTTTATTGGTTTGTTTAATCTCTCTATCCAATTCCTGTTGTTTTCCAAGAGGTCCCTTTCTTTTACCCGGAAATTGACCTGTGTGTCAGGGAGCCGCCGGCGCCAGACCTGGGCGTTTGCATGCGCCTATGCGCCGGCGCGCTCCTGTGCAAGCTCCTCAGCAGAATCCTGATGCTCCCAGGCATCAGCGCGGCGCTCGGGCACGCGCGCGAATGCGCGTGCGCGCGTACGGGCGCGCGTTAGCGGCATTTTGGCGCCAAAGGACGCATAAAGGTTCCCCTGTGCCTCTGGCACATTGCTGCTTCGTCTCAGCTCTGTGATCTCTGTAACCTGCATCTGATTGACTGATTGTTTCCTGATTGACCCGGCTTGTCTGACCATCCGTCCTGCTCCTATCCGACCCGGCTTGCCTGACTATCCTATTGCTCCTGCCTGATACCATTGCCGATCTCTGCCTGCCTACTGACTCTGCCTCTGCCTGCCGTTATTGCCTGTGTTTATCTACCTGCTGACCCGGACTGTTGACCTTGCTTGTGCCTGCTGTTGTTCCTTGCTGTTGCACCTTCAGCTTCAGCTCCAGTGCTTCCTGCTTCTCCAGCACCCAGCCTGCTGTCTTCAAGTCTTCACAAGATCTGCAGTCCAGCCATCCCGGTGGGATCTCTCCCTCATCTCAGCATCAGAGACTTACCTCAAACAGGCACTCCTACCCCACTGTTCCCATTCCACTGGCTCCTGAACCAGCGCTGTATGAGAGGTCTTCTCCTACTAGTCAGGCTCTACTACCAGGTACCTAACACTGTGTGTGAGGAAGCTGAGGATGAAGCGTTCGAGGGTGTGTCAGATAGATAGTCATTTGATCTGTTGATGTTCTCATGATATGGGGTTCTTGGGTTTCTTCTTTTGTTTTTTTTGTCTGTGTTCCACCTATAGGCCTTGCTCTCCCTGAAGGCGTTTTTGTCTCTCCAGTATTTCTTCTCTTTTTTAATGAGAATAGCTTTACCGAAGGTTTCTAAATGATCTTTTAATTTCTTTTCATAGATAGCATATTCCTCGTGCTTTTTCAGTGGGAAGAGTCGATCGTATAATGTACTGATTTCCACGTTCATGCTCTCCAGTTGTTGTCTGTATTCGTTCTGTAAGAGCAACATGAGGTTCATACAGCAATCGTTCAGTTTGCTCTCCCAGTTGTTTTTTAATTCTTTGGAGATGTTTTATAGGATAGGGAATATTTGAATTCTCAGGCCAATTGGGTTTATTCCTTCCCTGATATATCTTCCAAGGGATTCAATGTGCCAATGTAGGGCAGATTTCTTTTCCAAACTTTTGGTCAAGCTTGTGAAAAGGGAATATAGATCAGAGGTACAGCGCTAATCCTAAGTATAAAAACTCAGATGGTTTAAAATGGGGTCATAATTTACATAGCAAAGTGTATAGAAATAATAGTGAGCAATAAATAAAAGTATAAGAACAAATGAGATAATGAATAAAATAATGAATGTCACTAACCAGTGAGTGCGATATGCTAATAAAATAGCGTGTTATAAACTTAAATCTCTGAGGTAAAAAACTAATAAAACGTAGATAACAAAGACCAGTGTATATAAATTATATATAAATACAGTATAGCTTGATTTAAATGCATATAAAGTTCAAAAGTGACAATGTGCAGTGTGTAGACACTGTGCGTATTAGACTTGGCTACACCTCAAAGTACATGCAGTGTTTGGTATTCAAACCTATATACAGTGCAAAAAATGTGCAAAAAGAACCAAAAAAACTCCTAGGTACATGAAATGATATCCCAAAAAATAAAGTCTTTATATAAAAGGTATTAACACGAAAAGGAATGTCCTTATGAATAAAGTGAACTCTGTGACAATGATGTGCTGGCATGCGCATGTGACAGTTAAAGTGCCAAGTGACTTGAAAACTCGTGCTTCTTCGTGTGCAAACACTTCAGTGGGTAATGGCCCCTTACCTCACAGCAATGGGGCAACAGCATATGACCAGAGGGCTCTTTATCTCATCCTCCTAGAGGCTCCTGCGCGTCCCTCACCGTCCTCACAGTAATGGGGCAACAGCATATGACCAAGGGCTCTTTAACTCATCCACCTAGGGGTTCCTGCACATCCCTCACTGTCCTAGGATTAAGTTCCCTCAGGTGCGATGCAGGAATGTATAAAAGATAATGAAGTGGAGAAAGAGCCCAATAGTGTAATTCCGTTTCAACGATAATATTTTATTTAGGCAAAAAAACAGGTACTCACATTTAGCAATTAGGAAAAGACAATTGTATCCGACGAGCGGCGAGCTCGCCTGCTTCTCACTGTGTATACAGCCTATCCCGTCCCTACGCGTGACGTCACACCACACGTGACTTCTTCAGGGGATGAATATAGGCTGGGAAAGTGTCCTTAAATAGTTTAATATTGGCCGGCTATGGGCGGCCATTTTCTCGAAGTTACATGTATTGGTATACGGCGGCCATTTTCCTAGAGATTTATTGTAAAGTTCAAGTTCCGCTTTGTGGTGAATATCAGCTGACTTACACTGGCCAATAGAGGCTGTCTGCTGTTTTAGTATCGCTTGTACTGTCAGCAAAGAGAGACATATGTTGTCTCTAATAAAGCGAGGTGAGCGAACGAATTGCGGGTTGAACTAATACCAAATGGATAAGTAGTTTGCATCCGCCTTGATTTAGTGAAAAAGGGCAGAGCTTATAAACAATATTATGATATTAAAAACGAAGGAAGGGAGAAGCTGGAGACACTAGTGGCATACTAGGTATACATACTGAGTAAAAATTAAAAACAAACATAATGCAAAATACTAATCTATATAAAACCAATATATATAAAATCAATAATACATAAAATATACCAATGTTAATTTATTACCAAAAGGACTGTAACCTATTTTAGATGTGTGTAAAAATACTGTGTCTATGTATGTATATGTATCTTGGAATTAAAAGATTAAAAAGTATAATAAATGGCCAAGGCCAGTTGAAATTAAAAATTAAATATTAGAGGAGAGACAGCTCCTACAGGGACTTGTAACTACTTCCAGATAGTCCTATTAAATAATGAGGAGGAATGTAATTGCATAAAAAGCCGACAGGAGATATAGAGAGGGAAGGAATACTGTAATCTAATTCCCAAAAGAATATCCAAAAAAGTCTCCCGCCATTGAGAGTAATATACGTATGGCTAGAGTTAGAGGCCTTACCAAGCTTGGCTTGGGTACTTGAAGGGTACCAGGTGGGCCGACTGATAGATAGCTAAAAGTCCATATTACATAAACATGTGCCTGTTCATGGCACAGTGGGAAGAATATAATGTGTTTAGCGAGCGCCCAAGCCAACTCGTCATATATAAAAGATATATCGACGACATTTTCATACTATGGGATGGAAAAGAAGGACATCTAATCGAATACCTTATGAAACTGAACAACAACGATAGAAACATCTCACTAACTTGGGATGTTAGTTCAGAAAAAATTAACTTCCTAGATCTAGAGATTTCATTAAATAACTCCACATTTAGCACGAAAACGCACTTTAAGGGAGTTGATAGAAACAGCTACCTTCCAACTACAAGTTGCCATCACAAAAACTGGATTTATAACATCCCGAAAGGGCAATTGATGCGGATAAAGAGAAACTGCACCAAAATAGACACATATTTTGAACAGGCAGAGAAAATGGGAGATAGATTCACAGCAAAAGGCTATGATCAGAAATTTATCAAGACCAAAATCGATGAAGTCTCTAAATTGGACCGGAACGAACTGATTAGAGAAAAAATCACACAACCGAAAAATCCAGTAGAGGGGATACCTTTGATTCTAGACTTCAATGTACAATACAGGAAAATTGAAAGAATAATAAAGCGCCATTGGCATATTCTACGGTCAGATAAGCAACTGCAAGAAATCCTCCCTGAGAACCCGAAATTCATATATAAAAAGGCACCGACGATTAGGGATTTACTAGTAAAAAATGTTGTGGACCCACCCAAGAAACCTTTTACTTTTTTCTCTGGAAATGGTTTCTTTCCATGCAAGAGGTGTTTTGCCTGCCTCAGGACCAAACGACCAAACCAGAAAGTGTTTAATTTTACTTCTACCAGTACTGGCGAAAGCTATGAAATCAAAGATTTCATTTGCTGTAACACGGAAGGGGCAGTATACGCACTCGAATGTAGTTGCGGCCTTCAGTACGTAGGCCGCACAAAAAGACCCCTGAGAGTCCGGATTAAGGAACACGTCAAAAATATCCTTAACGGTTATGACAAACACTGTGTATCAAAACATTTCCTTATCTGTCATAACAAAGACCCTACCCATTTGACCTTCTGGGGTATTACTCCATACATTAAGCATTGGCGGGGGGGCCACAAAGTGAGAGCTCTAAGTAAATTGGAATCCAAATGGATCTTTACCTTGGACACTTTTTGGCCCCGCGGCCTAAACATAGAATTTGACCTTAATTGTTTCCTGAGTGATTTTTAGAATGAGAATTTCTAACAATAGAGGTTTTCAACCAATCCAGATTTTTTAATTAATTTTATGTTTAAAACATGTTTATGTAATATGGACTTTTAGCTATCTATCAGTCGGCCCACCTGGTACCCTTCAAGTACCCAAGCCAAGCTTGGTAAGGCCTCTAACTCTAGCCATACGTATATTACTCTCAATGGCGGGAGACTTTTTTGGATATTCTTTTGGGAATTAGATTACAGTATTCCTTCCCTCTCTATATCTCCTGTCGGCTTTTTATGCAATTACATTCCTCCTCATTATTTAATAGGACTATCTGGAAGTAGTTACAAGTCCCTGTAGGAGCTGTCTCTCCTCTAATATTTAATTTTTAATTTCAACTGGCCTTGGCCATTTATTATACTTTTTAATCTTTTAATTCCAAGATACATATACATACATAGACACAGTATTTTTACACACATCTAAAATAGGTTACAGTCCTTTTGGTAATAAATTAACATTGGTATATTTTATGTATTATTGATTTTATATATATTGGTTTTATATAGATTAGTATTTTGCATTATGTTTGTTTTTAATTTTTACTCAGTATGTATACCTAGTATGCCACTAGTGTCTCCAGCTTCTCCCTTCCTTCGTTTTTAATATCATAATATTGTTTATAAGCTCTGCCCTTTTTCACTAAATCAAGGCGGATGCAAACTACTTATCCATTTGGTATTAGTTCAACCCGCAATTCGTTCGCTCACCTCGCTTTATTAGAGACAACATATGTCTCTCTCTGCTGACAGTACAAGCGATACTAAAACAGCAGACAGCCTCTATTGGCCAGTGTAAGTCAGCTGATATTCACCACAAAGCGGAACTTGAACTTTACAATAAATCTCTAGGAAAATGGCCGCCGTATACCAATACATGTAACTTCGAGAAAATGGCCGCCCATAGCCGGCCAATATTAAACTATTTAAGGACACTTTCCCAGCCTATATTCATCCCCTGAAGAAGTCACGTGTGGTGTGACGTCACGCGTAGGGACGGGATAGGCTGTATACACAGTGAGAAGCAGACGAGCTCGCCGCTCGTTGGATACAATTGTCTTTTCCTAATTGCTAAATGTGAGTACCTGTTTTTTTGCCTAAATAAAATATTATCGTTGAAACGGAATTACACTATTGGGCTCTTTCTCCACTTCATTATCTTTTATACATTCCTGCATCGCACCTGAGGGAACTTAATCCTAGGACAGTGAGGGATGTGCAGGAACCCCTAGGTGGATGAGTTAAAGAGCCCTTGGTCATATGCTGTTGCCCCATTACTGTGAGGACGGTGAGGGACGCGCAGGAGCCTCTAGGAGGATGAGATAAAGAGCCCTCTGGTCATATGCTGTTGCCCCATTGCTGTGAGGTAAGGGGCCATTACCCACTGAAGTGTTTGCACACGAAGAAGCACGAGTTTTCAAGTCACTTGGCACTTTAACTGTCACATGCGCATGCCAGCACATCATTGTCACAGAGTTCACTTTATTCATAAGGACATTCCTTTTCGTGTTAATACCTTTTATATAAAGACTTTATTTTTTGGGATATCATTTCATGTACCTAGGAGTTTTTTTGGTTCTTTTTGCACATTTTTTGCACTGTATATAGGTTTGAATACCAAACACTGCATGTACTTTGAGGTGTAGCCAAGTCTAATACGCACAGTGTCTACACACTGCACATTGTCACTTTTGAACTTTATATGCATTTAAATCAAGCTATACTGTATTTATATATAATTTATATACACTGGTCTTTGTTATCTACGTTTTATTAGTTTTTTACCTCAGAGATTTAAGTTTATAACACGCTATTTTATTAGCATATCGCACTCACTGGTTAGTGACATTCATTATTTTATTCATTATCTCATTTGTTCTTATACTTTTATTTATTGCTCACTATTATTTCTATACACTTTGCTATGTAAATTATGACCCCATTTTAAACCATCTGAGTTTTTATACTTAGGATTAGCGCTGCACCACTCATCCATACAATTAATCAAAAGGTCAGGTGTTTACCCGTATAGGTGCATGCAGCTTTTCCACCTCCAGCCTTTTTCCATACTTGATAGCGCAGAAATATCTCTGACAATCTATAGATCAGAGGTAACCTGCTCTTTCCCTTGATAGTTCTTCTGTATGTTTGCCATACACTCCTCCCACTCTCCTCCCTGCAAATCCCCCATGGTTCCCCCTGTAATGTAACACTGTCTTCCACAATTCTCCTTTCATTAGTGAATGCATTTTTAATCATTTGTAATATGGTATTCTATTTTCCATTTTTTGTTCATTTTGTGTTATTATTTTTTGGACCTTGATAGTCCAATTTTTTTTGTCATTTTTTTGTAACTTTTGTAATTTTTGTACTTTTGTATCTATTTAGATCCATAATTAATAAAAGAGAATTGTATTCAAATTTACTTTTCCATTGCCTTAAAAATCCCTTTAGAGGTTCATGTACTCTTTTTTTCAAATTCACATGGGATGATGGCAATGACACATCCATACCACCGAGGTCGATATATATAAACGATATAATCTTCTTGTCTCAGTGCTCCTTAGTCACTGTGCTTATGAGCATGCCCCTACTGTGCAAACACTCACCGGATACTGTCACCCCTGCAGGGGTATTGCACGGTCACAGTTTATGCCACTGTGCAGCAGTTGCTGGCAATCCGGATCATGTTGTATTAACATAAAAAAGAAGGGATGCCCATAGCGTAAAAATGTTTAAAACTTTTATTCCGAAAGTAAACAGAATAGTCAAGCATGAAAGATCTGAATTTGAACCGTCAAAAAATCCTATAATCGATTTGTTAGGAGATGACGCAAGACATTGGTCAGGTCACGCCCTACATGTTTCGTCATTGGACATCTATGGGAGCGTGACCCTTGCTACACCTCCTATCCTTATATAGTGTGAGGTATTCTTGCTGCTCTTGCGCACTTAATTTGGCGGCGGCCATTTTGCCTGTGATTGTTGCAGACCGAAGTCCGTGCCAATTTCCTATCTGCTGCGGTTATACAAGTCTATTCCCACTTTGTATTGGTGACTCCACAAGCATATTACTCATATCCGGGTGGGTGACACTGCTAATTGGATACTTTAATTGCATAATACAAATATTTGCGCAAGGCAGGTTTTTACTGAGATCCCGCACATCATACCCAGGATCTATTATACGGTTGTACACAACATATAAAAATAAATAAAAATATATAAAATAAAAATAAATTTATATAAAGATATAAAAAAATATATATAAAAACATAGACTAAACTCATTTAGGGTTAGGTATAAACGAAACCTTGATTGATAGATATTTCCATACTGTAAAGAGATGGGAAGCCTTGATTGATAGATATTTCTATATTATAAAGAGATGGGATGGTGCTTGTATATGATATGTAAGTGTTTAAATTATTTTTAATAGCGGGTTAATGCTGTAATTGGGAGGTTTTTGGATCCACAAGGATTTTTTATGGAGTACGAAGGAGGTATTACCTGAAAAATTTTCCCTAAGTGATAAGACATAAGAGGGTTAATTTACCTAATTTGGATATAATTTGGATATAATACGTTCAGCCAGTGTTACTCTTTTGAATTAAAAATAGGCAAAAAATCATACTGGAGTTATATACTTAGGTGTAAGGCGGGCATTACCCAGGTATGTATTTGCCCGGGAGACATATTCAAAACCAGATACAAGTAACTTTATCCAAAATATATATATAAATCACAGGTGATAAATTATTTTATTAAAAAAAGGAGTATGATGGCATATACCGGTTAGGATAATCCACAGAAATTTCTAATGATTCTAGAATCTATGTGGTTTTGTGGGGTATTTTGATGGAAAAGGTTGTGAGGATGAAACGTAAAGAATTGGAGCCAGAGACGTATAGTAAGCGTCTATAAGGTGTACTGCCTTTCATTATTTGGGTCGAATGTAATGTATTCATAAACCAATTTATGTCACAACATTTGTGTTCACCCCTATAATCAACTAAGGTTATCATATGGGGTCAAATAAATGTACTGCATTTTATTACATTGGGTCATATATGGTAAATTCATAACCCCCTCGACAATTCCATGTATTCAGCCTTATGGTTTACTGAAATTGATGTATAAAATGGTAACATACCAACCGATGTGTAAATCCCAAACTGGGACATATATTAAATGCCGATAATGCGGCCAATATGGGTACTAGGAATGAACCAAACACCCTCCTGTTCGGTTCGCACCAGAACTTGCAAACAGGCAAAAAATTAGTTCGAACGCGCGAACACCATTAAAGTCTATGGGACACGAACATGAATAATCAAAAGTGCGAATTTTAAAGGCTTATGTGCAAGTTATTGTCATAAAAAGTGTTTGGGGACCTGGGTCCTGCCCCAGGGGACATGGATCAATGAAAAAAAAAGGTTTTAAAAACGGCAGTTTTTTTGGGAGCAGTGATTTTAATAATGCTTAAAGTGAAACAATAAATGTGTAATATTCCTTTAAATTTCGTACCTGGGGGGTGTCTATAGTATGCCTGTAAAGGGGCGCATGTTTCCCGTGTTTAGAACAGTCTGATAGCAAAATGACATTTCAAAGGAAAAAAGTCATTTAAACTACTCGCGGCTATTAATGAGATGCCGGTCCGACAATACACATAAAAGTTCATTGATAAAAACGGCATGGGAATTCCCCACAGGGGAA
Source organism: Lithobates septentrionalis (assembly GCA_037952835.1). Classification (NCBI taxonomy): domain Eukaryota; kingdom Metazoa; phylum Chordata; class Amphibia; order Anura; family Ranidae; genus Lithobates; species Lithobates septentrionalis. The sequence goes on along the minus strand of JBBDGP010002122.1, from coordinate 270,883 downwards.
CCCCGAACCAAATTTTAAAAAAAATGACGTGGGGGTCCCCCTAAATTCCATACCAGGCCCTTCAGGTCTGGTATGGATACTAAGGGGAACCCCGGCCAAAATTTAAAAAAAAAAATGGCGTGGGGTCCCCCTCAAAATTTATACCAGACCCTTCAGGTCTGGTATGGATTTTAAGGGGAACTCCGCGCCAAAATTTAAAAAAAAACGGGCCTCATCCCCACAACCCTTGGCTGGTGGTTGTGGGGGTCTGCGGGCGGGGGGCTTATCGGAATCTGGAAGCCCCCTTTGACAAGGGAACCCCAGATCCTGGCCCCCCCTGTGTGAAATGGTAAGGGGGTACTTACCCCTACCATTTCACTAAAAAACTGTCAAAAATGTTAAAAATGACAAGAGACAGTTTTTGACAATTCCTTTATTTAAAGTCTTCTTTTTTCCATCTTCTATCTTCTATCGTCCTTCGGTTTCTTCCTCCATCTTCTTCTTCTTCTGGTTCTTCTGGTTCTCCTGGTTCTTCCTCCGGTGTTCTCGACCGGCATCCTCCTCCGCGGCTGCGGCGTCTTCCTCCGCGGCTGCGGCGTCTTCTTCTTCCCTTCTTCTCCTCGGACCGCTCCGCATCCATGATGGCATGGAGGGAGGCTCCCGCTGTGTGACACTTCTCCATTCTTAAATAACAGGGGGCGGAGCCACCCGGTGACCCCGCCCCCCTCTGACGCACGGGGACTTGACAGGGACTTCCCTGTGGCATTACCCATGACGTCAGAAGGGGCGGAGTTATGTAACGGGTGACCCCGCCCCCTCTGACGTCACGGGGAATGTCACAGGGAAGTCCCGTCAGGTCTCCGTGTGTCAGAGGGGGGCAGGGTCACTGGGTGGCCCCGCCCCCCGTTATTTAAGAACCGTCAGAAGAGGAGAAGCGTCACACAGCGGGATTCTCCCTCCATGCCATCATGGATGCGGAGCGGCCCGAAAAGAAGATGAAGACAAGAAGATGAAGAGAAGAAGATGAAGAGAAAAAGATAAAGAGAGAAGCGTCACACAGCGGGAGCCTCCCTCCATGCCATCATGGATGCGGAGCGGCCCGAGGAGAAGAAGGGAAGAAGACGCCGACGCCGCGGAGGAAGATGCCGGATGAGAACACTGGAGGAAGAACCAGAAGAACCAGAAGAAGTAGAAGATGGAGGAAGAAACCGAAGGAAGATAGAAGAAAGAAGAAGCATTTAAATAAAGGAATTGTCAAAAACTGTCTCTTGTCAAGTTTAACATTTTTGACACTTTTTTAGGGAAATGGTAGGGGTACTTTTGTACCCCCTTACCATTTCACACAGGGGGGAGGGCTGGGATCTGGGGGTCCCCTTGTTAAAGGGGGCTTCCAGATTCTGATAAGACCCCCACCCGCAGACCCCCACAATCACCGGCCAAGGGTTGTGGGGATAAAGCCCATGTCCCCATCAACATGGGGACAAGGTGTTTTGTGGGGCTACCCCAAAGCACCCTCCCAATGTTGAGGGCATGTGGCCTGGTAAGGTTCAGGAGGGGGGGCGCTCTCTCGTCCCCCCCTCTTTTCCTGTGGCCTGCCAGGTTGCGTGCTCGGATAAGGGTCTGGTATGGATCTTTGGGGGGACCCCACGCCGTTTTTTTTTAAATTTTGGCGCGGAGTTCCCCTTAAAATCCATACCAGACCTGAAGGGTCTGGTATAAATTTTGAGGGGGACCCCACGCCATTTTTTTTTTAAATTTTGGCCGGGGTTCCCCTTAGTATCCATACCAGACCTGAAGGGCCTGGTATGGAATTTAGGGGGACCCCCACGTCATTTTTTTTTAAATTTGGTTCGGGGTTCCCCTGTGGGGAATTCCCATGCCGTTTTTATCAATGAACTTTTATGTGTATTGTCGGACCGGCATCTCATTAATAGCCGCGAGTAGTTTAAATGACTTTTTTTCCTTTGAAATGTCATTTTGCTGTCAGACTGTTCTAAACACAGGAAACATGTGCCACTTTACAGGCATACTATAGACACCCCCCAGGTACTAAATTTGAAAGGGATATTACACTTTTATTGTTTCACTTAAAGCATTATTAAAATCACTGCTCCCGAAAAAACGTCAGTTTTCAAAAGTTTTTTTTGCATTGATCCATGTCCCCTGGGGCAGGACCCAGGTCCCCAAACACTTTTTATGACAATACCATGAAAATAAGCCTTTAAAATTAGCACTTTTGATTTCTCCCATAGACTTTTAAAGGGTGTTCCTCGGCATTCGAATTTGCTGCGAACACCCCAAATTGTTCGCTGTTCGGCGAACTGGTGAACAGCCGATGTTCGAGTCGAACATGAGTTCGACTCGAACTCGAAGCTCATCCCTAATGTCTACATATTCGAGACCAGATATAAGTAATTTTATCAGAAGAGTAGGTTGTATGTAATATATTTAGGCCATTAGACGTGGCTCTGTGAAATATGCCACATCATTATTTATCATTATTTATATCCCCGAAATTTGTTAATGGTACTAAAATTTGCTATTAGGAAGGAAAGATTATGAAGATAAAGCATAATGAATATACAAATTGTGTCAGAAAAGAGCCTGTCAACATCGGAAGGTCCCTGTGCGTTTGCGCGGCGGAGCCGCGCTTCGGCGCATGCGCGTTAGCAAAGTAGCGGCGTAACGGCGTAACGGCGTACGGGCGTTCGCTCGTCAGCGTCACGCCCCCTTTCTGGCCTATATAAAGACTGACTTGTGCCCTGTTTAATTGCTGGTTTGTCTTTCAGCTTCCAGTGTTCCGTTCCTGATTCCTGCTTCTTGTTTACCTGTTTGACCCGGATTTGCCTGACCTACCTTGTCTCTCTCCAGCATTTGACCTCGGCTTGTTTAAAGGACTTTCCCACGATCTGCTTCCAGTGTTTGACCCTCTGCCTGTCTCCGGATTCTCCTGCCTTCTCGTGTATGACCCCGGCTTGTTTAAAACGGACTTCTCTGCTGACATCTCCAACCCCTTACCTCTGGCTTGCCTTCAGGATTCCTCTACTTACCTTCTGCTGTGTTTGACCCTCGGCCTGCTTCTTGGACTTCCTCATCTACCAGTCTCCAGTATCAAGTTATTGGTCTGCATCTTAGTCTCCCCACTGCTGAGTTCTCAGTGCCTGATCTCCTGCGCTTATCCCAGCTCCCATTGTGTCTGCGGGTTAGAGCCCCGGCCGGGTCCTCCTCTCCAGCTCTGGGTCAGAGCCACCATCGCTCTCAGCTCTGCATGACTGAAGTCCTCCTCTCTAGAAGCTTCCTGCCTGCAGGCGACCCGTGCCCCTCTGTGCCCTACACCCTCTGTACCACTACCAGGGGTGTAGTGCGCTCAGTCGCAAGGGAAGCCACTCTCAGCATCTCGGCCTCGGTGAGTACCCGTGATAGTACAAACCAGCCAGATGTCTGAGGCCGACAGAGTGGGTTCCCCTCTCGAAGCTCTATGCCAGCAGGTAACGACCCTTACACAAGCAGTCCAGAGGCTACAAGATGGCTATTTCCAACTGGAAGGTCGTCTCCAGCACCTAATCTTATCTCCCGGGGATGCAACTTCCACATCCCCCAGTGGGGCCAGCTCTTCACAAGATCACTCCAGCACAACTCCTACAGTTGCTATGACTCCCCCAGAACCTAGGGTGCCCACACCCGAACGATTTTCCGGAAATCGGAAGAGGTTTAGAGCTTTTAAAAACGCCTGCTTGTTATACCTGGCTCTCCAACCTAAGACTTTCAGTTCTGAGACAGTAAAAGTTGGGTTCATCATTTCCTTGTTGTCCGAAGAACCCCAAGCTTGGGCTCATAACCTCCTGGAACAGAAGAGTCCCTTACTAAACTCCGTGGAAACCTTCTTTGAATCTATGGGAAGATTATATGATGATCCCCAACGCTTAGCCACGGCCGAGTCCTTCTTACACACCTTAGTCCAGGGAAAAAGACCGGTGGAGGACTATACGGTCGAATTTCGGAGATGGTCAGGGGACACTGGATGGAATGAGGCGGCTCTCAAATACCAGTACCGCCAGGGACTCTCAGAGACTCTCAAAGACGAATTGGCACGTGTTGATTCTCCTTCCACCCTGGAAGAATTGATCCAGCTAGCCATAAAACTCGACCGACGCCTACGGGAACGACGTTCTGAACGTCTTCAATTTCCTCGGCCTACATGGATGCTACCCAGGGTCTCCGCAGGTCATCCTCTTCCTGCAGTCCCTTCCTCCTCTACCTTGGAGAGCGAGCCAATGCAACTAGGACTGATCCGGGCTCCACTTACACCTGATGAGAAACAACGCCGACGAGAGGCCAATCTCTGCCTATACTGTGGAGGGTCAGGCCACTTTTTGCGCAACTGTCCTATAAGACCCAGTAAGTCCCAATTACAAACAGCTATGAACTTTCAAGTCAATGGTTCAAGTACAACCCATCTTGTCCTTCCTGTCTCCCTACAGGTGGCAGACGAGGAGATCCGGCTACCAGCCATTATTGATTCTGGCGCCTGCAGCTGCTTCCTGGATACATCCCTATCTCAAAGTTTACGCATCCCTCTGCAAAATAAAAAACAAAGGCTCCAAATCCACCTGGCCGATGGGTCATCCCCTTGTTCCGGGCCGGTTACCCAGGAAACGAAACCCATTCTCACCATCACAGATTCAGGACATCAAGAATTTCTGTGCTTTGATATCATCTGCTCCCCCATGTTCCCTATCATCCTGGGACTTCCATGGCTGCAAGCTCACGACCCCCATATCAATTGGAGGGAGAAGAAGATCTCCTTCTCTTCGACTTACTGTTCCCAGCACTGCTTCACCTCTGGTCCTGTCCGCACAGCTTCCTGTCTAACTATCCAGCCAGTCCCTGAACACCTTCAGCACGTCCCTGCAGCCTACCATGAATTCATGGACATTTTTGACAAAAAGAGAGCTGACAGTTTGCCCCCTCACCGACCATACGACTGTCCCATTGATCTCTTACCTGGCTCCGAGATCCCTTTTGGTCGGATATTCCCTCTATCTGAAAAGGAGTTGGAGGCTCTGAAGTCCTACATCAACGAAAACCTTGAAAAGGGTTTCATTCGTCCTTCCTCTTCCCCGGCTGGAGCAGGGATTTTCTTCGTTGAGAAAAAAGATGGTACTTTAAGGCCTTGTGTGGACTACAGGGAGATCAACAAGATCACCATCAAGAACCGTTATCCACTTCCCCTCATCCCAGAACTGTTCCAACGGTTTCGAACCGCACGAGTTTTTTCTAAACTTGACCTAAGGGGCGCCTACAACTTGGTGCGGATACGCCCAGGGGATGAGTGGAAAACGGCTTTTAGGTCTAGATTCGGACATTTTGAATATCTAGTGATGCCATTTGGTTTGTGCAATGCCCCAGCTACATTCCAACACCTGGTAAATGATATTTTTCGTGAATACTTAGATGACTTTGTGATCGTTTACCTTGACGACATCCTGATTTTTTCTACCAACATTGAGCAACACCAGGCCCATGTGAAGAAGGTACTCACGATCCTCAGGAAGCACGGACTTTACCTAAAGGGAGAGAAATGTGAATTCGAAAAAACAGTAGTCCAATTCCTAGGGTTCATTATCTCCACTGAAGGGGTCTCAATGGATCCTCAGAAGGTGAAGTCTATCCAAGAATGGCCAGCCCCTACAGACAAAAAGGGGGTCCAACGATTTGTGGGCTTCGCCAACTTCTATCGCAGGTTCATAAAAGGTTTTTCATCGATCATCTCTCCCATAACCCAACTGACTCGCCAGCAAAGTCGATTCCAGTGGTCCTCAGAAACTCAGGAAGCATTTGATAAACTGAAGAATCTATTTACTTCTGCCCCGGTACTACTGCATCCAGACCCCGCCTTTCCCTATGTGTTGGAAGTAGACGCCTCAGAATCCGCTTTAGGAGCAATTCTATCCCAAAGACGAGGCCAGAAGGTCCTTCTCCATCCTGTGGCTTTTGCCTCCCGGAAACTGTCCCCGCCGGAAAGGAACTATGACGTAGGGGAGCGTGAACTACTGGCCATCAAATTTGCCCTGGAGGAGTGGAGATATCTTTTGGAGGGTGCTTCTCACCCCATTATGATCTTCACCGATCATAAGAACCTGGAGTACCTTAGAACCGCAAAACGCCTCAGACCCCGGCAAGCCCGCTGGGCTTTGTTCTTCTCCAGGTTCAACTTCCACATTTCCTATCGGCCTGGTTCTAAGAATGGGAAAGCGGACGCCTTATCCCAAATGTTCCCAGAAACCTCTCCACCAGCAGAACCTGGTACTATTCTATCTTCACAGAATTTTCTTTGTGCAATCCAGCCAGATCTAAGAACTGCCATTGAACAGGCCTCCAGCCAATGCTTAAACCCTGAAGTACCCACACTGAGGAAACAGGATGGTCTACTATGGGCCCAAAATAAAATATTTGTTCCAGCGCAAGTAAGACCCTTGGTACTAAAAACATTTCATGATAACAAATTTGCAGGACATTTTGGGGTACAAAAGACCTCGGAACTAATACATCGTTCCTTCTGGTGGCCAGGGTGGAGTCAGGACTGTAAGAACTACGTAAACTCTTGTATTATTTGCCAGCGCAGCAAGGGATCCAATGCAAAAGCCTGGGGTCTATTAAGACCACTCCCCATTCCAGAGCAACCCTGGAAGGAAGTGGCTATGGACTTCATCGTTGACCTACCATCTGCTGAAGGATTCTCCACCATCCTGGTAGTAGTCGACCGCCTCTCAAAGATGGCCCACTTCCTACCCATGAAGGGCACACCCTCTGCCTCAGATACCGCGGATATATTCATCAAGGAAGTGGTGAGGCTACATGGAGTACCCGCTAGCATTGTGTCTGACAGAGGAGTTCAGTTCACCTCAAAATTTTGGAGAGACCTTTGTAAATCCCTGGGAATCAAGGTATGCCTATCCTCAGCATATCATCCTCAAAGTAATGGCCAAACAGAGAGGACGAACCAAACGCTGGAACAATACCTGCGCTGTTTTTGCTCATGCTCTCAAGACAACTGGGTTTCACTCCTCCCCTGTGCAGAATTTGCCTATAACAATTCCATACATACAGCAACCAATCAAACTCCTTTCTGGGCTAACTATGGATTTCACCCCTCTTTTTTGCCTAATTCTTTTTCAGAAGTATCAGTTCCCGCGGTACAAGACCGAATAAATTCCATTCAAGCCAATTTTCAAATAATTCAGGAAACTATGAAGAAGGCTCAGGACAGCTACAAGAAATACTATGACAGGGGTAGGAGGAGCAACCCAATTTTTAAGATTGGGGATGAAGTCTGGCTATCTGCAACAAACCTTAAACTTTCTTGTCCTTCACGCAAATTAGGCCCAAAGTTTATTGGTCCCTTCAAGATTAAGAGAGTAGTGAACCCAGTGGCCTTTGAACTCTCTTTACCCAGCTCTTACAGAATTCATCCTGTCTTCCATACTTCCCTTTTAAAACCAGTAACTCCCAGTTCTTTTCCAGGAAGGGAGGAGTTGCCACCTCCTCCAATTAACATTGAAGGCGAAGAGGAATTCGAGGTTGAGGCTATAATGGACTGTAGAAGGAGGGGGGGTCATATCCAGTACCTGGTCAAGTGGAAGGGGTACCCCCCAGAAGATAATTCTTGGGAACCCTCCTCCAATATACACGCCCCACGGTTAATACAAGCATTTCACAAGAAATATCCGGGAGTACTGGCCAGATTGGGCACCCGGAGGTTGCCCTTTGGGGGGGGGCACTGTCAGAAAAGAGCCTGTCAACATCGGAAGGTCCCTGTGCGTTTGCGCGGCGGAGCCGCGCTTCGGCGCATGCGCGTTAGCAAAGTAGCGGCGTAACGGCGTAACGGCGTACGGGCGTTCGCTCGTCAGCGTCACGCCCCCTTTCTGGCCTATATAAAGACTGACTTGTGCCCTGTTTAATTGCTGGTTTGTCTTTCAGCTTCCAGTGTTCCGTTCCTGATTCCTGCTTCTTGTTTACCTGTTTGACCCGGATTTGCCTGACCTACCTTGTCTCTCTCCAGCATTTGACCTCGGCTTGTTTAAAGGACTTTCCCACGATCTGCTTCCAGTGTTTGACCCTCTGCCTGTCTCCGGATTCTCCTGCCTTCTCGTGTATGACCCCGGCTTGTTTAAAACGGACTTCTCTGCTGACATCTCCAACCCCTTACCTCTGGCTTGCCTTCAGGATTCCTCTACTTACCTTCTGCTGTGTTTGACCCTCGGCCTGCTTCTTGGACTTCCTCATCTACCAGTCTCCAGTATCAAGTTATTGGTCTGCATCTTAGTCTCCCCACTGCTGAGTTCTCAGTGCCTGATCTCCTGCGCTTATCCCAGCTCCCATTGTGTCTGCGGGTTAGAGCCCCGGCCGGGTCCTCCTCTCCAGCTCTGGGTCAGAGCCACCATCGCTCTCAGCTCTGCATGACTGAAGTCCTCCTCTCTAGAAGCTTCCTGCCTGCAGGCGACCCGTGCCCCTCTGTGCCCTACACCCTCTGTACCACTACCAGGGGTGTAGTGCGCTCAGTCGCAAGGGAAGCCACTCTCAGCATCTCGGCCTCGGTGAGTACCCGTGATAAATTGGGACCACAGGTGTAAGCTCAGTAAAATGTACTGCATATCATTACTTGTATTCATAAAATTTTTTTTATAACAGACATTTATATTCACCCTTATGATCTAAAAAACTTATTGTATGGGGTCAAATAAGTTATACTGCATTTCGTTACTTGGGTCGAATGTGTAATGTGTTTATAGGGCCCAGAAAGTTAGTTATTATGCCCAACGCTTTAAGCATATGCTGAAAACTCTTATGTAGGTAAACTAAAATGATTGTATCAGAAATAATTATTATTTATGTCAGAAAATGAGTTGTTAATATATGATGTTTGTCTAGCATGCTTTTAATGCTAAAAATTGGTGAGGAAACAATTTAGGTCCACATCAATGTTCATTTCTGTTGGTTGGAGAGTATCTAACTGAAAAATCCACTTAGTTTCATTTTGCGAGATCTTAATTCTTTTGTTGTCACCTCTCCAGTGCCCCTTGATTTTGTCAATGGCATAAAAAACCATGCAAGCTGGATATTTGTTATGATAATCCCTGAAGTGCCTGGAAACGCTATGTTTGTTGAATCCATTTTTTATTAAGGAACTAATAACCTGCAATAATACCCATGTCACCTATGTACTGGAGTGCCCGTGACATAAACAATACGTCGGAAGAACAACTAGGCAGTTACATGTTAGAATCAGAGAGCATATCACCAACATAAAAAATGGATTCAACAAACACAGCATTTCCAGGCACTTCAGGGATTATCATAACAAAGATCCAGCTTTTTTTTAGGACCATACCATTTTAGGACCATACCAATAATTATACCAGACCAATTCTTTAGAGAGGCAGATAAATTATTTAGACAATTCATATGGTGAAAGAAAATGACCAAGATTTAATTTCCCTTACTATTGAAGCATAAACTAAATGGTAGAGTAAATTTCCCTAACCTTAAAAACTACTACTTTGCAGCCCGCCTGGATCAGGCCAGGTCATGGTTCGACCCCAACTCTAACAAATTGTGGGTCCAGGTTGAGAAATGCATGGTGGGTAATAGAAACTTGCCTGCCCTGCTATTGTCAAGTCTGACTCATCTGAAGTTAAATTATAAGCCCTTCCCCTCTATAGACGCCACACTATTAGCGTGGAATAATCTACATACCATAGTACCTCAGGATACTAAAGATAAATGCACAGACTTTCCATTGCAGGTTTACAAACACATTATACCTAATTTAAATATTCACCCATGGATGAGAAAAGGGATACAGACCTATAAAGAGTAAGTATCTAAGAACCCTAGACCCACTTGATTCTCTTATATCCAACTCACTTATTTTCATAAAAATAATCCGAACATACCCTATAGTATCCACAGGGAAACCTGGTCACACTTGAAGTCTGACCGCGACGGTACAAAGGGATTGCCATGGTTTTACAACAAGCTACAATATAGTGGAGGCTTCCAAAAATCTTTGAACATGTAACGTTGGCTTTTAGGGATCTGTTGTTTGATTGGATAGCCTGTGTTTATGGTTATGTGTCACTCAATTGTTTTAGTCAGTTTTTGTGGAGAAAAATGTTGGTGTTTTTGTGAAGAAATCTTGGTTTGTGCTGGTTTTGGCAGGATCAGCAACTGCATTTCAAATGTTGGTTTCACCATGTGGTCCGATTGTCATCAGCCATTCTTGTAGTCACCATGTGGCCCAGCTTTTGCCGGCCATTTTCACCATGTGGCCGTGGCTTGATTTTCATTTGTTGCAATTGCCATTTCGTGTCTTCTGTGTTATGGGTGGAATTGCTCTGCTTTTGGGCCAGGTTTCTAAGTTTAGTGTGAGTTAAGTAGTACGGTCAGTTCTTTGTTAAAAATGTGATTTTGGTTTGTAGAGGCACAGTTTAAGGATGTTATACTGTTTAGCCTGTAAATCATCCCAGAGTGGAAATTGCTCCAATTTTAGGGGGGCACCAGGAACTGAGAAACTGTTTTGTTTAATGTTAAACTCACTGGTTTAAATTGCTTTTCCACTGTTGGATTCCAAAGGCACCATTTTTGTTGTCCATTGTGTGTTTGCGAAGCCATGCGGTCTGAGCCACCACCTTCTCTCTAGGCACCATTTTTGTTTTCCTTTTAAGTGAATTCAATCTTTTCAGGTTTAGCTATTTTTGTACTTTTTACATACTTTTCAGTAAAACTATTGCGTTTTTTGTATTGAACTTTGCTTTTAAGTGAAATCTCTACTTTGCACTGAATTTACTAACATTAACTGAGTTATTGTACTTTTAGCAGTGGGTTATTATTATTATTAATTGTTTGGGCGTTCTCAGAGGGCAATTCATGCCCCCGCCCACCCATTGTTTTGGGTTTTATCGCTTTAGAAGTTCAGGGTGGATGAAACTAGGCTTCCCCTCCCCTCCCTCTTCCTGTCCATTGATATTTAAATAAACCAGTTGGGTTTTTAGAGCTGAGCAGATGACAAGAAGATGGTGGGAGGAGCTTGGGGTCTTTTTGGAACAAGCATGTGGACAAAGGTACTTGTGTTTGGAAGGAGGAAACCATTTTGATGTTTAATTTAATTCCAGTTGTTTTGTGAAGTTTTATACTGTAATACAGTTTTGGGTAGAGCGCAAACAGGAGGCATCCACGTTATTGTTGAAACATCTAGGTACAGATAGAAGCCATAAGATTGTTTTGAATATTGGAGGATTTCATGGTGCTTTGTAGTTTGTCTGACAAACATATTTATAGGGCTGCCAATAATAGCTTAGAGAGCATAAAAATGTGAGGAGTAGATTCTAGCATACCGGGAGGCCGTGTATAATAATCGGAATATGCCGGTACCAGTACTGTAAAAATAGTCACTAGGCAGTACTGCTCCGAAAGTTAGTGCGAGGGTACCCTGGATGCAGGGACACGTCATAAGTGATTCAAATCATCATGGGTAATGTTGCCGTCCATGCGTTGGAGGAAAAAAATTAGGCTCCACACCAGTCAGACAGCTGCGTAGTACATGAAATCTGGGTGTGGGGCTAAGGCCATTAGGCCCCTTAAAGATTGGCAGATATGGTCAGAGGGTACAGTAAGGTGTATTTCTTTGGAAGGTACTTTTGATGTCTGGAGGTACAAGACCCCAGAATAAAAATACCTTGGAAGTAGTTCAGCTGTGGCTTCAGAAATCTGTAATGGTGAGTGGATTGATGGATGTGTAGTACAACTTTGTGTGATTAAAATTCTCATGCCTGTTTTTGAACTTTGTGTGGCTGACCCATGCAAGTTTTCGAGCTGCTCTCATGTTTTTCCCATTGTATTTTTTCTATTGCTAAAAGAGTGAAGGCAGCATTCCATATGGTTGTTTTGTTTTTTCATTTTTGTTTTAGGAACTATGAAATATCTCCCCCACATTTGTATCTAAATGTTTGTCTCATGTTTTAGTCTTCTCGTTGTTTGTATGTAGTAACAAGAATATGTTTGAACCTACCACAACAGCCCTCTTGCGTGTCGTGGCTGTTGTATTTTAGTAGGAACGTGAAAGTAAGGGTTACAGAGGCTTTAGTTGTTATCGGTTTTGGGGAATGTCAGTGACAATTTACCAATGTACACAAATGTTGTATTGTTTATCATTCTTTGCAGGTTAAATAGGAAGGATAGTATAATAACTTTTGTTATCATGGGCTATTTCATTGTTTCATTGTTTTTTTTTCTGCACCATTCTAAACACCATTCTAATGGGGGGATAATGGTAAGAATGTGTCATGAGAGGGTTTACCCGTTGGTGGCGCTATCGGCCTCTTGGATCGCAGTACCAGTGTTCACCAGCGGGTGTCTTCCAACACCTTGGACCTGCAGTAAGAGGTCTCTCCTGCTGGTGGCACTGTTGCATCCTTGGGCCGTAGTACCGGTGTCCACCAGCGGGTGCACTCCAGCAGTGTGGAGCAAACAGCACCCTCTGCGCTCAGGTGTGACTTGAAGTCAATTATAGTCAGTCCTATAAATACCCGGCAATCCCTCATATGCTTGCCTTGGTATCTTTCTTCCTTGTGCCCTGACCTGTTATCCCGTATCCCGTATCCTGTAAACCTGTATCTGAACCTGAGCCTGCTGTATCCGATCCCATCCTGATTCCGTCCCTCCTGTGTTCCTATTCCCTTGTATCCATATCACATCCATTATCTCCCTCTCCTATCCTGTCCTTGTTCAGTTGCTGACTCCCTGTGTATGACCCTGGCCTGGCTTACATGTTTGATTTTGGCACTTCCCTTTGGCTGTATATATTATCTGTTGTCTGTGAGTTTCTGTTGGTTGGTTGAGCACTATTTGTATTTGGGGTGTTTGTTTATTTATATCACTTATCTTAAATAAACATTATTCTTATTTCACTTTACATGCGTTTGGGTTTCCTCTTTGCAGTCCACACAATCTGTTCACACCTGTCCATGACAGTATACCAAGGCCATCTCTGACCAGAAGTGGCTGCACAGGGGAACCATCTCAGTTCTGTTGCACATTACTGGGATGAATTCAGATATAATTGTTTATTATGCTTTGCTGGCAACAGAGAGTTCTGAATATCTCCGCCAGACATTGGAAGGGTGGTCCGGTGATCAGCTGCTGAAGATTATCCGTTTAGCTCACTCTGTGGTCGATCAGGGCAGTATACGGTTTGAGGATGTTCAGCCTTTGATTGGAATGTGTACAGAGCTGGCTCTGCCTTGTATCCCAAAGGGCCATGATGACTTTTCTCCCCCCTTCAGCATTAACCAGGTTGCGTCCTTAGTATGGCTGTTGGAGGATGACTCTGCATCCTTTTTTGAGCATTATTCGGTTTGTCCCAAACAGTTGTTGAAAGATTGTATAGATGAAGTGCAGTCGCTGGTCAGACAGGGGGAATGTGAGCCCACTTTTGTGCTACCTGTACTTCAGGCATTGTCAGACCTGTTATGCCCAGCTTCTGTCAGCTCTCCACAAACCAGACCTGCTACTAAACACCTGCCTGCTCAGATGTCCTTTCTCCCATCAAACCTGGCAACCTCAGCTGCAGTCCAATATACCTTGCTCCCCACCAAGTATCAATGCCCTGTTTCTACTTCCTGCACCTATCCTGCCTTTAACCCACCTGCCTCTTCTCTAATACCTGCAACTTCCCCACAAGAACTTCCTCTGGCCGCTGTTCCCCCTTCCTTGCCATATCCCAGCCCTTTCTTTTAGTATGCCTCACCTCCTGTCTACAGTCCTACAGCCACCTACAGATCTCCAGCAGTTAAGCCAAAGAAGAAACAGAAGTTCTTCCCCACTCACACAATCCTGCCAGTAACCCAACTTGCTTCCACACCAACCAACCTGTTCCAGCCTGCGTTCATGCCAGTTGAACTTGATGACCCACCTAAACCTATAAACCCAGTGCCTGCTATCCAGCCCAAAGTCTCGGTGCCTGCCTTCCAGTCTGATGTGCCTAACCTCCAGTCTGATGTGTCCACTTTCCAGTCTGATGAACCCGCTTTCCAGTCTGAATTTGCGGTGCCTGCCTTCCAGCCAGATGTCTCTGCCTTCCAGCTTGATGTCTCTGCCTTCCAGCTTGATGTCTCTGCCTTCCAGTCTGATGTGCCCACCTTCCAGCCTGATGTACCCGCTCTCCAGTCTAATGTGCCTGCTTTCCAGTCTGATGTCCTGATGCCTGCCTTCCAGCCTGATGTCTCAGCGCCTGCCTCCCTGCTTGATGTCTTTGGCTCACATTCTGATGTGCCCGCTGTCCAGTCTGTCCTGATGTCTGCCTTCCAGCCCGAAGTCTCGGTGCCCGCTTTCCAGTCTGATGCGCCTGCTATCCAGTCTAATGTGCCTGCCTTCCAGCCGGATGTCCCGATGCCTGCCTTCCAGCCAGGTGTCCCAATGCCTGCCTTCCAGCTGGATGTCCCGATGCCTGCCTTCCAGCCGGATGTCCCGTTGCCTGCCTTCCAGCCGGATGTCCCGATGCCTGCCTTCCAGCCGGATGTCCCAATGCCTGCCTTCCAGCTGGATGTCTCGACGCCTGCCTTCCAGCCAGATGTCTCGATGCCTGCCTTCCAGCCGGATGTCTCAGCCTTTCAGCCTGATGTACCCGCTCTCCAGTCTAATGTGCCTGCTTCCCAGTCTGATGCCTTGATGCATGCCTTCCAGCCTGAAGTCTCGCCTGATGTCTCGGTGTCTGCATTTGCACTTGATGTCTCGATGCCTGCCTTCCAGTCTGATGTGCCAGCTTTCCAGCCTGATGTCTTGAAGCTTGCCTTCCAGCCTGATGTGCCAGCTTCCCAGTTTGATGTGCCAGCTTCCCAGTCTGATGTGCCAGCTTCCCAGTCTGATGTGCCAGCTTCCCAGTCTGATGTGCTAGCTTCCCAGTCTGATGTGCCAGCTTCCCAGTCTGATGTGCCAGCTTCCCAGTCTGATGTGCCTGCTTTCCAGCCTATTGTCCAGGGGGCCTGCCTTCCAGCCTGATGTGCCAGCTTCCCAGACTGATGTGCCAGCTTCCCAGACTGATGTGCCAGCTTCCCAGTCTGATGTGCCAGCTTCCCAGTTTGATGTGCCAGCTTCCCAGTCTGATGTCTCGAAGCTTGCCTTCCAGCCTGATGCCTCGATGCCTGCCTTCCAGTTTGATGTGCCAGTTCCCCAGTCTGTTCTCTCAGTGCCTGGCCTCCAGCCTGATGTCTCGAAGCTTGCTTCCCAGTCTGATGTGCCAGCTTCCCAGTCTATTGTCCCAGTGCCTGCCTTCCAGCCTGACGTCTCAGTGCCAGCTTCGCAGACTGATGTGCCAGCTTCCCAGACTGATGTGCCAGCTTCCCAGACTGACATGCCTGCTGCCCAGCTCGAAGTGCCCATGCCTGCAGCCCAGTCTGATGTGCCTGCTGCCCAGCTCGAAGTGCCCATGCCCGCTGCCCAGCCTGATGTGCCTGCTGCCCAGCTCGAAGTGCCCATGCCCGCTGTCCAGCCTGATGTGCCTGCTGCCCAGCTCGAAGTGCCCATGCCCGCTGCCCAGCCTGATGTGCCTGCTGCCCAGCTCAAAGTGCCCATGCCTGCTGCCCAGCCTGATGTGCCTGCTGCCCAGCTCGAAGTGCCCATGCCTGCTGCCCAGCCTGATGTGTCTGCTGCCCAGCTCGAAGTGCCCATGCCTGCTGCCCAGCCTGATGTGCCTGCTGCCCAGCTTGAAGTGCCCATGCCTGCTGCCCAGCCTGATGTGCCTGCTGCCCAGCTTGAAGTGCCTGCTGCCAAGCTCGAAGTTCCTGTGCCCGCTGCCCAGCCTGATGTGCCTGCTGCCCAGCTTGAAGTGCCCGTGCCTGCTGCCCAGCCTGATATGCCTGCTGCCCAGCTCGAAGTGCCCGCTGCCCAGCTTGGTGTATTCCTGCCCGCTGTCATCTCGGATGTGCCCGCTGTCATCTCGGATGTGCCCGCTGTCATCTCGGATGTGCCCGCTGTCTGCTCGGATGTGCCTGCTGTCTGCTCGGATGTGCCCGCTGTTTTCCCGGATGTGCCCGCTGTCTTCTCAGATGTACCCACTGTCAAGTTTGATGTGCCCTCATCTGTATGGTTGGAGGCCATGAACTTGGGACAATTGCACCTTGTTGGAGTGTCCGGAGGCCGCTCCTTTAGGGGGGGTACTGTCATGAGAGGGTTTACCCGTTGGTGGCGCTATCGGCCTCTTGGATCGCAGTACCAGTGTCCACCAGCGGGTGTCTTCCAACACCTTGGACCTGCAGTAAGAGGTCTCTCCTGCTGGTGGCACTGTTGCATCCTTGGGCTGTAGTACCGGTGTCCACCAGCGGGTGCACTCCAGCAGTGTGGAGCAAACAGCACCCTCTGCGCTCAGGTGTGACTTGAAGTCAATTATAGTCAGTCCTATAAATACCCGGCAATCCCTCATATGCTTGCCTTGGTATCTTTCTTCCTTGTGCCCTGACCTGTTATCCCGTATCCCGTATCCTGCAAACCTGTATCTGAACCTGAGCCTGCTCCTGAGCCTGTATCCGATCCCATCCTGATTCCGTCCCTCCTGTGTTCCTATTCCCTTGTATCCATATCCCATCCATTATCTCCCTCTCCTATCCTGCCCTTGTTCAGTTGCTGACTCCCTGTGTATGACCCTGGCCTGGCTTACGTGTTTGATTTTGGCACTTCCCTTTGGCTGTATATATTATCTGTTGTCTGTGGGTTTCTGTTGGATGGTTGAGCACTATTTGTATTTGGGGTGTTTGTTTATTTATATCACTTATCTTAAATAAACATTATTCTTATTTTACTTTACATGCGTTTTGGTTTCCTCTTTGCAGTCCACACAATCTGGTCACACCTGTCCATGACAGAATGACAATTTTCAAACCAATAATACTAACCGCTCTAATTGTAGCCAAGTTTGTGACCTAGTAGGACAACATGTTGATGACCACCACGACTGTGTTTCTTTGATGGAACTTGAGTCAGCAACCATCAGTCCAGTGAAGGAGACTCCTATACCAGAAGCTAAGAATCTTTTTATCAATGATTCCAGGTATTACACCCGAGATGGTAAGCCACGCAGTGACCACAGTCATGAATCAGACCGAGACAGAAATACAGTTAATCACACTTATTTAATAATAATAATAAGGTAAACAGAGTAAGCATAGTCAATACATAGCCAGAGTTCAGTAATCAGATCGGGTAGTCAGCCAATGCCAATGTCGGAGAGACAGAGCTCAACGTAGTAGTACAGCAAGCAGGATCAGGAGCCAGAAGGGACGTCAGCTGAGCAAGTTTTCAACAGGAACGCAGGAGAAAGTCTCTGAGATGTGACCAAAAGTGAAGGCAGAGATGAAGTGAGCTGGATGACCTTAAGTAGCCAGGACTGACGAGCAGATCATCAACAGCTGAGTCACTGTAGAGAGAAAGGAGCGGCCAGCTCAGAGAAGGAAGGGCTGAGCCCAGCCCCGTCAGTACCCCCTCCTCAATGACCCTTCCCCCTCGGAGGACCACCAGGCTTGGGGGGAAAACATCTATGGAAATAATGGAGGGGGGCAGGGGCATGTACGTCGGAGGAGAGCCAAGAGCGTTCCTCCAGACCGTAACCCTTCCAATGCACCAGGTACTGTATGCACTCGCGGAACCTACGGGAGTCAACAATGGATTGTACTTCATATTCCTCATGGTTCTCAACCTGTATAGGGTGAGGACATGGCACCAAGGTGGTAAAGTGGTTGCAGACCAAAGGTTTCAATAAGGAGACATGAAACACATTAGAGATGTGCATAATAGGAGGAAGGTCCAACGCATAAGCCACTGGGTTAAAGCCGCAGAGGATACAGACAGGCTCAATAAACCGAGGTGCGAACTTCAAAGAAGGAACATGAAGTCGGAGGTTGCGAGACAACAGCCAGACTTTGTCCCCAACCTGGTAGGAAGGCGCAGGCAGGTATCTGCGGTCAGCATGGAGCCTGTAACTATCGTTAGCATGTTGCAAAGCCTCCTGGACTTGGGCCCAAGTGGAACGAAGGCCACGGAGATGCTCCTCTAACGCAGGAATACTCTGCAGAACAAACGAGGCAGGCAACACGGAAGGTTGGAAACCATAGTTCACCATAAACGGGGACAAACGGGAAGCTGAATTCAAGGCACTATTGTAAGCAAACTCCGCCCATGGTAAGAGGTCTGACCAGTTGTTATGATGGTCTGAAATATAGCAACGTGGGAATTGCTCCAAGGACTGTTTGGCTCATTCTGCAGCCCCATTAGACTGCGGGTGATACGCAGAGGAGAAAGCAAGCTGAATACCCAACTGTGCACAAAAGGCTCGCCAGAACCAGGACACAAACTGACTACCCCTGTCTGATCTCCCGAGCAAAAATAGAAGCCAGTTCCTTAGAAGTAGGCAACTTCTTGGAATACAACGCAACATTTTTGACAACCAGTCAACCACCATAAGGATAACTGTGTTGCCCTGGAAGTTGGGTAAATCCACAATGAAATCCATAGACAGGTGGGTCCAGGGCCTCTCTCCATTGGGTATGGGTTGTAGGAGGCCCACTGGAAGGTGTCATGGAGTCTTACTCTGAGCACACGTGGAACAGGCAGCTACAAAGGGGGTTACATCAGCACATAGACTAGGCCACCAGAATTGTTGGTAAATGACCCAAAAGAGTTGATTCTTCCCAGAGTGGCCAGCAGCCTTGGGAGAATGGTAAGTCTGGAGCACAGCAGTACAGGGACTCTCAGGAACAAAGCAGCGGTCACAAGGTTTCTCAGGAGGAGAACTTTGTCACCCAAAGGAGAAGTAAGACTGGTGTGAACCATAGCCAGAATATGATCAGGAGGAATCACAGGAACCGGAACCGATTCCATCTTGGAAGTGGAGGAAAATTGTTGTGACAAGGCGTCAGCCCTTACATTCTTAGTACCGGGTAAGAATGAGACAATGTAATTAAAACTCAACAAGAAGAGTGCCCATCGCGTCCTTCTGCAAGAGGGGCGCTTAACCTCAGACAAGAATATGAGATTCTTATGGTCAGTAAGAATTAAAACCCGACACAGTGGTACCTTCAAGGAGCTATCTCCATTCTTTCAGGGCTAAAATGATCGCCAACAGCTCTCTGTCACCAATCTCGTAATTGCACTCTGCTGGTGACAATTTCTTGGAAAAGTAGCCACACGGATGCATAGCGCACTCAGAGTTAGGACATTGAGGCAGAAGGGCGCTAACTCCAGTCTCAGAAGCATCAACATCTAGCATAAAAGGCAACGTAGGATCAGGGTGTGCCAACACAGGAGCAGAAACAAAGGCAGCCTTGAGACTCTCAAAGGCCTTAATGGACTACCGAGACCAACTCTGTGGTTTGCCATCTTTCCTGGTCATATCGGTCAGGGGCTTGACCAGAGACGAGAAGTTACGAATAAACTTCTGATAATAGTTGGCAAAGCCAAGAAAACGCTGCAGAGGACATAAACCCACGGGTCGAGGCCACTGTAGGAGCGCTGAAAGTTTCTCTGGGTCCATCGAAAAACCAGCAGTGGAAATGACATTGTCCAGAAATTTAACCTGTTCACAATGGAATTCGCATTTTTCCAATTTACAATAGAGAATGTTCTCTCTTAGTCTCTGAAGCACGCGACAGACATCTGTGTGGTGGCTCTCCATGGACTTGGAAAATATGAGGATATCGTCGAGATAAACCACCACACATAACTGCAACAAATCTCGGAGGACATTGTTAATGAACTCCTAGAAAACTGCCGGAGTGTTACAAAGGCCAAAAGGCATTACGAGATACTCATAATCACCTGATCTGGTATTAAACGCAATTTTCCACTCGTCGCCCTCCTTAATCCTGACAAGATTGTATGCCCCTCTCAAATCAAGCTTCGTGAAAACCGTTGCTCCCTTGAGGCGGTCAAGTAACTCCGTAGACAACGGAATGGGATAGGCATTCCTAATCGTGAAATGAATGAGACCCCTATAATCGATACAAGGTCTCAGTTCACCACTCTTCTTCTTCACAAAAAAGAAACCAGCACCAGCAGGAGACCAGGATTTGCGGATAAAACCTCGAGAAAGTGTGTCTGCAACATACTCCTCCATGGCCTTATCCTCTAAGACCGACAAAGGGTAAACCCGGCCACGAGGGGGTATAGCACCAGGTTGAAGGTCAATTGCGCAATCATACGACCGGTGTGGAGGCAAACTACCGCTTGACCTTTGTCAAAGACATCGCCAAAATCGTGGTACTCCTCCGGCAGGGAGGAGAGTGAAGAGGTGCACAGGACCTTGGCTACCTTCTGGAAGCATCTCTCACTGCACTGTGGTGACCAGGACAGAACCTCAGCATGGAGCCAATCAAAAGAAGGGTTGTGCCTCTGTAACTAAGCATAACCAATAACCAACAGAAACTTAGGTGAGGAAATAACTTGGAATTGGATTATCTCATTGTGAAGGGCCCCTACAGCCATGGACAACAGAACAGTCTCATGAGTCACATGAGCAGGCTGTAGAGATCTCCCATCAAGAGCCTCAATGACAAGTGGAGTGTCACGCAGCTGCAGTGGAATCGAGTGCTTCGATACAAAGGCGGCATCAATGAACAGGCCTGCAGCCCCAGAGTCGATTACACCTGTATCTCGATGGATGACTCAGCCCAAGACAGGGTAACCAAAACCAGTAGCTTATCTATCTGGGAAACTGGAGACGAAACAACGCCACCTAAGGTCTGTCCATGACAGGACCTCAAGGTTCGGGCGTTCCCTGGACGGGTAGGACAAGACTTCAAAAAGTGACCTGCCTGGCCACAATAAAGGCACAATCTCTCCCTCCTACTAAGGGCTCTCTCATCCGCAGAGAGACATGTGAAGCCCAAGTGCATGGGTTCATCTTCACAGACCGACTCAGTACCAGGAGGCATACAGGGTGGGGAAGGCAAGGGTGGGACTGCAAAGCTCAGAGACAAATGTACAGGAGGCTTGCGCCAGTGCTCCTTAAAAGAGAGTCTTTCTCTGAGTCTGGAGTTAATGAGGATGGCAAATGTGATCAACCTCTCCAGCTCAGTGGGTATATCTTGGGCTACTATCTCAGGCAGCCATGAGGGCCTCATTGTTCCAAGCAACCTCTGCTGCCAGAGTATAGAATTCAATGGTGTAATCTGCAACAGTTCTCATACTCTGTTTGATGGACATGAGGCTCTTGGCAGCAGAAGCTGAGCCTGCGGGAACGTCAAATACCCTTCTGAAGGAAGCCACAAATTCTGGGTAACTCAGGACCACGGGTTTTTGCGTCTCACATAGAGGGTTTGCCCAAGCCAAGGCTCTCTCAGAAAGCAAAAATATCACAAATCCTACTTTGCTTCTGTCCATGGGAAACGCCTGGGACAGCATCTCAAAGTATTTCTCAACCTGGTTGAGAAACCGTCTGCATTGAACTGGATCACCCCAAATCGCTGGGGAAGCAGAGCGGAACCAGACATGCCTCTTATAGAGGTAATACTCAAGGTGGGTGCCTTCACAGAGACTGGAGCAGCAGCAGGGATGGCCTGCAACACAGGTTGTACCGGAGCAGCCATAGTGAAAGATTCCAGGTGAGCCATGCGACTCAGGAGCGTTTGTAACACCAAGGCAAACTGATCCATTCGGTGATCCTGGTCATTCAATCTGAAAAAAATTTTACCAACAAGTGGACTGACTGCATCTTCTGAATTCATGGCCTTCCCCTACTGTCAGAAACCATGAATCAGACCAAGACTGAAGTACAGTTAATCACACTTGTTTAATAATAAGGTAAACAGAGTAAGCGTAGTCAATACATAGCCAGAGTTCAGTAACCAGATAGGGTAGTCAGCCAATGCCAATTTTTAGAGAGCCAGAGATCAACGTAGTAGTACAGCAAGCAGGATCAGGAGCCAGAAGGGACGTCAGCCGAGCAAGTCTTCAACAGGAACGCAGGAGAAAGTTTCTGAGATGTGACCAAAGGCGAAGGCAGAGGTGAAGTGAGCTGGATGGCTTTAAGTAGCCAGGACTGATGAGCAGATCATCAACAGCTGAGTAACTATAGAGAGAAAGGAGCTGGCAATTAGCTGACAGCTGAGCAGCCAGCTCAGAGAAGGAAGGGCTGAGCCCAGCACTGACAAAGAGTTAGGTTTGTTTGGAGGTCAACCAAAAACGGGGTTGTTCTTTCCTCAGCAGCTGTCGACATTCTCAGCTGATGGGGTGGATGTAGTCACTGTAACATGAACTTCAAAAGGTCCACCACAGAATTCATGAGTTCCTCCTGGCCCCTGACACAATAACCAATTTACATTCTCTCCAACCAGGTGACTGGGTCATTGTAAAGAAGTTTGAGGGATGCGACAACTGGATCCACACCAGCCACTGCAAGAAGCTGCTCAACTACAACAAAGGATGAGGAGTATCTTTGTTTATTTATATTTTTTAGTTTAGTATATTTCGGCAAGGGTAACGATAAAGAGCATCCCAACTTATTGTTTAAAGTGTATTCTCCAACTAGCTAAGAAAGGAAACAGGACCAATTGCTGGGTCTACTCTGAATCTCCACCGAGCTTTAGTACCCCAACGATGACAGTGGTACATGCTATATATGATGCTCATATTGGTATGAGGAGTTTTGACAAACTAGTAAAAACTCCAAACAGACACTTGTCAATAGAATTTAACAATACATTTCTAGAGGGTAAAATTTGTTATAATTTTAACAATAGCTCTGGTTCTTGCCAGCTTTGATATCAGGACAACTAGGTAGCCCACAAGTGTGCTTCAACTTTAGTTTGGTATTAATGCAAATCTACAGCTTATAATGTAATTCCCCCTAATGCAAGAGGTTTATGTGTGCTGGTGAAACTCGTCCCAGCATCTTATGTCGCCCACCAGGTCTGGGGATGGTTTCCTGCTTGTACATGGTGGGGGCTTGAGCTTATGAAACAATTGAACAATTTCTCATCCATTGTGGATGGGATGTTCAATGTAACTGTTGAAGCCACAAGGAAGACCCCACAGTCCAAGGGGGATTTCTGTGAATTCATAGGTAAAGATTGTTGTACCTGAATCGGGGATACTAGTGACAAAAGTTCAGGCCCATATGGATAAGGTTTATATCCCTCCAAGGCAAACCTAGATCTATAGCTAGTGAAGGTTGAAGTCCTTTTAAGGGTCTGGGAATCTTTGGAGATTTTATTTTTCACTTTTCAGCAGATCATGGTTGAAGGAAGTAGGGGTATATATACTCATGTTTTTGTTTCTATTCCTTCTATATGCCGTGATGAGGCGCTACTGTTGCCTGATTGGATGAGTGAACAGAGCCTGAGCAGATGACCACATCTTCCTCACTGAGATGAGATGCCCCGAAGCCCAACCCACATACAAGACACAGAGGATCCAAGACTGACCAGCCTTCATGTCCTCCTCTAAGTCATCCCTCCTGAAGAACAGAGTCTACAAGTCAAGCCGTGTTTTCCTTTTTATGGACTTAAGGACTGATTAAGAAGAAGATCAAGATTCACCGAGGGACACATGGGAGCATATGACAAAAAGGAGGACCTGTTGTGGAAATTTTATTATGTGTGTTTTATGGATTGTTGTCATCTGTCTCCCTTTGTCTGATTTAACCAAGGAGCGCTCTAGAAGAGCGCACTTGGGTTGAATCGGGACCAGCGGTAACACCATCAGTATGAACACCTTCTCATGGGCTTGGAGACGTGTTCTCTGTGTGTGGGCATTTTTCTGGTTTGTAAGTATCAAGCATAATGCGCTGGGAAATGTCTATGCACATTAGAGAAGCAAAGTCTGCATAATGAGAGAAACATATTATTATATCTGTGTCTGGCTGCACTATCCCTTTTGGATAGATACTGTATCTGCTTTAATAAGAGGGCATTGATATCTGCCTTGTTAATATACTAGTACCGTATATTGACAACACCAGTAGCAATGTCACTGCAGATCATCTCAAGCCTGTAAGAACAAGTAGAATGATCTTACTAGATATTGGTTACGCTGAGCAGTATTGAGTGGGCTCCATGCTGACTAAGATGGTGGATGTGGCGGAGAGCAGTGTACATGCCTCAAGTGGATGAGACATGTGCACTTGTCCCTCCCACTCCTGTGGATGCCCTCCCCTTTAGTGTCATTTCCTGTGTCGTGTCATTTCCTGTGATGTCATTTCCTGTGTTATCATTTTGTATAGGGGAACGATGGAGCTAAGATGGTGACTATGTCTGTTACTGGGGGGAAATGCGGGAGACAGGGATTTATTGGGATGCATTATACTGAAAAGCTGGAAGGGCGCTTAATAGCGCAAAGGAGTATGGTGGTTTATCCATGACAGTACACTGTCATGTCTGCTCCAATGCGTTCTCCACTGCAATCTCTACATATATGTACACCATCATGTCTGCTGCAGCACGCTCTACTGCAATCTCTACATATATTTACACCGTCAGGTCTGATAGTTTTGGCTTTTCTGCTTAACAGAGAAGTAGTCAGGCAAATCTATGTGCTGTCTGTTTAATAGAGAGCAGTGATTGATGAGTGAGGTCTGCTCTGTGTGCTCTGGTATGGCTCATGCTGGCTTGATGTTTTACACTGATCCAATAGCAAGAAGGCATATTGGACAGTGGGAACAGACCTAGCAGATGAGAGTATGGATGCAGATACAACCTATGCCAATTAGATGTGCCCCATGGAATGCTGGGTGCTTGTATTTAAGTCCGAGGAGCGCATAGGCTCAGGATACCAGTGCAGCCCAACTATGAGGAGAGAGGTTCACGTGTGGAGGAGGAGGCTGCCACCTCTACCCAGCGTGGAAGATCTGCTGCCTTAGGTTGTAGATCTGAGGGCCTGAAGCCTAAAAGTCACAACCCAGGGTTCCTGTGCAAGCTGACTGAGGGAGGCAGTCTATGGATCTAGTTGTGTGTCACTGGTATAGAGTGTCGCTTGGAAGTTGGAAGGAGGCTACCAGCTGACCCTGGACATTTTGTGAGTACAGACCCTGAGGGGATCCTTGAGACTGTGGGGGTTAATTACTAAAGGCAAATCTACTTTGCACTACAAGTGCACTTGGAAGTGCAGTTGCCATAGATCTAAGGGGGGCATGCAAGGAAAATGAAAAACAGCAGAGCTTTCCCTGATTTTAGATCTTCCCCTCAGATTTACAGCGACTGCACTTGCAGTGCACTTGTAGTGCAAAGTGGATTCGCCTTTAGTAAATCAACCCCAGTGGTTAGTGTTTTGAAGATCTGTATCCACTGCCAAAAAAAATAAACATGACTACTTGTAGCCTAACAGAAGCAATGTCAATAACATCATAGTGATTAGCTGTCTCGCATTGGATAGGGGGAGAAAACTATCTGGATGTTTGGATGACTCTAAGCTAATTAGTATTAAGACCTAGATTTACAGAATAATTATCAATACATTTTTCAAAGAAATAAGTTGTGTCCATAATGAGAACATCCTAGGATAGCAGGGGTGGTCGGCCCCCAGATAAAACACAGGTTGAACATAAAGATGATAGATGCCTGTAACTTGGGTGAATGAGCTAAGGTGAGTAAGTCAAGGAGCTGGGATTTTTAGTTTGCTCAGTGAGTTGGTTAGGGAGGCCTTGAGATACCAGTCTGTGTACTGAAAAGGAGTATTACTGACACTTTTTCCATTGGAGTGAAGGTGTATTCAATAAAGGAGTGCCATCTTACAAAGAACTGTTTGGTGTGAATATAGTTCTAAATCTGTGTGTCCAATTTCTTTGGACAGAAGGGTTAAATCTTTTTTTAAAGTGATTGTAAATCTTCAAGTTTTTTTAAAAATACCAAACATGTCATACTTACCTCCACTGTGCAGTTTGTTTTGCACAGAGTGGCCTAGATCATCCTCTTCTGGGGTCCCTCAGTGGCTCCTCCCTCACATAGTATAACTCCCTAGGAGAAGCGCTATCCCAGGGGTTACCTTGCCGGTGCACTCCCGAGTCCAGCATTTGCATCCATAGACGCAGAATGCTGGACTCAGCACCATGTCATTGGATTTGATTGACA
Source organism: Lithobates septentrionalis (assembly GCA_037952835.1). NCBI lineage: Eukaryota > Metazoa > Chordata > Amphibia > Anura > Ranidae > Lithobates > Lithobates septentrionalis. The sequence goes on along the minus strand of JBBDGP010002122.1, from coordinate 244,796 downwards.
GCAGTGGGAGCCAATGGCTGCGCTGCTATCAATCTATCCAATCAAGAGCTGAGAACTGTGAGCAGAGGAAGAGTGCATCTCTGGCGTGGGAAATTCCAGGGCTCAAGTAAGTAAATCGGGGGGGGGGGGGGGCTGTTCACTGCCAGGTGTTTGGATGCAAAGGATGCATTAAGGTGAAAAAACACGAGGGTTTACAACCCCTTTAACTGCCAAGTTTGGGGGTGAGGTAGTCCACATTTTTAGAATTGTATTTCTGTCTGCCATAAGACGAAGATGAATCCATTGAGTAGTATTGGTGATGCTGTTGTCAGAACTTGCTTGCCTGGACGCACTGTAACTGAACAGTAATTAGAATTGTGTTTTGGAGATGCATATTTTGGTTGAAGCATGCACAAATTTGATTATTTGGTCCCAGAAAACAGGGATCAAAGGGCATTGACAAAATCTATGAGTTAACGATGGTTTGAGGTATTCGCATTAGGCGCATTTTGGGTATTTTAAGGTTCGGACTAGGAGGTAGGAACGGTATAAATGCTTTGTGGATCAGCTTAAATTGTGTTTTTCTCCACATTTTCATGTTTAATGTATTTACAAACTTTCAGGTTCGAAGTTCAACTTCGAAGACCTTGTCCCCCAAGTCTTCCTCAGGAAAATCTTTATGCCATTTTCCAAAGTGATCTTCAGGTGTATTAGTACTTACAGCAGATTGTAACGATTTGTAGGTGGTCATTATGGAGTACGTCCATTGACTAATTAAACAATCTATCATGGTGGATCAGGATCTCTTAGAAGCTTCTCTACAGCAAGAATCAATGTAGGAAATCACCTGGTGATAGTATATGGGATGCGTCTGGGGCAGATAAAATTCATTTGAAGGTCCTCAAAGAGTTTTGGTTTCATAGGAGTTGATTTACTAAAGGCAAATCCACTTTGCACTACAAGTGCACTTTGAAGAACTGTAGATCTGAGGAAAAGATTGAAATGAAGTAAAACTCTGCTGATTTTATCATCCAATCATGTGCAAGCAAAAATGCTGTTTTTTATTTTCCTTGCATGTCCCCCTCAGATCTACAGCGACTGCACTTCCAAGTGCACATGTAGTGCAAAGCAGGTTTGCCTTTAGTAAATACCCCCGTGTCTAAATGGAATAATGAAGTCACTTTAACCAGCCCTGCAGTGCGCCATATGTCTTAGGGCAATTTAGTTTTGATGTGCTGCCTTCTATTTTATCTTCTTGGATCTGTGATCTCTTGGTTTTTGCTCCTCCCCTTCCCTATATGTAGGCTGCAAGGGATTCACATTGTGGGATAGACTTTGTTTGAAGCCGCCATCCATGAATGGTGAGATTCCAAATTGGAAGTAATGATGGCACCTGGTTAGGATGCTTAATTGTGAAGGAAGTCACTGACTACTCTAGTGATGTAAATGATTTCCTGTACAGGCACACACAATACAGTAATGTTGGCAGATGTCCAGATACATTCAGTTCTGACCAATTTAAAAGCAACTACCTAAAAAGAAGACCTAACCAAATGGTGCCACTCGTTTTCTTACAGTTCCTGATTGTTGAACTAATATTCTGGGCACTAGATCCAAAACACCAGAAAACTACATTAATAACCTACTAAAGAGACTCAGTGGGATTGAGCCACTTAAAAGTTTCTCTCATTTAAGCAATAAAAAAACGTTAAGTAAAATGGTGGGACTGAGTGGACTGTGTGGATAGTGATCGCTAAATAATTTCCCCAAGTTACAATGTTTTGTGCACCTGAATTATTCAAAGTTCTGTTAATTCTGATCTGCACTCATTCTAAAAGAGTAATGCCCTGTACACACGGTTGGATTTTCCAACGCAAAATGTGCGATCGGAGCTTGTTGTCGGAAATTCCGACCGTGTGTGGGCTCCATCTGACTTTTTCCATTGGAATTTCCGACACACAAAGTTTAAGAGCAGGCTATAAAATTTTCCGACAACAAAATCGGTTTGCGTAAATTCCGACCATGTGTGGACAATTCCGACGCACAAAGTGCCACGGATGCTCAGGATAAATTCCGAGATGGAACTGCTCAGTCTGGTAAAATTAGCGTTCGTAATGGATCTAGCATTTTCGTCATGCTGCAATGTTTTAAATTGTTTAATGCAGCGCACTCTCTTCTTCTCTATAATGCTAGAAGAAAGAAGTTGTTTTGCTGCTCATATTCACACAGAGTTCGCACAAACTTCTTTCTTTATTATTTTTCATGATTTCATGAATATATTATTTTGATCAGTCACATCTCTCAAAAATACATTTTTTTAATGTTTTTAGATTTTGTATTTTTTTTTATTTTTTAAAATCCTGATCTCCTGTTATTTTTATTTTTTTTTTTTAACTCCAGAATAGTTTTGGGTGTGTTTTGTGTGTCAAGTTACCACAACACGATTATTATCTTGTATTATTTAATCTCAAGGAGATTGCTTGGTGTTGTTGTCTCTTGTTAATTTCACATTGTATTTTTGAAATGTACCTGCCTCCTCACAAACAAACTGTCCTTTTTGAAGGAAAACACACATAGGCGAGTATTATTAAAAAAAAAAAACAAACAAATATTTATTTAGGGGTCCTAACCAAAGAATGAGGGAAGGCAACGCTGGAGAAACAGCAGAAATTGGCAAAGCCTTTGGCCCCCAGGGCACACATCAACTATTTTAATGCAAAATTGGTGGCCTGAGGAGTCCATATATAAGGGAGTACAATCTGGTCCAGAAGACCAAGAGATCATGAACAGCAGCAGATTACATATCTGTCCCCAGGCTGTGGTCATACAAGAGCCTGCATCTTTTGTCAGACCAGACTGAACCCAGGCCATCACTTTCTTGTCTTTTTTCCACTCTTCCTTCCACGCTGTGTCTGTGGTGTTGGAGTTGTGGAAGGAGGAGGAGGAGGATGATGATGCAACTCACACGGGTGGGTATTGGGTGTGATTTCGCCCCTCACCCCCTTAGTTAATATTTTATAAAGGATTTCCTCACACATGAGGCGTTGGCCCTCCTGCATGTCCTGCAGTTTTGTGGCAGCCATGCAGGCAAAGGCCTCTGCAAGAGTGGGAGGGACGCAGAAGCCTCCTGAATCAACCTGAGTGCTGAATCCTCCACGTTAGTCCCCTTTCTGGGCCACCTCCTGGCTGCCACTTACCCCCACCTACTCCTGACTGTTTACTCCTGTTTACTGGAGTTGTTTGTCTCCGACCACTGATTAAAGTTTTTGATTGCAAACAGGATATGATGATAGAGGAAGGAATGGGTGACTTTTCACCCATTGGCTGCAAATGGCTGTCACTCACTGAGCATAATATAAATGGGTTTCTACGTGAGCAGGATGTTAAGTCTTTGATAACGCCCTGGGGGAGGGGCGAAACGCGTCGACGCAACATCCTGTCCACGTCTGTCTGATTTGTTACCAGTGACATCACTTCCTGGTGGTGGAACGCACGCCGGAGAGCGGCGAACCGACCAAATATCTGAATGCCTGCTTTGCTTACCGGTCCCGTGAGTAGCGCATTTATGCGCAGGTGACCCTTGGTATTTTAGGGTTTTATGCTATATGCTTCTCTTTTCTCCTTCGGTGGAACGTGTGCTTTGTGGTTTCTTCCAAGCAATTTTTACATCGCTACATCACTGGCCCTGTTTGATTAGAAGGATGAAAAAGCTGGAAGTTTGCCCATTGTTTTTCCTATGAAGGGGTTTTAACCACCAGCTACGTTTTCTCTCTGTTTACTATTTGGTTATTGCTGACGTTTAATGATTTCATTATCCCATCTGAGGGGATCACTCCATAGTCATTTCTGATTGTGAACTTTTTGTATATTTATTTATTTTTATTTTCTTGTTTGCACTGGTGTTATGTCAAACCGCTATTTTTGATGTTCTATAGATGCACTTGTCTAACATGCATACCAATCTATTTATATTGTAGTGAAGGTTTTTCATCTAGATTTTTTCACGTTCCCGTTGTTTTTTCTGCTATTTTGCAGCAATTATGCATACAAATTGATTTATCACATTTATATGGAAGGTCTTGTAGTTCTGGTAGTACAGTCCAGCGCATTCTCACAAATTGCTGGGTTAGTTACGCGGGTTGCATGCCCAGTTCTCTGACACCTTCATATTCACTATAATGTGCCACCTTGATATTTATTGTTTGTGTTTTTTGATTTGGTATATTTTTATCTACATATAGTTGCCAGCGCAGTTCACCTGGTTATAAATTTTCATCTCATGACTGTTGCAAATTGAATGTTAACAAATATAAAAAAATCATCATTCTGAGCCCAGCATTTTTCATTCTTGTCCCAATTATTTTTTCCCACTACTGTCTATTGATATGTAAAACACTTTATTAAATCAGCAATTATTGATCAATAATAACATCTAGTAAACATCATTTATGTTTTGCCAAGAAATCCGTAGAACAATGCTATACCTGGCTCCAGCTGGGCTCCTCCACTTCTTCCTGGCTGGAAGTCCCAGGTTGGACATCGGAAGCCTCAGCTGAGGTGGAAGATAGGGTGGAAGGAAGAGTGAAAAGAAGGGTTGAGAGGGATTCCCTGACTTCTGTCTGGTCTGACAAAAATCAGAGTATCTAATAGTACCAGAGCCTGGGGAAACGTCATCTGCTGCAGCTCCTGATCTCTGGGAATCCTGGACCTTGTTGCGCTCCCTTAGATAAGTGCTCCTCAGGCCACAAATTTTGGCTTTTAAATAGGGGATGGTTGCTGTGGGGACCACCGGCTTCGCCAACTCCAGCAATTTCTCCAGCGCTGCCTGCCTCTTTTGTTTATGATTATAATGCAAGTGTTTGACCTGCCACAGACAGGGCAGCTCCCTGTACTTGTCTATGAAGTTGTGGTCTTTGAAGCCATCCATTTTATCTGCAATACACAAGACAAACCCTAATGTCAGGCTAAAGTCTCCTAATTTTGTCCCAATAAAGGCCTCAGTCTATAAGCAGTATAGGCCCAAGTTTAAATGTTACCTTCGTTATCACGATCTGTGTTTCTGATACTCCTTCCTCCATTCACAGATCGTACGTACTACGCACGCGTGTTATGCTTTATATACACTGCGCATGCGTGAATCTCCGCCCGCCCCTGATGTTCTTTCTAGTCCAGGCATGCCCAAAGTCCGGCCCGCGGGCCAATCGCGGCCCACGGTCCGGTTTTGAATGGCCCGCCTGGTTATCTAAATCAGCCTTTCTCAGCCAGTGTGCCGTGGCATCAGGGCTGTCAGATGAGCCCGATCCCCTGCCGAACTGTACATCGGCACTGTGAGAAGCTCCGTCAGCATTAAAAGTGAAAGTAAAGTGCAGAGGAGTGTGCTGTGCTCTCTGCTTCCCCCTACAGTGCAGTACCCAGATGATTGAGGAAGCTGGAAAGGTACAGTACTGTGCTAGAAGCTATATTTGTTTTAAAAGGGCTTTATTCATTTGTCTGTGCATGTGTTTGTGTGTGTGTGTGTGCATGTGTCTGTATGTGTGTGCATGTGTCTGTATGTATGTGTGTGCATGTGTCTGTATGTGTGTGTGTGTGCGCATGTGCCTGTATGTGTGTACGTGTGCATGTGTCTGTATCTGTGTATGTCTGTATGTATGAGTGTGCATGTGTCTGTATGTGTGTGTGTGTGCATGTGTCTGTATGTGTGTGTGTATGTGCATGTGTCTGTATGTGTGCATGTGTCTGTATGTGTGCATGTGTCTGTATGTGTGTGTGTGCACGTGTCTGCATGTGTCTGTATGTGTGTGCGTGTGCATGTGTCCGTATGTGTGTGCATGTGTATGTATGTATGTATGTATGTGTGTGCATGTGTCTGTATGTGTGTGTGTGTGTGTATGTGTGTGTGTGTGTGTGTGTGCATGTGTCTGTATGTGTGTGTGTGTGTGCATGTGTCTGTATGTGTGTGCATGTGTCTGTATGTATGTCTGTATGTATGTGTGTGCATGTGTCTGTATGTGAGTGTTAGGGATGAGCCGAACACCCCCCTGTTCGGTTCGCACCAGAACATGCGAACAGGAAAAAAGTTTGTTCGAACATGCGAACACCGTTAAAGTCTATGGGACACGAACATGAATGATCAAAAGTGCTCATTTTAAAGGCTTATATGCAAGTTATTGTCATAAAAAGTGTTTGGGGACCTGGATCCTGCCCCAGGGGATATGGATCAATGCAAAAAAAAGTTTTAAAAACTGCAGTTTTTTCAGGAGCAGTGATTTTAATAATGCTTAAAGTCAAACAATAAAAGTGTAATATCCCTTTAAATTTCGTAGCTGGGGGGTGTCTATAGTATGTCTGTAAAGGGGCGCATGTTTCCCGTGTTTAGAACAGTCTGACAGCAAAATTACATTTCGAAGGAAAAAACACATTTAAAACTACCCGCAGCTATTGCATTGCCGACAATACACATACAAGTTCATTGATAAAAACGGCATGGGAATTCCCCACAGGGCAACCCCGAACCAAAATTTAAAAAAAAAATGACGTGGGAGTCCCCTAAATTCCATACAAGGCCCTTCAGATCTGGTATGGATATTAAGGGGAACCCCGGCCAAAATTTTTTAAAAAATGACGTGGGGTTCCCCCTAAATTCCATACCAGACCCTTCAGGTCTGGTATGGATTTTAAGGGGAACCCCGCGCCAAAAAAAAAAAAAACGGCGTGGGGTCCCCCCAAAAATCCATACCAGACCCTTATCCGAGCACGCAACCTGGCAGGCTGCAGGAAAAGAGGGGGGCGAGAGTGCGCCCCCCCTCCTGAACCTTACCAGGCCACATGCCCTCAAAATTGGGAGGGTGCTTTGGGGTAGCCCCCCAAAACACCTTGTCCCCATGTTGATGAGGACAAGGGCCTCATCCCCACAACTCTCGTCCCCCCCTCTTTTCCTGCGGCCTGCCAGGTTGCGTGCTCGGATAAGGGTCTGGTATGGACTGTTGGGGGGACCCCACGCCGTTTTTTTGTTTTTTTTTGGCGCGGGGTTCCCCTTAAAATCCATACCAGACCCGAAGGGTCTGGTATGAAATTTAGGGGGAACCCCACGTCATTTTTTTAAAAAATTTTGGCCGGGGTTCCCCTTAATATCCATACCAGACCTGAAGGGCCTTGTATGGAATTTAGGGGGACTCCCACGTCATTTTTTTTAAAATTTTGGTTCGGGGTTGCCCTGTGGGGAATTCCCATGCCGTTTTTATCAATGAACTTCTATGTGTATTGTCGGCAATGCAATAGCCGCGGGTAGTTTTAAATGTATTTTTTCCTTTGAAATGTCATTTTGCTGTCAGACTGTTCTAAACATGGGAAACATGCGCCCCTTTACAGGCATACTATAGACACCCCCCAGGTATGAAATTTAAAGGGATATTACACTTTTATTGTTTGACTTTAAGCATTATTAAAATCACTGCTCCTGAAAAAACGGCCGTTTTTAAAACTTTTTTTGCATTGATCCATGTCCCCTGGGGCAGGGCCCAGGTCCCCAAACACTTTTTTATGACAATAACTTGCATATAAGCCTTTAAAATTAGCACTTTTGATTTCTCCCATAGACTTTTAAAGGGTGTTCCTCGGCATTCGAATTTGCCGCGAACACCCCAAATTGTTCGCTGTTCGCCGAACTTGCGAACAGCCAATGTTCGAGTCGAACATGAGTTCGACTCGAACTCGAAGCTCATCCCTAGTGTGTGTGTGTGCATGTGTCTGTATGTGTGTGCATGTGTCTGTATGTATGTGTGTGCATGTGTCTGTATATATTTCTATATGTGTTTGTGTGCATTTGTCTGTATGTGTGTGTGCATGTGTGTATGTGTCTGCATGTGTGTGCATGTGTCTGTATGTATGTCTGTATGTATGTGTATGCATGTGTCTGTCTGTATGTGTGTGCGTGTGCATGTGTCTGTATATATGTCTGTATGTATGTGTATGCATGTGTCTATATGTGTGTGTGTGCATTTGTATGTGTGTGTGCATGTGTGTATGTGTCTGCATGTGTGTGCATGTGTCTGTGTGTATGTATGCGCGTATGTTACTTTTAAACTCCCCCCCAATTCCTGTACCATCAGAACTGCTTTTGTAGGGCTTGTTTGTGATAGCAGCTAGGACTGCTGCTCCTCTGAAAAGCAATCCATGAACAGATTGATTTTCAGAGGCATTTGACAGGCAGTAAAGAGGCATTATGTTGCCTCCTCACCACCTGTTTTAAGCCTGTAAATGCAGCATCACTATACTGCAACCATGCAATGCACACAGTTGCGGGATAGTTGCAGTGCAGCCCCATTTAGCCTGTGTATACCTCCAGCTGCAGCCATAGAATGTGTACACCCACATCTGCTCCCTCTGTAGCTAAGGGGGAGAAGTTGGGGGTGGTAAAAACAGCTTAACTATGTGGTTTTACTGCCCCTCCAACCTGACATGTGAACAAGCCCTTGGTTCACATCTGCGTGGCTGTATGCTGCGTGTAGGGCAGCCCATTCATTTCAATGGGCTTCCCTACCCACAAAAATGCAGGGAAAGAATTCCTCAACCTTTCTTTTTTTAATTGCACTGCACCAAAAGCACCCCACGATTTCCAATGTGTGAGGTACCATTAAGAATTAACGGTACCCCTAAACAAAGGCAAGAGAATTCTTGTTGGGCAGTGTATTAGTGCTCGAACGAACACACTTAGACCGAATTTTAATGGTTCAAAGAATGTCAGGCAAAATGGTCGGCCCTCACACATGTTCACTTCATCAAATCTGGCCCTCTTTGAAAAAAGTTTGGACACCCCTGTTCTGGTCTATTCCCCGCCCATTCTCTTTTGGGACAGTGGGGTATAGCACATGGCGGAGACACAACAGGTGCGTGATAATTACAGCAACGAGGAGGAGGAGGAAAGCCCAGAGCCAGAAATGTCACGATCCCGGAGGAGAAGATTTAAGGCATCAAACATGGCCTTTGTTGAGATGGTGGACATATTGAAGAGGGCCGACTATGACGGGAAGCATGGACCTTATCCAAACCCAAATGTCAGAAAGGCCAAGATCATGGCGAAAGTTGTGAAGAGTGCACAGGAATTTTGGGGTACGACGATCCAAGGATCAGCTGAGGAAGCGGTGGTCTGACCTCAAATTAAGGGAGCACAATCAGTATAGAAGGATCAGGAGAGTGCTGCAAAAAAGTAAGTAGTTGTCCTGTGTTCCTATTCTTTATTTTTATTACGTTCGTGCTGCTCCATGTGCTTTTCTTTACTGTTGTACATTTTAAAATGGCAACTTTTATGTTCATGGACACATTATTCGTTCGTAGGAAACATTGTTCGTTCGGCCACTAAAACACCATGTTTTGTCCAGATGCAGTTCAATACATTTTTTATTCCCTACTTCTCTTAAAATAAGTTTGTTGTCTAGATGGGTTTATAACTAGAATGAAATGCAAACTAGATTCTGTAAGGAGAGGACACTCAGCAGCTGTTTACACATCTGGACACTGGAGCACTATTGTGGGACACCAGAACACCCTTTTTATTAGGGGGCCCACACAGGTGCTCCAGTGTATACTATAGGGGTGTCTCCATCTGTGAAGCTTGACAAAGGACAAAAGTATTTCTTCATCTTGGAACTCTGCCAAAACAGACAATTGTACCCCACTTCGAAGCAATGTTTCATATTCCTATTTCTGCCATCAAATATATGTGTGCTAAGTATACTTATATTTTTTCACATAGGAGAGAAAGGACTCGGAGGACATCACTCATCAGAGGAGACCAAATCCCCCAAACACAACCAGAGGAGGAGGAGGGAGACGTTATAGAAATTGTCACCACAACAGGTGAGTGTCTGCGACCACAGGCTCAGGTAAGAAATGGATGCCTGCATATTTATAATACATGGTGTGTTTTTTTTGTTTTAGGTGATCGTGATATTGTGGAAGAGGAATGTAATTTCACAAGTGAAAGTGCCCAGATCCTCATCGAGGAGATAATGGGGTGTAATAGGGATTTAGAAAACATTAAGCAAAACATCAATGATGTTCAAAACAAAATGAAGAACATTGTTGATGTTTTAGGGAGAATATAAAACACCCAGAAATCCCTAACTTATTCCATGTTTATTGTTGTTTTTATGAATAATTTTTGACATATTATAGAAAAGCCAAATTTTGAAGATGCACACAGTGTGTCAACATGTGCTATCTGCCATCACGGGAGATCAATGTACGCGTTTTGTGGGTGCAACCCCTTCCTCAATAATAAAGTAGCTGAGAGGAAGGGGTTGCACCCACAAAACACGTCCATTGATCCCCCATGATGGGAGCTAGCACATGTTGACATTAGGCAATTTGTGTGCATCTTCAAAATTTGGCTTTTCCAGGGGTGATATCACCCCATCTGCTGAACGCAATATCAAACACAGTTTATAAATACTCATGTCTGATATTGACTTCACTTTAAATAAAAGTTGGACTTTGTAAGTTCCAGAGTTGTGTATTTTTTTATTGTTTAAAACATACCTGTTTTACCTGAAAAGGCAATTTCTACTTATTATTATGTGACCTAAAAATTGTTATACAACAAACATGTTGGTTTGTTAAAAAACCCTTTTATAAACGCACATGTGATTGTGGTTGGATTAAAAAGATTGATAATCAACAATGTGTAGCTTCTTCTTTCAATGCTCAAAAGCATTTTCTGGAGTATAAATTTGTTGTTTTCAGTGACAATGGGGGTTATTTACTAAAGGCAAATCCACTTTGCACTACAAGTGCAGTTTCAGTGCAGTCTCAAGTGCACATGTAGTGCAAAGTGTCTTTTCCTTTAGTAAATAACACCCAACAGTGCTTTCTAATTTTACACAATCACGCCATTTTCAGGACTCCACAAATTTCGGTCATGGTCAGCTAAAAGAAAGAGAAGCAGTGAATCAAAGCAAATATTTGTTCAGTTTAAAATATATTTTTATTTAAAAAATGTCTCAGACATTGTCTGGCATATTGATGGCCCCCCTAAAGTATTCCATATATCTTAGATGGACCTCAGGGGCACTCTGGGGGGGCAAGCCAGGGCAGCCAGTTTCAAGCGCTGTCAGGGTTGGTTCAATCTGAATTCTGGCCTCAGGCCCAACTGAGGCAGCATAGTCCACAGAATTTCTCCTTAAAAATTTGTGGAGAACACAGCAAGCCAGGATGATGTGATTGAGCTTATATTCCGCCATGTGTATCGGTGTAAGAAATAGGCTGGCCATTATTCCAAACGTGTTCTCCACCACTCTTCTGGCTCTGGCCAGCCGGTAATTAAAAACCCTCTGGTCCAGGGTGAGGGTCCCCATAGGGAATGGCCGCATAAGATGGTCCCCCCAGTGCAAATGCTTCATCTGCAATGAAGACGAAAGGGAGTCCTTCCGCATTGTCTTCTAGAGGTGGCAAGTCCAAGCTGCTATTCTGGAGACGCCTGTAGAACTCCGTGTGGGTGATCACTCCACCATCTGACATCCGGCCATTCTTCCCCACATCCACATACAGGAACTCGTATGTAGCCGACACCACCGCCAACATCAAAATACCATTGAACCACTTGTAATTATAATAGTATGACCCCGAATTGTGGGGTGGGACTATGTGGACGTGTTTCCTATCAATTGCCCCGACGCAGTTAGGAAAGTCCCACCACTGGGTGGAAGGCCACAGTCTGCCATTCCTGTGGGTTGGAAGGAGATTGTGGAGTCAAACAAGAAAAATAAATTAATCATTTTGCACAAAAACATGGAAAGCAGATTAGACACAAACATTCTTGGCCAACATCAGTATAACTTTTTTTTTAGAGAGTATTTAAAGACAAAGGTATAAGGTCCACCTATCAGATTCCCCCCTCCCTCTCATGGGCCATTTTTTAAATTGTATGGGGGAGAGATGTTTTGGACAGGTAACCCTCTCCACTTCATTGAGAGATGAATGCCTAAATAATGTGGATTACTTTAGTCAGCCCCTCCTTACTTTACACTATTGGCAGCCCACTGGACAGGTAAGAAGTGGCATAATACAAAGAGATAAGTACACACTGTACACATTTTAGCACATTTTTACATTCTGCTATTACCTATCAAGATAATAATAGGATAGGTAATTAGGGAATGAGGAAAGAAATACAATATATTTGCAAACATTAAATACAATAAAATGTGATGTTAAATGATAAAAATCTTACCTTAATATAGTCCTTCTGCAGGACCTGGATGATGGCAGAACAGGTCTCTGGGATAATGATCCCCAGAGCCTGGGGGGAGATGCCTGTTGAGAACTTGAGGTCCTGCAGGCTTCTTCCCGTCGCCAAGTACTGCAGGGTGGCGACGAGCCTCTGCTCCGGAGTGATGGCTTGCCTCATGCAGGTATCCTGCCTGCTGATATAGGGGGTTAGCAAAACCAACAAACGGTGAAATACGGGGTCCGTCATCTGGAGAAAGTTCCTGAAATCGTCAGGATTATTCTCACGGATCTCACGGAGCAAAGGCATGTGACAGAATTGGTCACGCTAGAGCAACCAATTCTTGGTCCATGAACTCCTCCTTGCCCTGTTCATGGACTGGGCTTGTGTAAAAGTAAGAACTCCAAGACCAATCCCCCCGCACAGCACAAACTCTACGATGAGTACGTACACGCAACATGGCTAGAAAATGGTCGGCTGCTCAGAACGAAGTAACAGAACGCACTGAAGAACAGCAAGGCCTGTGAAGAGCAACCTGAAAATAAGTAACGAATGGACAAGACCACAATGACAGAGTCAATGGGAACTCGCTGCACGCACTGAAGAACATATATAAACCCACAAGCACAAGCTGAACACCAGAAATACGATCTGTAAACGCGCAAATCATCTCTCCTTAAACTTTTACTAACACGAGATTAGCAAAAGGAGCCCAAAGGGTGGTGCGCTTGGTATTGAACTGCCCTTTTATAGTCTCGTCGTACGTGGTGTAGTCAACGCGTTCTTGACGTTCGGAAATTCTGACAACTTTGTGCAACCGTGTGTCTGCAAGACAAGTTTGAGCCAACATCCGTCGGATAAAACTTATGGATTTTGTTGTCGGAATGTCCGATCAATGTCCGACCATGTTTACAGGGCATAAGACTAAAATAAATCCACCGAGACTGTACTGAGCCATTTATTGTACACTCCATATTACATACATAATATATTGCAGTGATCACTTACCTGTGTATACCGATACAGACTAAGTAACTGAGCCAGAGCATGATTTGAATGGAAAACACTTTCACCAATAAAACCAGCCAATTCTCCGTGTCCCTTACAGTAATAGTTAGGAGCTCCCTTTTCTCCAGACAATATCTTTGTGGCATATCTGAAAGTATGCTTTGGATCAGAACATGTACTAAATATACGATAGCCCAGGGTAATATTGGGCAGAAGATTGGGGTCCTTATTAATCTCATTGACAATAAAGATCATCACCAAGATGCTTTTGTACTCTTCAGTGGCTAATCTGCAGGGTAATGAGAGGGTTTAAAATGAAACAAAATGGTTACTTATGAGATTACACCCACATTCCACAAAACTAACACAAAAATGTTACACAGAAAACAATAATGGTTTAAATTTAGTGTTGAATATATTTTTATTTATAGACTTATAAGACAGAATACAAAATGTATGAGACATAATACAAGGTTTATGTTCCAGGGCCATTGTAGTATATTGCGGTACAATAAGGTAAGGACATAGTAATGCAGTAAACAGATAAACTATCACAAAACTCGGGGATTAGTTTGTTAGAGGAATCAAATGTTGTCAAGAAATATACCTCTGAAGTAGAGAAATGATAGAGTATGGATGTCCTGGTCTGGAAATCCCATAATGAGGTGTCAGTAGGTACAGTAATGTGAGAACTAGTACTAATGGAGATGTCACATGTCTAAAGAAACCTATACTCAACTGTAAGGAAAGAAAGGGGTTTTGGGACTTTAACTACTTCTATACCGGGCACTTACACCCCCTTCCTGCCCAGGCCGATTTTCAGCTTTCAGCGCTGTCACTGTTTAAATGACAATTGTGCGGTCATGCTACACTGTACCCAAACAAAATTTTTTATCATTATCATTTTGTTCCCACAAATAGAGCTTTCTTTTGGTGTTATTTGATCACCTCTGAGTTTTTTATTTTGAAAAAAAAGTTTTTCCTTTGTTTCTTTTATAAAATGTTGTAAATAAGTAAGTTTTCTCCTTCACTGATGGGCACTTATAAGGTGGCAGTGACGGGCACTGATAAGGTGGCACCAATGAGGTGGCACTAATGGGCAATGATGGCACTGGCGATAGGCACTGATAGGTGGCACTGGTAGGCAGCACTGATATGCAGCACTGATGGGCATTGATAGGTGGCACTGATGGGCACTTATGGGTGACCCTGGTTAGCACTAATGGGCACTGATAGGCGACAATGATGGGCACTAAAAGGCTGCACTGATGGGTACTTATGGGTGGCACTGATAGGCAGCACTTCTGGGCACTGATAGGCACTAATAGGTGGCACTGCTGGGCACTGACACGTAGTACTGATGGGCACTGATATGCGGCACTGATAGATGGCATTCATAAGCATCACTGATGGCACTGGCAGGCATTGGGGAAGGGCACTAATTGGCAGCTACCTGGGCACTGTTTGGCATTTCCCTGGTGGTCTAGGGTGGCATACCTGGTGGTCCAGTGTGGTGGCAATCCCTAGTGGTCCTGGCGGCATCCTGGTGGTCCTGGGTGGGCATCTGAGGGGGGCTGCGCTGATAAACAATCAGCACAGACCTCCCCCCGTCAGGAGAGCAGCCGATAAACTCTCCTCTACACGCGTCTGTCAGACGCAAGTGAGGAAAAGCCGATCAATGGCTCTTCCTGTTTACATCGTTATTAGCTGTGATTGGACATGGCTGATCATGTGGTAAAGAGCCTCCATCAGAGGCTCTTTACTGAGATCGGTGTAGCGGTGTGTCAGACTGACACACCACACCACAGATCGCCGCAATGCGAGAGCGGTCATTCTGGGAGGCCATCATATGACGTCCACCCAGAACGAGAGCCGCACCGCCCAGCCATTATATATATAATACGTATATATATACATTATATATATAATATATATATAATATAATATAATATATACATTATATATATAATACGTATATGTATATATATATATATATATATATATATATATATATATATATATACTGTATATACATATATATATATATATATACACATGCATTGAAAAGGGCATGGTGGTTAGGGATGAGCTTCGAGTTCAAGTCGAACTCATGTTCGACTCGAACATCGGTTGTTCGCCATTTCGCCGAACAGCGAACAATTTGGGGTGTTCGCAGCAAATTTGAATGCCGTGCAACACCCTTTAAAAGTCTATGGGAGAAATCAAAAGTGCTAATTTTTAAAGGCTTATATGCATGGTATTGTCATAAAAAGTGTTTGGGGACCCGGGTCTTGCCCCAGGGGACATGGATCAATGCAAAAAAAGTTTTAAAAACGGCCGTTTTTTCGGGAGCAGTGATTTTAATAATGCTTAAAGTGAAACAATAAAAGTGTAATATTCCTTTAAATTTCGTACCTGGGGGGTGTCTATAGTATGCCTGTAAAGGGGCGCATGTTTCCCGTGTTTAGAACAGTCTGACAGCAAAATTACATTTCAAAGGAAAAAAGTCATTTAAAACTACTCGCGGCTATAATGAATTGCCGGTCCGACAATACACATAAAAGTTCATTGATAAAAACAGCATGGGAATTTCCCACAGGGGTACCCCGAACCAAAAAAAAAAATGAAGTGGGGGGTCCCCCTAAATTCCATACCAGGCCCTTCAGGTCTGTTATGGATATTAAGGGGAACCCCGGCCAAAATTAAAAAAAAAATTGGCGTGGGGTCCCCCTCAAAATCTATTCCAGACCCTTGAGGTCTGGTATGGATTTTAAGGGGAACCCCGCGCCAATTATTTTTTTAAAAAAATGGCGTGGGGTACCCCCAAAAATCCATACCAGACCCTTATCCGAGCACACAACCTGGCAGGCCGCAGGAAAAGAGGGGGGACGAGAGAGCGCCCCCCCTCCTGAACCGTACCAGGCCACATACCCTCAACATTGGGAGGGTGATTCGGGGGTAGCCCCCCAAAACACCTTGTCCCCATGTTGATGGGGACAAGGGCCTTATCCCCACAACCCTTGCCCAGTGGTTGTGGGGGTCTGCGGGCAGGGGGCTTATTGTAATCTGGAAGCCTCCTTTAACAAGGGGACCCCCAGATCCCAGCCCTCCCCCCTGTGTGAAATGGTAAGGGGGTACAAAAGTACTCCTACCATTTCACAAAAAAAATGTTAAAAATGACAAGAGACAGTTTTTGACAATTCCTTTATTTAAATGCTTCTTCTTTCTTCTATCTTCTTTCTTCCTTCGGTTTCTTCCTCCATCTTCTTCTTCTTCTGGTTCTTGTTCTTCTGGTTCTTCTTGTCCTTCTGGTTCCTTATTTGGTCTTCTCGTCTGGCATCTTCCTCAGCGGCGCCTTCTTCACTTCATCTTCTTTCCTTGGGCCGCTCCGCATCCACGATTGGATGGGAGGCTCCCGCTGTGTGACGCTTCTCCTCTTCTGATGGTTCTTAAATAACGGAGGGTGGGTGACCCCGCCCCCTTCTGATGTCACGGGGAATGCCACAGGGAAGTCCCCGTCATTATAGCCGCGAGTAGTTTTAAATGACTTTTTTTCCCTTGAAATGTCATTTTGCTGTCAGACACCCCCCAGGTACGAAATTTAAAGGAATATTACACTTTTATTGTTTGACTTTAAGCATTATTAAAATCACTGCTCCCGAAAAAACGGCTGTTTTTAAAACTTTTTTTGCATTGATCCATGTCCCCTGTGGCAGGACCCGGGTCCCCAAACTCTTTTTATGACAATAACTTGCATATAAGCCTTTAAAATTAGCACTTTTGATTATTCATGTTCGTGTCCCATAGACTTTAACGGTGTTCGCGTGTTCGAACAAATTTATTGCCTGTTTGCATGTTCTGGTGCGAACCGAACAGGGGGGTGTTCGGCTTATCCCTAATGGTGGTACATAATAACTTGCAACGGACCAATTTCTTGAAACCAAGTTGACATAGTATAGGATACATCATGGTAAAGATGCCATGTAGTCAAACATATTTGTAGGTGAAATTCTAGATAATAAACACATAATTGTAGCATCTGAAGCTCGATGCGTTTCGTGGCTCACTGTTACTCATCAGGGGAAGATGTGGAAAAAGTGTCTAAAAAGTATATGGGTAAACAATGAGTCAGACTAATTAACCACCTCAGTACAGGGCACTTCCACCCCCTTCCTGCCCAGGCCATTTTTCAGCTTTTAGCGCTGTCACACTTTGAATCACTCCTGGCCCTCTGGCTCCATTCCAGGGGAATGGGAGTGGGAGCTGTAAGGGAGGTCTTTTCCTGCACTTCAGGCTCACAACCTACCAGGTACATGACAGTAGCAGACAGCCATGTCTGAGCCTGAGCAGGGAACGTCTCCCATGGAGGAACTCTGTGCACACCTGGCAGGATTGACTGAAGCAGTCAAAAATCTGCAGCAAGGATACACCAGACTGGAGGAACGAGTGTTAACCCTGTCTAACCCCATTGGGGCCCAGGGAGCTTCCTCTGCTCCTGCTCCTTCAGTTGGGCCTTCCTCAACGGTGGTGATGCTCCCTCCGGAACCTAAGGTTCCCACACCTGAACGTTTCTTTGGAAATCGCCATAAGTTCAGAGCCTTCCGCAACTCCTGCAAACTATTTTTTGCTCTTCAGCGACGTACCTTTTCCCTGGAGGCTACAAAGGTGGGCTACGTGATTTCTCTACTCGATGGTGACCCCCAAACCTGGGCCCATCGCCTCTTAGAGCAAAAGGACATATCTCTGACCAACCTCTCCACCTTCTTTGACGCACTAGGTCAGTTATATGATGACCCCCAGCTATCTGTAACTGCAGAGGCGGCTCTACACACCCTTCAACAAGGTCGCAGAGCAGCAGAGGATTATGTGGCTGAATTCAGGAAGTGGAGTGCGGATACTAACTGGAACGATGCGGCTCTCCGTTATCAATTTCGGTTGGGACTTTCTGATCCTCTGAAGGATGAACTGACCAGGGTGGGTACACCACAGACCTTAAATGCTTTAATCGATCTAGCTATCCAGATCGATCGACGCCTACGAGAGCGCAGGTCTGAGAGAGCTATGGGGTCTTCTCGTCCAACTTGGGTTACCCCTAAGGTTCCCCATCACCCATCATCAACACCGCCTACCTCCATGCTTAACTTACCTGAGCCAATGCAATTAGGAGTCCTGCGGCCTTCACTCACCCCAGAGGAACGACAACGTCGTCGAGCATATAACTTGTGTCTGTATTGTGGGGAACCCAGGCACTATGTCAGGAACTGTCCCCTCAAACTCTGTAAGTGTTTATCCCTATCTAATGACTATGTGACATCTCCGGTTAAAAATACCACTCACCTTGCTCTTCCTCTTCTGCTACAGCTTCCAGGGAAGGATCTACGAATCACCGCCATTATTGATTCAGGAGCTTGCAGCTGTTTCATGGATTCTCGTTTTGCCATCCAACACCAAATACCCTTGGCACCTAAAGCCCATGGACTTTCTATCCATCTAGCTGATGGGACTGCTATCAAGTCTGGACCTGTCACCCAAGAGACTATGCCAATACCCGTTTTCGTTTCCAATGTCCATCAGGAACAGCTGCGCCTGGACATTATCGCTTCACCCCTGTTCCCCATAATACTCGGCATGCCATGGTTACAGGCCCATAATCCGGACATAAATTGGATCACGGGTGAGGTGACCTTTCCCTCTCCTTACTGCCAACAGTTTTGCAGAACCCAGAACATTCAGGAGAACTCTACTCTGTTATGCCTAGATACAGATCCTAGTCTACTTCAATCCATTCCTTCCGCCTATCATGATTTCCTGGACGTATTTAGTAAACAGGGGGCAGAGGTGTTACCCCCTCACCGGGCCTATGACTGTCCCATTGAGTTACTTCCTGGTGCTGAAATTCCTTTTGGAAGAATATTTCCCCTGACTGAGGTGGAGCAAGGGGCATTGAAGGAATACATTGACGAAAACCTCAAAAGAGGCTTCATTCGTCCATCCACGTCCCCCGCAGGTGCAGGCATCTTCTTTGTGCAGAAAAAAGATAAGACCCTCAGGCCGTGTGTGGATTACCGCGAACTAAACAAAATTACTGTGAAGAATCGGTACCCTCTCCCCTTAGTACCAGAGTTGTTTCAGAGACTGGGGACGGCTACCATATTTACCAAACTTGATCTCCGTGGGGCCTACAATTTAGTTCGTATCAGGGATGGAGACGAATGGAAGACCGCTTTTCGTACCCGTTATGGACATTTTGAGTACCTAGTGCTGCCTTTCGGCCTGTGTAATGCCCCTGCCACATTTCAATACTTTATTAATGATGTGTTACGTGACTTTCTAGACCTGTTTGTCATCGTCTATTTAGACAACATATTGATTTTCTCTTGTTCCCTTGAATCCCATCGCAGGCACGTCAGAAATGTATTCGACAACACGGTCTATATGCAAAGGCTGAAAAATGTGAATTTGAACAGGAAAGTATTCCATTTTTAGGGTTAGTCATCTCCAGTAAGGGCATTAAAATGGACCCCCAGAAGGTCACGGCTGTTCTAGATTGGCCAGTCCCGACTGATAAGAAAGGAATCCAGCGATTCATTGGATTCGCTAATTTTTACCGCAAGTTTATTAAGGGGTTCTCAGCCATCATTGCACCCATCACACAGCTTACCAGACAGGGTACACGCTTCCATTGGTCGGCCGAGGCTCAAAAGTCTTTTGAGACTCTCAAGGGCCTTTTTACCTCCGCTTCTGTACTGAAGCATCCAGATTCCTCTCTGCCATTCATTCTAGAAGTGGATGCATCTGAAATTGCTGTAGGAGCAGTATTATCCCAAAGACAGGGAACCAAAGCCCTGCTGCATCCTGTGGCTTTCTTTTCTCGTAAATTATCCACGGCAGAGAGAAATTATGATGTAGGTGACAGAGAGTTGTTGGCAATCAAGTCAGCATTGGAGGAGTGGCGCTATCTGTTGGAGGGTGCCGCTCATCCAGTTTTAATCTTTACAGATCATAAGAACCTGGAGTATTTGAGGTCTGCAAAGAGGTTGAAACCACGTCAGGCCAGGTGGGCTCTCTTTTTCTCCAGGTTCTCCTTCCATGTCACTTACCGTCCTGGCTCCAAGAATACCAAACCTGACGCCCTGTCTAGGATGTTTCACAAACCTCAAGAGATTTCCCCTCCAGACACCATTTTGTCTCCAGGGAACTTTCTTCTACTTCAGGGAGACCTGCTTTCCCAGATTAGGCAGGCTTCCGCAGAAGTAGAATCTTCCATTAAGACAGAGCTCCAGGTTAAGGATGGGTTATTGTGGCATGAGAGTAGGATCTTTATACCTGAAACACTACGAGTTCCAGTACTAGAGCTTTGTCACGATCATGCGCTGGCTGGGCATTTTGGTGTGGCTAAAACCACTGATTTGGTTCAGCGCACCTTCTGGTGGCCTCAGCTGCGCAAAGATTGTAAAGAGTTTGTAGAGTCCTGTACCACCTGCCTTAGGAACAAAGGGCACAAAACAAAGGCATGGGGTCTACTAAAACCCTTGCCTGTCCCAGATAGACCCTGGAAATGCTCTCAATAGATTTTATTGTAGAACTACCCCCGGCCGGGGGCTTCACTTCAATCTTTGTCATAGTGGACCGGTTGTCGAAGATGGCGCACTTTGTCCCAATGAAGTGTACCCCGTCTGCTACAGAAACAGCACAAGCATTCATTAAAGAGGTCGTCAGGCTCCATGGGGTACCAGTTAACATTGTTTCAGATCGAGGGGTACAATTTACCTCTCGATTCTGGAGGGCTTTGTGTAAAACCTTGGACATTGAACTCTCATTTTCATCGGCTTATCACCCCCAGACTAATGGGCAAACAGAAAGAACAAACCAGACCCTTGAACAATATTTGCGCTGTTTTTCTTCCTTTGCCCAAGATAATTGGATTACTGTTTTACCATTGGCCGAATTCGCTTATAACAATTCTATTCATTCTGCTATCAAGCAAACTCCGTTTTTTGCGAATTATGGTTTTCACCACTCATTTTTACCAAACTCTCTTCCAGAATGCACAGTACCCGCAGTCCAGGAGAAATTGGATTTGTTTACCTCTAACAACCAAGTTTTACAGGACACCATGACCAGAACCCAGGAGTACAACAAAGCAATATTCGATAAAAAGAGGCGAGGTGAGCTCTTACTTGCACCTGGGGATCAGGTATGGTTGTCCACCATAAACCTCAGGTTGGCCTGCCCTTCCAAGAAATTGGGTCCCAAATTTCTTGGACCATTCCCTGTTAAACGGAGAATTAATGAAGTTGCATATGAACTTGAACTCCCGGATTCACTAAAGGTACATCCAGTTTTTCACGTGTCCTTGCTTAAACCATCTATTACTAACCCATTTCCAGGTCGAAGTACGGATCCTCCTGATCCAATCCTGGTAGATGGGGAACAGGAATTTGAGGTGGAGGCTATCATGGACCACAGGAAAAGAGGTAACCAAAATCAATTCTTAATAAAGTGGAAGGGGTTTGGCCCAGAGGAGAATTCTTGGGAACCAGAGGATAATATTCATGCTGAAGACCTGTTACAAGCCTTTAAAACAGCTCATCCAAAGAAATTTTTTCAAAGGGGCATCCGGAGGCTGCCCCTTGGGGGGGGCAATGTCACGAAGATCCTGCCAGTAACCGGCGTCCCAGGCGCACGGGAACCCGGCCATGGGTCCCATTGCACATGCGTGCGCGTTCACGGGTGCGGTCACTCCCGCTGGTGTCAGGCGGGCTATTTAAACCTGCCTGTCACACTCCATCCCCGCTGTCTGCTCTACAGCGTTCTGTGAGTGTTACCTGATCTGATCTGTGTTTCCTGTTATCTGACCCGGCTTCCTGTTTGACGATCCTGCTATCTGCCTGCACCAGACCCTCTTGGCTTGCCTGACCATCCCTCTGTATTACCCCTGGTACCTCTGCTGTCCGAACGTTACTGACCACCGGCTTGTTGACCCTCCGCTGTGTTCATCAGCTTCCAGTCTGCTATTACCTGCTGTTGTTCCTGGTTCCAGTCCAGCGTTCCAGTCTATTACCTGCTGTTGTTCCTGGTTCCAGTCCAGCGTTCCAGTCTATTACCTGCTGTTGTTCCTGGTTCCAGTCCAGCGTTCCAGGCTACCTTCTGCTGTGTTCCAGCCCAGCGTTCCAGGCTACCTTCTGCTGTGTTCCAGCCCAGCGTTCCAGGCTATCTTCTGCTGTGTTCCAGTCCAGTGTTCCAGTCTATCACCTGCTGTTGTTCCTGGTTCCAGTCCAGCGTTCCAGGCTACCTTCTGCTGTGTTCCAGTCCAGCGTTCCAGTCTATTACCTGCTGTTGTTCCTGGTTCCAGTCCAGTGTTCCAGGCTATCTTCTGCTGTTGTTCCAGTCCAACTTCCAGTCTGCTATTACCTACTGTTGTTCCTGGTTCCAGTCCTGCATTCCAGTCTCTGTCCTCAGTCTACTCCTCAGACTACTGACTCCAGAGGGTGCCACCACTACTGGACTTTCAGCAACTGTTGATCCTGCCAGGCACCCATACCACTCTTCACTCCTAGCCCTCTGTCTCCATTCCAGGGGAATGGGAGTGGGAGCTGTAAGGGAGGTCTTTTCCTGCACTTCAGGCTCAAAACCTACCAGGTACGTGACAGATGGGTGGCATTGATGGGCCGCAGTGATGGGCATTGATGGGAGGCAGTGATAGCCAGCACTGACTGGCATCACTTGTGGGCACTGATTGCTGGCACTTGTGGGCACTGTTTGCTGGCACTGTTGGGCACTCATTGCTGGCACTAGTGGGCACTCATTGCTAGCACTGGTGGGGGCTTTATTGTAATCAGGGCACTGATGATCAGTGCCCAGATTACATACCTAGATGTCCTCTGTGAGGAGATGCCGCTGTTCAGATCTCCTCTTCTCACACTCTGTCAGTGTGAGGTGAGGAGCACCGATCACCGGCATCTCAGTGTTTACATGTGACTGGCTGTGATTGAACACAGCCGATCAAATGGTTAAAAAGCCGCAGGTCTCTACAGAGATCGGGGTTGCGCCGTGTCCTAGCAACACAGCGTAGCTGCGTGCCCCCGCTGCGTGCCCCCGCTGCCTTTCTGGGAGCCGTCATATGACGTCCACTCAGAACGAGAGCCGCACCACCCCGCCGTCATTTGATGGTGGGCGGGGGCGGCAAGTGGTTAAAGAAAAAGGGAAAGGAGGAATGATGAAACATGTTAGATACTTCTTCCGAATCTGCTTCTGATAAGCGTAAGTGAGCCACAAACTTATGTAACAAATAAAATGTTATATAATGTTGCATGCTTTATTTAAAGTCCCAACCCAATGTTTATACTCAACTGTAAGGTCTGACAAAAATGCAGAGGAACAAAAAGGTCAATTTAAAGCCTTTATCGCGTACTTGGTGAAGACTATGTTGTGGAGGCCTCTCTTGCACCTCCCGCTCAACACTCCTGAAGGTGGATGCAGAAAGTGTAAGGGCAAGGAGTCACACGAGTGCCGTAATACCTGGCTGATGATGATCACTCCTTTGTAGGTAGAGCTGGTAGTTGCAGTCCTTGGAACAGGATGCAGGAGGTGCTTGGCACCAGAGCAGGAAATGGTAGCAGGACCAGTAGACGAACAGCAGTCAGCAACGACTGGGCAGTAAGGATCCAAATCAGCAGGCAAAGCAAGTCCAGAAGGCAGGCCAAGGTCAGTAATAGCCGGTCAAAGCAGTACAAAGTCAGCAGGCAGGACAAGTCCAGTAAACAGGCCTAGGTCACTGTAGTTAGGTAAACAGAGCTAATCAAGCCCCCCCATCAACATGGGGACAAGGGGCTTTGGGGCCGGGGCACAGACCCCCCAGCCCCAAAAAACCCACCCAAATATTGAGGGCATGTAGCCTGGTCTGGTTCAGGAGGGGGGGCACTCGCTTGTCTTGCTCAGATAAGGGTCTGGTATGGATTTTGGGAGGCCCCATGCCATTTATTTTTAAATTTTGGCATAGGGTTCCCCTTACAATCCAAAATGCCTGGTATGGACTGAGGGGGGGACCCCACATTGTTTTTTTCTTTATTTTTGTATTTTAATTTTTAGTGTTTCACTTAAAGTGGAAACCCCACTTATAGTGATACAATAAAAATGAAAACATTAAATATAGAGCCTGTGGGGTCCCCTTAGTCTGCCTGTACACATGTACACTGCCTGTGGCACATCTGTAGCATGCATAGAACATGCTGCAGCAAAAAAGAAATAAAACAAGTTAAATACATTTAAATTGACATGCAGTTGCAATTGCCACCAAAAACAAAAAAAAAAAGACTTGGGGTACCCCTCAAAATCCATACCAGGCCCGTATGGGATGTTCCTCAGTCTGCAGTGGTCAGGACCGACTAAAAGTAGTCCAAGGAAGGAAAACCAGTGAACCAGCAACAAGCTCATGGATGACTAAAGCTCATTGATGCATGTGGGGTGCAAAGCCTGACCTATATAGTCTGGTCCAATAGAATCCATTGCTTCCAATAGATAAGTGTCAGAACACACAGTGCATACAGTGCCGGCTAGCACTAGCACAAATGCCACCCTACCCCTCCGGGGCACGGCACTAACACCCCCCCATCACCCACTGTCCTCCTTACCCTGGATGCGGGCAGTGAGAGCAATGGTCAGAGCTGATGTGGCCTTCTTCCAGCATGGCAGGCTCAGGGAAAGCTGCTCCGGTGTCCTCTCCTGGAGCAGCTTCCGCAGTGTCTCCTCTCTTCTTCTCCCGGCGCTAGGCATCCAATAGGATAGCCTGACATTTTGTCTAATCGGGAAACGGGTTTCATACCTGCTTCCCGATTGGCCAGGGGGAGGAACAGCAAATATTCAGTTACTGCAGTGATATGTTATTTCCACCCGACTCCTCCTACCAAACAGTAAACAGCAAAATAAAAAAGGAAACATCGATGGACCCATTTATTCACACCAGTTTTGAGGTAGAAAAATGTTAAAATAATGTCAGGAAGCTATACAGCAGGTAATGAGAATATAACAAAATACCTATACAACTACATTATACAGGAACTTTATATAAATAATCCACAAAGGGGGCGCACCGACATCCTGGTATATGGATACAGATGATACAAAAAAATGAAGGACTTTTTCAGGCATCAACAGAGAATCATCAGAATTCAATAACCACACTTTTGTGGTGGTATGGTCCTTTAAAATGGCCTGCACCTAATTCAAAAATACCTGCCGTAGTTACTGAAACATGCAGCGGATTTAGGAAGCTCTTGATATCCCCACTTTTATAAACTGCTATCTCCTCACAGCCGACAGCTCCCTAGCAACCAGTGATCCTGACAGCATCACTTTACAAAAAATGTGATAGATCAATGACAATGTTTATGGAAATCTTCTTGCAATGTATGGTATATAATCATGATATGTTATTACATTATGTGCATGATGTATGGCACTGACTTTCCCAGGAACTGTATACACACAAAGGAGAATGCCTTATTAGAAATTCCATAGTGTCTAATACTGCCTGTAACTGCCATATCTGTCCTCTACGTGGTGGTAAGTGCTTAAGAGGGACCCTTTCCTATCTTATGGGAGGATACACTGAATGTTTCAACAGGGCGGTTTGGGCATATCCTGTTGCTAGAGCTCATGTACTCTCCACCCACAATGACACAGTTTCCAGTCCTGACACTCCACTATACAGTAGATAGGGGCGAAGTGTCAGTTGACCTCCAGGGGGTGGACCATCTTAGGGGAGACAAGAGGCCGATCTTCTTCTGCCTCTAACTCCTTTGCACATGTGCAGCTGGTGTGTGCACCGCAATGACATCACAGACCAAAGATATCCGGCTATGGCAGTTGTGATCTAGGAATTGAAGAATAAGCTCCTAGTGATGTCTCATTTGAGTTGGTGATAGGTGGAAGTACTAGAGGAGTGTCATATCCTAGAGGAGTGACATATCCTAGAGGAGTACACACTGGGATAGGGAATTTCCCTTACTCTATACCATAAGATTTACCTTTTCTACTGGGGCATATTTTGGAAAAATAACTATAAGAGATAATAGGCAAGGGGTTGTAAAAAAAAAAAAAAAACATCAGGGAGCCGGCACTGCCCTGGGGAACATGAACCAATGCGAAAAAAAAAAAAAATTAAACGTCAATTCAGCCAGGAGTAGTGATTGTGAGACATTAATGTAGCCAAGAGCAAACTACAGTTATCTGGCACTGCAGACTTACTCTCCATCTTCTTAGATTGTCTCTGTATTCCCCTAGTGCTGGGCTCAGATTACATACATCATACTCCTGAGCCAAGCAGAGAGCATTGTGGGAACTGTAGTCTCTTTAACAGGAATCCCTGAACTGCAGAACTATACATGAACTACACCTCCCAGCAGGCCATCTACTCCAGGAAGAGAACTATGGGAGAGGCTGTAAAGGGGTCAGCAGACCAGGCTAAAGCTCTCTTGCTTCCTGGGTCTCATCAAGTAAATACCATCTTCGCTGCTGTGAGAGAGGACTGCTGCCTACCATGCAGCAACAAGGCGCTCCCAGCTCTGACCCAGGCGGGTCTGATACCGCTTGCTAGAAGAGGGGCACCACTGCAGCATCGCTGTCAATAGCAGGACCAGACGACTTATTATTCCAACAGCCAGACCGTCATCTCAGCCCATTCTGCAGAAGGAAGAATTGACTTGAATCACTCTTCAGGAAGTTCCTACACTGTCTTCAGATTGGTGAGAGGGCACCTGCCCACAAATCCAACACCAGCCACTAGCATACTCCACAGGACACTGTATACAGACACCTTATACCTGGATTACCATAAGGATTACTACTGGTCAGTCTCAGTTGCTTTGCCTTGACTGCATATCACTTAGAATTCTTGTTTCTTTGAAATTCTAAGCAACCCCCAGGGGAGCAGTGCTACATTAAAAATGCCTAATTCTTTAAAAATAACATTTCTGGGGGTGTCCTAATCCTACCTGTGAAGAGGTGCATCTCTGTGATGTACAGAAAGTGTTGCAGTAACACTGACATTTACTAAGGAAAAAAAGTTTTTGAAATTGCCGGCAAATTACATTTTATTGCCGGTTTCTATAAAAAAAAACTCACAAACCCACAAAACCACAGGGATCTGTGTACTGTTTTAATTTATAAAAGAAGTTGGCAATGAAATGTAATTTGCCCATAATGTAACCCCCTGGTAACTGAGGGTAAAACAAATGTTAATGCCTGAACACAATTTTGCAACTTTGACATGTGTTAGTAAAACTGTACATATCATCACAACTACTTAGTGTATCCAGGGGAATAATACCGCAATTTTTCAAGACTATTTGGGCTTTCTTTTGTTGTTAAAAGGTAATGGATTTCTCCTTATTGTTTTATTTTTATTATCAAAAGAATATTGGCCCAAAATAGCTGTATATTTCTTTCTATTACCATAACTTGGTAATAAAAAATTCTCCTGCCCCTGACGATCGCAATGATACCACATATGTGTATGTTATGTTTGTTTGTACCCGTAGTACGGCCCAGAAACAATCGTGCTCATTTTGCTTTTTTTATTCTACCTAAAACACACTGACATTGATTACATTTTTTTTTTAAATCCTACCGAAAATATACAGGCCCTGATCCTTGACCCAGACCTTTGACCCTGACCTTTGATCCTTGACCCAGACCTTTGACCCTGACCTTTGATCCTTGACCCTGACCTTGACCTTAACACCAACCCTGACACTGACCTAGATCAATCCTTGATCTAGCTATTTTTTCTTTATTATTGAAAATGTTACTAAACAACCCACCACAGTACAATCAGTCTGTATATGCAGTAAAGCACGCGTGTTATACTCCTTAGTGTCGAACCTAAGGGGTTAATCCTCCACATTGTGTAAAAAGGCTGTTTGATCCTGTCTGCTCTTTTTTAACTACGTTTTTATTAAGTTTTAAAAGCAAAGAGTACAATGACAATATTGCTAATGGAGCCGCCTCAATTGTCAATAACAGTATAACATAAGAAAAACGTTACAATAGAAGGAAATAACATAAAATGATTAGTATAATAGAGCAGAGTTGATCGGGGCTATGGTGATCAGGCCCTTGTCAGAATAAAAAGTTGTTTGGAGTCTGAGTTAGGGTCTGACGGGGGCTCAGTGAGTCAGTAGTTGTGAAAGTAAGAGGAGAAAGGAGGTTCAGTAGAGAGGCAGGTGAGAGTATACAACAAACACTAAGGCCCCTTTCACACTGGGGCGGTAGGGGGCATCGGCGGTAAAACAGCGCTATTTTTAGCGCTGTTTTACCGCGGTATTCGGCTGCTAGCGGTGCGGTTTTAACCCCCCGCTGGCGGCCGAAAAAGGGTTAAAACCCTTTGTATAGCGCGGCTATAGCCGCGGTATTACGGTGGTATAGCCGCGCTGTCCCATTGATTTCAATGGGCAGGAGCGGTTTAGGAGCGGTGAATACACCGCTCCTTCACCACTCCAAAGATGCAGCTTGCAGGAGATTTTTTCTTCTCCTGCCAGCGCACCGCTTCAGTGTGAAAGCCCGAGGGCTTTCACACTGAACAAACAGTGGAGGCTGTTTAGGGGCGGTTTGCAGGCGCTATTTTTAGCGCAATAACGCCTGCAAACCGCACCAGTGTGAAAGGGGCCTCAGTGGTGAGGACCTAGAAGATGACTTCCTCAGGGGTCAGGGGGAAGGAGATGTATAATCGGTCGAAGGGGAAGATGTCCATGGGGGTTGTAGCGATCATAAGTTACTGCTATATAGCTAGACACTGGAATCTTGTTCACCACAAGGATGTCACCAGCCTATCCATACAAGGTGATGAAAGGATAGTGACTCCAAGGAGAGGAGGAGACGGGTTCAGAACACTTTGCAAATGCGAAGTGTTCTGGATATTCATGTTACACACCAGACTTCCTATAGGGTTACATTTTGAGTGGGATGTTTCCCACTATTATGATTGATGGAGTTATTTAGAAAAAAATGTCCATTCCTATATCCTTTGGTACACTTTTTGCTTCACAATTGTCCATCTCCCTTCAGGGTGTATATCCACTTTTGTTCTGTCACCACACGTCTATATAGTAGTTTTGTTTATTCCATCTGTTGGAGAGATCACCATTTACATACCGATTCGTTGTGTTTTTTACATTTTTCAATGAGTTTAAGATTTACTTCTCTTCTTTTTTCTACATATGGATGTGTGCTGGCTCAACATTGATATTGATATACCATTCAATATGTGTATCTGTTTTGTAGACAGCTTTAGGATGAACAGTTTCATTTGGATACATACGGGCATGTTTAACCTCTTGGCATCCGCTCAATAGCTGAATGACAGCCACAGTGCGGATCTGAATTTCCGGGAGGCCGTCACATGACGGCCTCCCCTGTGCACGCACCCTGCAGGGCGCATGCGGGCCGAACTGTGATCACTGAGTCACTGAGACTTGGGTGATCACCGATACGAGTAAGGGGCCAGTCCTGCCCCCTTACCATGTGATCAGCTGTCAGCCAATGACAGCTGATCGCGTGATGTAAACAAAAGCTTGGTAATCGTTTTTTCTTCTCCTCACACTAACAGCTTGAAGAGAAAAAAAAGCCGATCACCGGATCATCTGCGAGGGACATCGGTCCCAAAGAGGAAGAGGAAATTATGCCTCATCTGTGCCACCTGCCATTGCCCACAGTGCCCACCAGTGCCACCTATCAATGCTCATGAGTGCCACCTATCAATGCCCACAAGTGCCACCTATCAATACCCACAAGTGCCACCTATCAATGCCCACTAGTGGTGCCAATCAGTGCCATCTAGCAGTGCTGCCTATCAGTGTAACCGATCAGTGCCCATTATTGCCACCCATCAGTGCCCATCACTGCCACCTATCAGTGCCCATCAGTGCCACCTCATCAGTGTACATCAATGGAGGAGAAAAATTTCCTGTTTTAAAATTTTTATAACAAAATATAACTTTTTTTTTTTTTTAATTTGGTCTTTTTAAATTTTTTTAACAAATAATAAAAACTGCAGAGGTGATCAAATACCACCAAAAGAAATCTCTATTTGTGGGAAAGAAGTGATAAAAATGTCATTTGTGTACAGTGTTGCATGACCGCGCAATTGTCATTCAAAGTGTGACAGCGCTGAAAGCGGAAAATTGGTCTGGATAGGAGGGGGGTTTAGGTGCCCGGTATATCATATATATGTCTATATAGTGTTCATAGTACTTATCCTCATGCCTCCAATCCTGCTTTATGTTTTCCTGTCTTTTCTTTTGGACAGGACACGGAAATTGGAGATGCTGCTCTCCTTCCTCCTTTTTTCACCTTTTTCCCATCAGTTTGCTGTTTGCAGTATTGTATATGCAGTATAGAATTCCTATAGGGTTACAGTTTAAGTGGGATGTTTCCCACTATTATGATTGATGGAGTTATTTAGAAAAAATTCTTCTCCACTCCTATATCCTTTGGTACGCTTTTTGTCTCACAATTGTCCATCTCCCTTCAGGGTTCTTATCCATCTTTGTCCTGTCATCACACGTCTATATAGTAGTTCTGTTTACTCCATCTATTGGTGAGATCACCCTTGACATACCGAGTTGTTGTGTTTTTTGCTTTTTTACATTTTTAAGGGGTTAAAGATTAAGTTCTCTTCTCCTTTCCACATATGGATGTGTGCTGGCTCAACATTGATATTGATAAACCCTTCAATATGTGTACTTGTTTTGCAGACAGCTTTAGGATGCACAGTTTTGTTTGGACACATGAGGGTACGTTTTAGTATATCACATATACAGTGGCTTGCGAAAGTATTCGGCCCCCTTGAACTTTTCAACCTTTTGCCACATTTCAGGCTTCAAACATAAAGATATAAAATTTAAATTTTTTGTGAAGAATCACCAACAAGTGAGACACAATTGTGAAGTGGAACGAAATCTATTGGATATTTTAAACTTTTCTAGCAATTAAAAAACTGAAAAGTGGTGCGTGCAAAATTATTCGGCCCCTTTACTTTCAGTGCAGAAAACTCACTCCAGAAGTTCAGCGAGGATCTCTGAATGATCCAATGTTGTCCTAAATGACTGATGGTGATAAATAGAATCCACCTGTGTGTAATCAAGTCTCTGTATAAATGCACCTGCTCTGTGATAGTCTCAGGGTTCTGTTGAAAGCGCAGAGAGCATCATGAAGACCAAGGAACACACCAGGCAGGTCCGTAATACTGTTGTGGAGAAGTTTAAAGCCGTATTTGGATACAAAAAGATTTCCCAAGCTTTAAACATCCCAAAGAGCACTGTGCAAGTGATCATTTTGAAATGGAAGAAGCATCAGACCACTGCAAATCTACCAAGACCTGGCTGTCCCTCTAAACTTTCAGCTCAGACAAGGAGAAGACTGATCAGAGATGCAGCCAAGAGGCCCATGATCACTCTGGATGAACTGCAGAGAACTACAGCTGAGGTGGGAGAGTCTGTCCATAGGACAACAATCAGTCATACACTGCACAAATCTGGCCTTTATGGAAGAGTGGCAAGAAGAAAGCCATTTCTCAAAGATATCCATAAAAAGTCTCGTCTAAAGTTTGCCACAAGCCACCTGGGAGACACACCAAACATGTGAAAGAAGGTGCTCTGGTCCGATGAAACCAAAATCCAACTTTTTGGCCACAATGCAAAACGATATGTTTGGCGTAAAAGCAACACAGCTCATCACACTCAACACACCATCCCCACCGTGAAACATGGTGGTGGCAGCATCATGGTTTGGGCCTGCTTTTCTTCAGCAGGGACAGGGAAGATGGTTAAAATTGAGGGGAAGATGGATGCAGCCAAATACAGGACCATTCTGGATGAAAACCTGTTGGAGTCTGCAAAAGACCTGAAACTGGGACAGAGATTTATCTTCCAACAAGACAATGATTCCAAACATACCGCAAAATCTACAAAGGAATGGTTCACAAATAAACGTATCCAGGTGTTAGAATGGCCAAGTCAAAGTCCAGACCTGAATCCAATCGAGAATCTGTGGAAAGAGCTGAAAACTGCTGTTCACAAACGCTCTCCATCCAACCTCACTGAGCTCGAGCTGTTTTGCAAGAAAGAATGGGCAAGAATTTCAGTCTCTCGATGTGCAAAACTGATAGAGACATACCCCAAGCGACTTGCAGCTGTAATCGCAGCAAAAGGTGGCTCTACAAAGTATTAACGCAAGGGGGCCGAATAATTTTGCACGCCCCACTTTTCATTTTTTTTATTAGTTAAAAAAGTTTCAAAAATCCAAAAGGTTTCGTTCCACTTCACAATTGTGTCCCACTTGTTGGTGATTCTTCACAAAAAATAAAAATGTTATATCTTTATGTTTGAAGCCTGAAATGTGGCAAAAGGTTGAAAAGTTCAAGGGGGCCGAATACTTTTGCAAGCCACTGTATATGTCTATATGGTGTTTATGGTGTTTATCCTCATGCCTCCAATCCTGCTTTATGTTTTCCTGTCTTTTCTTTTGGACAGGACATGGAAAACGGAGATGCTGCTTTCCTTCCTCCTTTTGGCACCTCCTTCCTATCAGTTTGCTGTTTGCAATATTGTTCATACATAACAGGAATTTTACAGCTTTTGGTTGTTGTGGGTTGTTCCCATGTAATATGCGTGCAATTTTCATGCAGGTTACTGGTATTATTTTTGTTTGTTTTTTTTGTCTCTATGCGATTTTTAATGTGATTTTTCATACAATATTTTCTGGGGTAGATGTTAATATGCTATATGTTTTAGTATATCAACATACATTTCTTAGTGAATATAACATCCAGTTCTACCTCATTTTTCTCCGTGTCTTTCTATAGTTGTTCATTTCAAGTACACATATGCTCATACCATGGTTTCTGAGGTGTAGTGACCCCAATAAATTTTTATGTGGAAAAAAAAAATTATGAGCTAAAAAATACGGACACTTAGATAGATAAATAGACACGGAGGATCATTGAAATCAATGCATATATTTGTGATATTTGTTTATAAAATCTAATGTTTTAAATTCAAGGTTTTAATAATGATATGTCTGTTTATGTACATTCAATTATGTATGAAATAGTATAAGAATTTTATAGGTAGTAGCCATTTTCTGAATAGTTTACATCTAGAAGCCACTTTTATTCCTATATATATATATATATATATATATGATCTATACTCATCTTCGGTAATAATTTTACTGATGAAGTTTTCATATTTATATACAGGCCACAGACACAAGACAACTTCTTGAATGTTTTTGCATCCTTTGTTTAATACATGTCTTTGTAGATGTGCAGGCATTGGCATTTTCATGCTCCTATATTTTCATATTTTCATATGTAGTTTTTTGTTATATATTCCCACACATGTATGTCTATGCTCACATGCTTAGTGTTCCTTACCTGGTGATACACATGTTTATATGGACACGGATGTTCGTTTATCATTACATCATTCCACTTCACATTTTTCACCTTTTTTCATATTATTTTCACGGTAGTTCACGTCTTTTTTTTTTTATAATACATATCCTCATTTTCACATTCTACACTATATAAATGTCTATATGGATATGTTTTATATTGAGTATTTTTATTCCAACACATTTACTATTGTTTAATATCCAACATTAAGTATTTTTCATTTTTCGATTATATTCAATGGATGTTTCATTAAAGATAGCATCTTCCAAACATATATATTTTACTATTTATGTATATATATATATATGTTCATATATATTTTTATGCACATCCACTTTTACATATTTTTGTTTTTATCTTTTAGAATACTTAGTGGTGCTCTCACATTTAACTACACATGTTAGCTTTACACTAATCAACCCACGTCACCTATCAACTAACTCTAATTAGAGTAATTTATTCACAGGTTTGGGTCACATGTTTAATAGATATCAGTGTGTATATATTGCAGTTAATGTTTGTGGTTCTTTAGCTATGAATGAGCATTTTTGAAAGTGTGAAATGTGTCAGATCCTTTGATCCGTTGTTTGCTGTGGCTTGTACTTTTTGGATTATTACCTCCTTTTTTAAATAAAGGCATTTGATTTTGAGTGCTGCTGCTTAGAATCTTCCCTTCATCCAATGGCCTGAAGACAAAATATGATGGAAGCCAAATGTAATCATTGTATATTGGTGCAACACAGACTGTAACCAAATAATGAGAACATATATAAAACATCAGTAGAACAAGCTGTAAATGGTCATAAAATATTACAGTGACAATGGAGATTTATATTTCTTTGCTGAGTTATACAGAGAGAGGAAAGATGAGAAAAAAGACTTACTCGCGACAAATGGTAAAGTTTGGCGGAATATTAAAACGAACAACATCATGAGGCAAACATTCGCCATTTCTTTTAACTTCCAGTTGAGCAGAGATCAGTCCTCCGATAATGAAATCTCCCTCCTTGTAATATTCATACTCCCATGGTGGCCTTGACATAGTAAGTCTACAAGGCGATGCTGAGCTCCGGGTCAATACGACTCCACAGTATGTGATGAAAAGGACGAGTATCAGCAGATAACAGACACAGAATAGAGGAGAACATTTCATGGCACACAGCAGATCCTCTCAGTCACTGGCAGATCTGCCCAGGAGGAGACACAATCACCAGAACTTTATACACATCGACTGACACTGATTTACACTACAGAACAAAGAACCTAAGAATAATAACTTCAGTCTGAAAATAAGATTTCCATAACAGGCAGTGTAACTGGTCTAATAAAGTTGTTTTATTTTTACATATTTTTTTTCCAGTACACTTTCAGTAGTTAGATATAATTATTCATTTACAAGATACAATAAACTCCCAAAGATATACAGTATGTTTTATGGTAAAATAACATTTGTTACATCACAGGATGGAATGTGAATGTCCAATAGGGGTGAATGGGTCATTCATTATTATTATTATTATTATTCAGGATTTATATAGCGCCAACAGTTTACGCAGCGCTTTACAATATAAAAGGGAGACAATACAGTTATAATACAATAAAATACAAGAGGATTAAGAGGGCCCTGCTCAGAAGAGCATACAATCTAATAGGGTGGGGCAGGTGGTACAATCATAGGGATGTTCGCCTGTTCGCCGAATAGCTAACAATTTGGGGTGTTCGCAACAAATTCAAAAGCCACAGAACACCCTTTAAAAGTCTATGGGAGAAATCAAAAGTGTGAATTTTAAAGGCTTATATACATGGTATTGTCATAAGAAGTGTTTGGGGACCTGGGTCCTGCCCTAGGGGACATGTATCACTGCAAAAAAAAGTTTTAAAAACTGCCTTTTTTTCGGGAGCAGTGATTTTAATAATGCTTAAAGTGAAACAATAAAAGTGAAATATTCCTTTAACTTTCGTACCTGGGGGGTGTCTATAGTATGTCTGTAAAGGGGTGCATGTTTCCCGTGTTTACAACAGTCCCTGCACAAAATGACATTTCTAAAGGAAAAAAAGTCATTTAAAAGTACTCGCAGCTATAATGTATTGTCGGGTCTCGGTTATATAGATAAAAAGTTTACGTAACTCGCCCGCCCCCCTATGACGCTATGGGGAAGCTATAGGATGTCCCCGTGCATCAAATTTTGGTGCGGGGTTCCGCTTAAAATCCATACCAGAACTGAAGGGTCTGATATGGATTTTTTTTTATTTTGGCGTGGGTTTCCCCTTAATATCCATACCAGAGCAGAAGGGCCTGGAATAGAATTTGGGGGGACCCCCACGCAATTTAAAAAAAAAAAAATGGTTCGGGGTTCCCCTTAATATTCATACCAGACCCAAAGGGCTTGGTAATGGACTGTGGGGGAATCCCATGACGTTTTTTTCAATGACTTTTATGTGTATTGCCGGGACCGACAATACATTTTCCTGGTGCCTCCATGACAGCATACCAATGGTTGGTTGCTCTGCCCCCAACCAACCCACAGGACTACTTTAACTCTATAAATAAAAGAGTTGTTCCTCCCTGTCGGCATTCTTTTCTCTGTCCTCATTTCTACAGGATCGCGCTCAGCCCTACCTCACCGCTTTATGGTGTGACCATTGCAGGTTAATGCTCTCCTGTAACATAGTCCCATTGCTTGGATTGCTAGGCACCAGATAAGTATGGGAGCCCGTTTTTCTGTGGATCTTTTTGGGGCACTTTAAAGGGTTAACAGGAGCAAGATATCCTCCTCTATGTTCCCTTGTATACATATCTTATGGATCCTTACTTTTTTCCCATCAACAATAGGTTATTCCTTTGGGTTTCACCTTAGCAGCATGCCCGTGTGTCTATGTACTCACTCCTCCTTCTTGTCAGGAGTGTGCAGCGCTTTGCGTGCACTGTTTGGCTCTGATTTCCGAACCGGGGACGGGGTCACGGCGTGACATCACAGCGCATGCGCAGTGGTGAGTTGAAGCCAACGGCGGACATCTTGGAACACCCTGATCGCTCTCAGGTGTATAGGAGAGCTTGCCTTCAGTAGGAGCCCAGCTGTTAAAGGGAAGACATCTCTATGGTGTCTTCTCCATCTCTTTCTCTTTCTCCTTGGTATTATGGAACCCAGCCAAGGTATCAGGGATATATATATACACTACCGTTCAAAAGTTTGGGGTCACCCAAACAATTTTGTGTTTTCCATGAAAAGTCACACTTATTCACCACCATACGTTGTGAAATGAATAGAAAATAGAGTCAAGACATTGACAAGGTTAGAAATAATGATTTGTATTTGAAATAACATTGTTTTTACATCAAACTTTGCTTTCATCAAAGAATCCTCCTTTTGCAGCAATTACAGCATTGCACACCTTTGGCATTCTAGCTGTTAATTTATTGAGGTAAGCTGGAGAAATTGCACCCCACACTTCTAGAAGCAGCTCCCACAAGTTGGATTGGTTGGATGGGCACTTCTGGCGTACCATACGGTCAAGCTGCTCCCACAACAGCTCAATGGGGTTCAGATCTGGTGACTGTGCTGGCCACTCCATTACCGATAGAATACCAGCTGCCTGCTTCTGCTGTAAATAGTTCTTGCACAATTTGGAGGTGTGTTTAGGGTCATTGTCCTGTTGTAGGATGAAATTGGCTCCAATCAAGCGCTGTCCACTGGGTATGGCATGGCGTTGCAAAATGGAGTGATAGCCTTCCTTATTCAGAATCCCTTTTACCCTGTACAAAGCTCCCACCTTACCAGCACCAAAGCAACCCCAGACCATCACATTACCTCCACCATGCTTAACAGATGGCGTCAGGCATTCTTCCAGCATCTTTTCATTTGTTCTGCGTCTCACAAACGTTCTTCTTTGTGATCCAAACACCTCAAACTTGGATTCATCCGTCCACAACACTTTTTTCCAGTCTTCCTCTGTCCAATGTCTGTGTTCTTTTGCCCATCTTAATCTTTTTCTTTTATTGGCCAGTCTCAGATATGGCTTTTTCTTTGCCACTCTGCCCTGAAGCCCAAAATCCCGCAGCCGCCTCTTCACTGTAGATGTTGACACTGGTGTTTTGCGGGTACTATTTAATGAAGATGCCAGTTGGGGACCTGTGAGGCGTCTGTTTCTCAAACTAGAGACTCTAATGTGCCTATCTTCTTGCTTAGTTGTGCAACGCGGCCTCCCACTTCTTTTTCTACTCTGGTTAGAGCCTGTTTGTGCTGTCCTCTGAAGGGAGTAGTACACACCGTTGTAGGAAATCTTCAATTTCTTTGCAATTTCTCACATGGAATAGCCTTCATTTCTAAGAACAAGAATAGACTGTCGAGTTTCAGATGAAAGTTCTCTTTTTCTGGCCATTTTGAGCGTTTAATTGACCCCACAAATGTGATGCTCCAGAAACTCAATCTGCTCACAGGAAGGTCAGTTTTGTAGCTTCTGGAAGGAGCTAGACTGTTTTTAGATGTTTGAACATGATTGCACAAGGGTTTGCTAATCATCAATTAGCCTTCTGAGCCAATGAGCAAACACATTGTACCATTAGAACACTGGAGTGATAGTTGCTGGAAATGGGCCTCTATACACCTATGTAGATATTGCACCAAAAACTAGACATTTGCAGTTAGAATAGTCATTTACCACATTAGCAATGTATAGAGTATATTTGTTTAAAGTTAGGACTAGTTTAAAGTTAGCTTCATTTAAAAGTACAGTGCTTTTCCTTCAAAAATAAGGACATTTCAATGTGACCCCAAACTTTTGAACGGTAGTGTATATATATATATATATATATATATATATACACAGGGCTTTTTTTCTCAGACAATAGGTGCAGGAACTCCCCTTTCCGAGTCACCCCTTTTCTCTGCCCCTACCCACCTCCCAGTACAATCTCTTTTAGACAATATAGAACCAAGTATCATTTTGAGGTGCTAAGTAATTTGTATGGAATTTGGTAATGATATCAAGAAAAGCAGTAAAATAGATCCCCTGCAGCTAGCAACAATAGATCCCCCTAACAACAATGGACCAATCACAACAAAATTTCCCCACCAGCAACAATAGACTCCTGGCAGCATCAACAGATCTCCGCACAGCCAGCATTAATAGTCTATCTGGCTGCCATCAACAATAGACCCCCAACAGTAGATCTCTTTCAGCAACAACTGACTCCCCAGCAACAACTGACCCCCCCAGCAACAATAGGACCCCCCACCAGCAACAATAGACCCCATTGCAAAAATAGATCCCCAGCAGTGAGCATTAATACCCTGCAGCACACCCCAGCACCCCTTGCCATTACATACAGTCCAAGAGGTGCCAGAACTGTGTTCCCCCGCGTTCCCGCTGAAAAAAAGCCCTGTATGTATATGTATATATATATATATATATATATATATATATATATATATATATATATAATGTATATTAAAAAAAAAACCTCTTCTTTTTATTTTATTTTTTGTTTTTAAAAACCGACTGAATTCCCATTCTTTTTTTCAGCTGTCCCTAGTTCTTTAATGCTGAATCAAAAGATCCTCAACATACCACTAGGTAAGAGCTGCAACAGTCAGGTAAGTTTTTTTTTCTTTTTTAAAAAGAGCACCTGGGCTGTTTGAAATATATTTTTTGTTTCTATTTTTTAGCCCGCACCGTGGATCATCACGCAGGTCATCCCACAGAAGTTCTCCAGATAGAAGATCAAAGGGTCATAGATGCTCGGTTCATTCCCACTCATCCTTGGCTTCTCGCAGTGGTCAGTGATCACCCCGACATACCTCAAGCAGACATGACTCCCAGCGCAGACCTGTGTATCCAGGAGATAAAGCATGCTGGGTGTGTTGGAAACAAGCCCTTCCTGATAAATTGGTATGTGGTCAGTGCCTCCTAGAAGCCACAGGAGACAAGGAAAGAGACAAACAGGAGTCCATGGACTCATTCAAAAACCTAATCAAAGATTCTATCTGGGAGTTGGCCCTTTCCCAAGACCAAGTATCCCCACCCTCGGGCGAATTGTCAGTAAACATACCTACTCCGCAACCTGATCCAGAGGTTAATTCTGAAGACGAGACAGAAGGGGGGGAGGAAAATGCTTCAACCTTTTGATTTTGCTCTAGTAGAGCCGTTTGTCAGTGCAGTAAAGGATGCTATCCAATGGGAGGAGGACCCAGAGCCTCCATCTAAAACAAAAAGATATTTTCCTCACCTAAAGAAAAAATTATCAGCCTTCCCTTTGATGGAAGAAATCAAGGAAGTGGTGACGGATGAATGGCAGAAAATGGACAAGAGACCCTTAGCTTACAATGGATTTCTCAAATTATATCCGCTGGCAGAGGCAGATGCGCAGCTTTTTAATTTGGTACCGATGGTAGACGCCTCAATTATGAGGTTAGCCAGAAATACACTACCTCTAGAAGACATGGTCTCTTTTAAGGATGTCCTTGACTGAAGGATCGATTCAGATCTAAAAAAATCTTATCAAGCAGCAGGAGGGGCATGTAAACCAGCGGTAGCTTTGGCTTCGATCTCAAGGGCTACCAGGGTGTGGTCAGACAACATCAAAACAGCCCTCAGACAGGGTGTGGGCTCTAACGAAATCATTAAAGCACTCGATGAGCTAAAGTTGGCCTCAGATTTCATGGCAGAGGCTGCCATTGATGTCTTAAAATGTTCCTCCAGAGCTATGCTGTACTCCATCACTGCCAGAAGGGCATTATGGCTAAAGCCGTGGTCGGCCGACCTAACTTCAAAACAATCATGGTATCGCATTCCCTATAATGGAAAAGCTCTGTTTGGCGACAAAATGGATGCAGCAATCACCAGTGTCACAGGAGGGGAAAGCGGTCTAATTCTCCAGGACAGACGCAGGAGGAAGAGATTTATTTCACGTCCAGCTTAGAGCGAAGGATTACAGAACGTACCACCCAGGTAGGGAGTACAGAAGAGGCTGGAAGGGACCGCAGGCCACCTTTTTGAAGATGGGTAAACCTAAAGCCTAAACATTCACGGTTGAGGGCCAGAAGTCTTTTTGACTCCTTATCCACCCAAACCGGTCCAGTGGGAGCTCGACTCAGAGCGTTCACCCAGGTTTGGGTGGAGAACTGTGTAGATCAGTGGGCAGTTTCCACTCTCCTTCAGGGGCATTTCTACCATTTTCCTTCCAGCCCACCAAAATTCCAACCTCCAAGCAGAAGAGGGAGGTTCTTCTTCAGTATGTGCAAATTCTTATTCGTCATCAAGCAGTAGTGCTGGTTCCGGACTTGGAAAGACACTCAGGATTTTATTCTCCAGTCTTTTTGGTCCCCAAGAAGTCGAGCGGTTGGAGGCCCGTGTTGGACCTGAAGAGGTTGAACAAATACATCCATGTAGAACATTTCAAAATGGAATCCTTAAACACAGTAATTCTTTCAGTACAAACAGGGGATTGTATGGTCTCTATAGACATCCAAGATGCATATCTCCATATACCCATCCTACAGCTATGATTCAAAGTAGGCGACTTACATCTCCAATTTCAATGCCTTCCCTTCGGAATCTCAACAGCTCCCAGGACCTTCACCAAGGTGCTAGTTGCAATCTTAGCTCCTCTTCTAGAGAAAGGGATTCGGGTGCTACACTATTTAGACGATATCCTGATTTTAGCCCAGCACAAAGAGAGCTTAGAGATACACATGTGATTGGTACTAGACACATTAAGCAGTTTCGGGTGGCTGATCAATTACTCCAAAAGCCAGCTCACACCTATGCAGAAGATGACATATCTGGGAGCACTCTTCAAGACTCCAGAGAGAGCAGTTTCACTCCCATCAGAAAAGATTCCGGCTCTGATAGGGAAAGTGAAAAGCATACTGGCAAGCCATTCTATGATGGCATCAGACTGTCTGAGCCTGCTGGGGTCCCTTTCTTCATGAATACCCATGGTGAAGTGGGCCAAGTGGCATCTACGAGGGTTCCAGCTGGGGTTTCTATCACAATGGAGGAAGAATCGCCTAGAACAGAGGATATTGGTCACGCCCGCAATGAAGTCCAGTCTTTGGTGGTGGACAAGACCATCCAACCTTTGTGTTCACTGTTCTCTGGGGCCCATTACATGGACCATTCTTACATCAGACACCAGTCGGCTAGGTTTGGGAGCACACTTCCAAGACAAGCTAGTACAAGGAAGATGGCAATTCAACTCGGAGGAAGTATTTTGAAACGTTTTGGAACTAAGAGCAGCATGGGTGACAATTCTGCATTTAGCCACCTAAATCCACCATACTTCTACAGATGGACAACAGAGCGGAAGTGGCCAGAACCAGGGGGGAACACACAGCAGGTCTCTATTCAACAAAGTAACGCCCATTCTGACCTTGGCCAAGAAGAATCTAATCAACCTACGAGGCTCATATATTCCGAGGCCTCAAAATCAGTTAGCCGACCATCTGTCAAGATCATTCATCAACAACAACGAGTGGTCCCTGAATCCGAAGGTCTTCCTTTGGATATTCCAGCAATGGGGCACCCCCCAAATAGATCTCTTTGCCTCCACACTCAATGCAAAGATGCCTCTTTTCTTCTCAAGATTCCCATCTCCGAGGTAAACGGGAGTGGAGTTCAGCCTTTAAGAAAAAAGGGAATATTTTGGGACTTTGAACTTGGAACTTTCAGAGGGGATATGCATTTCCTCCGACCCCTCTGCTATTGAGGTTTCTTCAGCATCTGACAACAGAGAAAGTCACAATCTTGGCAGTGACCCCGTATTGGCCCAAAAGGCTGTGGTTCATACTTCTAGTCAGGATGGCTTTGTGCGAACCGCTTCCCCTTCCACGCCTGAACAACCTTCTGTGTCAGGAAGATTTCTTTCACCTGCATCCGGAAATCCTAGACTTGAGACCTGGACGTTGAGCGGAAAAGGTTGGAGGAATTATAATGTTCACATGGTGTTATTCAAACACTGCTACAGGCAAGAAAGTCTTTCACTAATTCCTCCTATTACAGGGTATGGAGAAAGTTTACAGAGCTGGCAGAGGTTAACCATTTCAATCTCTTGGATCCTGGAGTCCAGAATGTACTTCTCTTCTTGCAGAATGGTTTGGACTTAGGTTTGGGCCTAAATACACTTAAGGTCCAGGTCTCAGCTCTTTCAGCGCTAACGGATACACAATGGGCATTGAACCCTCTTGTTGAACTCTTTTTGAAGGCAGTCCTAAGATTGCGACCCCCCCCCAGGAAAACGTTGTATCCCAAATGGGACTTGACTATTGTGCTTAATGTTCTATCAAATCTTCCTTTTGCTCCCACAGAAGAGTGCACTTTGGAAGACATTTCCTTGAAAACGGTATTCCTGATCGCAATTACGTTGAGTCACAGAGTATCAGAAATCCAAGCTCTAGGATCACAGGAACCTTACATTACCTTTTTCCCAGACATCGTGGTTTTGCAGCCCATTCATAAATTAATTCCTAAAGTGCCTTCAGTCTACCATCTTAATCAAGAATGGGTTCTTCCAGCATTTGGGGAGGACCCAGCTTCTTGAAGACTACACAAACTAGATATAGCCAGGTCCCTGAGGCACTATTTAAGTTTAACGCAACAGTTTCTGTTTATCATCCCAAAAGGTGCCAGAAAGGGAATGGCAGCATCCAAAACAACCCTGGCAAGCTGGATCGTAAAGTTAATCCGGAGAGCGTATAGGGCTAGTGGTCTCCCAGTTCCAGATGCGGTCAATGCACATTCAACACGGGGGATGGCCTCCTCTTGGGCAGCCTTGTCTTGGGTCTCCCCTTAGACAATTCGCTGAGCAGCCAGTTGGCCGTCCTTCAACACTTTCATGTCGCACTATAGTGTAGACCCAGTCATTCTTACTTCCCGAGAATTTGGGGAGAAGACCTTGCAGTTATCTGTGCTGTAGTTTTCATTAAATTCTTATTGCCGTACCCTCCCTGTAAGCAAGTTATTTACCATTGGTATGCTGCCATGGAGGCACCAGGAAAATGGAAAATTGAATACTCACCTTTCCGTAATTTTCCTTTCCTGGTGCCTACCCATGACAGATAACACCCTCCCTTCAATAATCCTTAAGGTTCTGAGGTCTAGTTACAAGAATACCGGCAGGGAGGAACAACTCTTTTATTTATAGAGTTAAAGTGGTTCTCTGGGTTTGTTGGGGGAGGAGCAACCAACCATTGCTATGCTGCCATGGGTAGGCACCAGGAAAGGAAAATTATGGAAAGGTGAGTATTCAATCTTCCGTTATAGCCGCGAGTACTTTTAAATGACTTTTTTTCTTTTAGAAATGTAATCTTTTTTTCACAAGAAAAAATGTTTATTCGATTTTTACAGTACAAGCGATGCATATACACAGTTGTTCACATAGATATTGTTACATGACTTGTCACAGAACAAATGGGTTAAACATTTAAACAGGAGAAAGATGTGCAGAGCTGTTAAGTTATATCACATTAGGAAATGGGTTCGGAGGTAGTAGATTCCAGCAGGAATACACAGAAGATAAAA
Source organism: Lithobates septentrionalis (assembly GCA_037952835.1). Taxonomy (NCBI): domain Eukaryota; kingdom Metazoa; phylum Chordata; class Amphibia; order Anura; family Ranidae; genus Lithobates; species Lithobates septentrionalis. The sequence goes on along the minus strand of JBBDGP010002122.1, from coordinate 200,613 downwards.
AAGGGGGGAGGCTGGGAGGGGAAAAGGAAGGGGGGAGACTGGGAGGGGCATAGGAAGGGGGAGAGGAGGGAGGGGCGAAGGAGGGACCTCATCTATTTTGCTAAGTTCACAGAGCTTAAACAATGATTAGACATTCTGGAGATAATAGCAGTGGTACACTGTTGCAGGGCAGGTCCAGCAGCAATAGCTCAGTAATCATCCGCAACTTCTGTGCCCAAGGCATCTATCCATCCCGACCATATCTTGTCAAATTTGCCAGGGCAGTTTCGGTTGGCATAGGTAAGCTCATACAATGGCAACACCGAGTTCAGTGTTAGGCACCATGAGGACACCCTGGGAGGCGTAGCATCCTTCCAATGAAGGAATATCTCTCTGTGGGCATAGAATGTAGCATAATTGAGGAATAGTCTAGTATATTTGCCCCTTACCCTAGAGTCAAAAACATTGATTTTGGGGTCTGTTCCCAGTTCCAGGGAGGTAACTCGGCTAAGAGTACAAGCTATCTCTGACCAAAGTCTCCGAGGCGGGGACAGGACCATGTCATATGAAAGAAGGAGGCGGAGCTCTGATCACATCTAGGGCAGGCCACCGGGGTGTTAGGATTCATAATTGTTAACCGTTTTGGAGTGTAGTAGGCTCTGTGGAGGAACTTGACCTGCATAAATCTGGCCGAGATCATGTTAGTGACAAAGGAAGATACACATGTCTCCCATTCCTCCTCTGACAGATCTGGGATGTCTAATTTCCACTTATCTAGGGTTTTTTCAAGTTTCTTCAAAGGAGCTATGGACAAGTGGAAGTATAAGGAGGAGAGGGGTTTATCTATGCTCTTGGCAGTAAGTAGTCCCTCCACAGAGTCTGATTTCAATATGAGTTGCACTGGGAACTGTTTCCTATATGCATGTCGAAGCTGGTAGTATCGAAACAACATCCACCCCGGTAGTGAGTAGGCACTTTTGAGATCAGAAAAGGATCTCAGTTTACCCCCCGTAGCTATATGCTTCAATTTGACTATACCCTTCCTTGCCCAAACCTGGGGGTCTTGAACGGTATTCATGCGTGGTAGGTTGGGATTGCCCCAGAGAAGAATGTGGGGAGAGAACGTCTCAGAGGAAGCAAAGCGGGTCCTGGCTTTATTCCATACATTGATGGTTGTGCACATCAGCTCCATGATGCCAGGGTGAGATCTCGCCCCCCTGAATACCACGTTACTGAGGGAGGAGTATGAGCCCATTATGGCTGCTTCCAAGGTCACTGCTGGGTTGTCTTGTAGTTGGGAAAACCACCATCTGACCGTCACCAGGACGGCCGCCCAGAAGTAGATCTGAAAGTCTGGTAGGGACCGGCCTCCCTGGGTGATGGGCAGCTGAAGGGTGGTAATGGCTAGTCGTAGGGGCCTATCGTTCCAAACAAAGGAAGATATACTTTTTATTTTGGCGAAGAATGAGGGTCATTTCAAAAAAGGTAAAGGAGTTTGGGGAGATAAACCATCTTAACTAAGTTTACCCTACCCACCGGTGATAGGGGGAGGGTCCTCCAGGCTATTCATTTCTGCAAGAAGTTTTTAAATAATGGTTGAACGTTCAGCTCATAATATCAGAACAGCGGAGTCCCAATCCTTACTCCTAGGTATTTGAATTCAGATGTCCAGTTTAGGGGGGTGCCTGTTGGTGGGTGGTGACCTAACGCATTTAGTGAGAAAAGGAATGATTTCCTCCAATTAACCTTGAAAATGATCCAAATTCATCTATTATTTGAAGCGCTGGTAGGAGGGAGGAGATGTCTTTGAGGAAGAGGAGGGTATCATCGGCATATAAGGATATTTTATCTGCTATTACACCGACTTGGATTCCCTTTACTGAAGGGGCGGATCTAATACGAGCTGCCATGGGTCACATGGCTAGCGTGAATAATCCAGGGGATAGGATAATGGGCAACCCTGTCTGGTGCCCCTGGACAGGGGAAACGACAAGGACAGTGAATTATTTGTGCTTATACGGGCTATTGGGATTGGGGTATAGCATCTGGACCCAGCTGATGAAATGAGGGCCAAACCCAAATTTGTAAAGGACCGCCCAGAGATCGCGCCACTCAACCGAGTCAAAGGCCTTTTTTGGCGTCTAAGGAGGCGACTACCTCCGGGCTGTCCCCGCTTGCCCTAGAGAGATGTGTAAGGAGGCATCAAATGTTTATGTCGGTCCCTCTGCCTGGCATAAATCCACACTGGTCTCCGTGCACCAGTGCCGTATTCATAGTGTTCAATTGACTGGCCAGCACCTTAGCCAACAGGTTGGCGTCCACATTAAGGAGGGAGATTGGGCGATAAGAAGAACACTGTTCAGGGGGCTTACCAGGTTTAAGGATGACCACTATAACTGCCTCAGCCATCGTCGGGGGTAATGATTTCCCTTTCATGGATTTTTACAGCACTATTTTGAACGATGATAGTATTTCCTCTGCATACGTTTTAAAGAATTCGGCAGGTATCCCATCCAGACCTGGCGTTTTGCTATTTTGCAAGGAGGCTACTGCCCTCTGTAACTCCTCTAATAGGGTAACAGAGATAACTCCTCTAATAGGGTAGGTCCATCTAAAGCTTCTCTAAATGTAGATGTCAGGCAAGGAAGCTCCACCCCGTCGAGGTATGTCGTCAATTCTTCGTCCGTGCATTCCATTCGAGAACCATAGATCTCCCGGTAGGATGATGCAAATCTGTCATTAATGGATGAGGGATCTCTTAGGGTCGTCCTATCCGAGTCACATATGGTTGAGGAGCTTTCCCTCGCCAGCCATGCCAGCATACTGCCAGTTTCTCCCCGTGCTTGAAGATTCTTTGGGACTGATGTAGGAATTTAGTTTTGGTGGCTGACATTCGTAACAGGAGAACATCCCTCAACGCTGCCTGAAAGTCAGAGTATGCTCTCGGAGTCCCCGATTCGGCGTATTCCTCCTCAAGTGCTGTCACCCTCTCCTAAGCCTTTCGGGTCTCCTCCCTCAGATCCTTACAGATATATGACTGTAAGCTACCCCTGGTGAAGGTCTTAAATGCGTCCCAAGACGTGATTAGAGACACTGATTGATCCAATTCTCGCCAATACTGCACCACCTCAGACCTATAAGGTTCAGATATTCTAGAGTCAGACAGCCAGAACCTGGACAGTCTCCAGAGACTCTCCCCCGGTGCACAGGACAAACACAGCTTCAAGGCAAGCGGGACATGATCGGATATGCCAAGGGGGAGAATGGTGATATCCCTGACTCTGGGTAGGACAGACCCCCCCGCATAGGCAAGGTCTATGCGTGAGAGGGTTTTGTGTGAAGCTGAGTGGCATGTATAGGCCCTTCAGGAGGGGTTACGCCATCTCCACACATCAGTCAGATTAGAGGCTTCCGCCCAGGAGAGCAGCTCTGAAGATGAGCCCGCTCTGGGTGAGAGTCTGTCCATCCCAGGATCTGGGGCCAGGTTAAAGTCCCCCAGCATCACCACATTATCTGTAGCATAGGTGACAATTTTAGAGATAAGCTGGTTAAGTAATCTCGTGGAAACCGGGGGGGGGGGGGGGGCAGGTACAGTCCCACCACCACTAGCTCCAATCTGTCTACCATGGCATGGAGTATAACAAAGCAACCCTAGGGGTCTAGTTCCAGCGCCAGCAGCTTGAACGGTGGAGATTTATGAACAAGAATACTGACCCCTCTAGAGTAATTGGTGTATGTGGAGTGGTACTGATGTCTCACCCAGGGCCGTCTAAGGCACAAAAGCTTACTGCCTTTCAAGTGAGTTTCCTGCAGTATACATATTTGGGAATGATAGGTTTTGAGAAACTGAAACACTAATGACCTCTTCACAGAGGAGTTCAAACCCCTAATGTTCCATGAAACAATAGTACAGTCAGCCATAATCATCTAATGGTACATTTTCAAGCTGTTGACCTCCACTCAAAATTAGATGCAAGGTACTGACCACTATATGGGTCAGAACGTGGCATCCCAAACATCTAGTGACATACATGTTTACATCGCTTGTGAAAAACAATAAAAGAAACAATTATAACAAAATAAACTCAACCAACTCCCCCACCCCCACCCTGCCAACCCCAGCCCCAACTTTGGAGAGGCTCAGGATCCCAACTTAGAACCAAGGTGAACACGCCTGTAATGGGGGAACATGTGCAAAACGGCATCTGCAATTCAGCAGTTAGATGTTACATCTAGTCTCTTGCTAGAGACCAGATTTGTAAAAAAGCGGGTGCAGGCTCCCAGCAGCTGCCAGGGGTACAAACTTAAACATTAACATTGCAGAGTTAATCAAATTATTTCGGCCATTGCCAAAGGAGAAAACAGGGTGGCAAAAAATGGGGGGAGAGAGGATGTGGCAGGAGTTAACCTTCATATATATCCCCCTTCAGGATGCCTCAATCAGCCTCAAGGAGGGCTGAGGGGCATCATGTCCCAATACCCCTGTCACCCATAAGGGTGGGTATGCAGTGGCACTCAGTGGATGATCTGGGTCGAGAGGCCCTACTCGGGTCAATGTATAAGAGAGGCACATCTTTAAGGCCACAGGTGGCTATGGCACTTATGGGCTGAATTCCCAACCATAGGGATAGTAGTAGCTGAGTACATGCTGTCACATTCGGAGGGGGGCCTGGGTCCAGGATGGAGAAAGGGGGGAGGGAGGGAAGAAGTAGGATACAGACCTGGAGCCATCTTTCCAGCAAAGGGCATTCCGAGGCTTAGCTGTCTGACCCTTGGGCACGTTGAAGGAAACAGCAGACGACAGCAGCCCACTCATTCGGGCGATTAGGTAGGTCACTTATCTGGGCGGGAGTGTGTCGATCCAACTGGGGGCCTCCTCTGGGGACATGAAGAACCGAACAGACTCCCCATCCTCCACCCTCAGCCTGGCCGGGAACAGCATGCTGTACTTTATATGGTGGGAGTGGAGCCCCGCTCTTACAGCATCAAAGGATTTCTGTTGCTTCTGGGTTTCCAGCTAATAATCTGGAAAGATTAGGAGCTTAGCATTTTCGAAGCAGTTTGTCTTGGGCCCTAGCCTCCCTCATCACAATATCTCTATCCTGAAAATAAAGTAGTTTGAAGATAAAGGTTCGGGGTGGTGCTCCTTGGGGCCCCCTGGTAGTGGGTATGCGATGGGCCCTTTCCACTGTAAAAAAATGGAGAAAAGCATGCTGAAGGGAGTAGCTGTTGCAATAAGCGTTCAGCGAAGGCCATAGGGTTCGTGCCCTCTGCCCCATCAAGGAGTCCCAGAATACATAAATTATTTCTTCTGTTGCGATTCTCTGCATCTTCTGCGTGGGACTCAAGCGTCTTTACCCTGGCTTTAAGTGCGTGAATGTCGGCCCCATGATCATGTACTGTATCCTCCACCTGGGAGACCCTTTTATCCACCTATGTCATTCTGCCACGAAAGGCATCAAAGTCCTTCCTAATAAACTCCACATTGGCTTGAATATGATCCACCTTACCAGTCAGGGTGGTTATGGCCTGTAAAACTGCCTTGAAATCAGCTGCCATGGCAGGCAGCCTGTCGGGGTCTTTGGCCTGGTTCTCCATCCGGGCAGGAGTCTTAGGCGAGGCCGCAGCTGCAGCCCTGTCTGTAATGTTGGGCCTTGTGGCCTTTTTCTGGGATTGGGGCTGGCTGTTCCTCCTTTGCATACCCCGGGGAGGCTACCAGGAGCAGAGGGGGACAGGGAGAACCCGCCTGAACCTTTTTTCCCAACGTCCAGACGGGTACCGCGTCGGCCCTGTGAGGCCACGGGCAGGATTTCTAGGAGAGTCCGCGGCTTCAGCCTAGTCCACGATTGTCAGGGGATCTAATTGACCAGACCGTGTGGACTGCACACAGGAGACCAGAAACACATGTAAGTGAAAAAATAATGGTGTTTATTAAACAAGTGACAAGTAAGGGGAATATAAACAGTGCAAAACCAACCACAGACCCACAAACAACAAATAGTATATACAAGTAAATGGAGATACCGGAATCATAAACAAAGCCAGGCCAAGGTCATACACAGGGAGGTCAGCAGATGGGCAAGGATGGGAAACCAGCAGGACAGGGAGAGGATGGATGGTTAGGCTGCAGGGCAGGGATCCAAGGGAATCAGAAGGGACAAGAACAGGATGGGCTAGGGATAGGGATCGGATCGGATCAGAGCAGGACAGAAACAGGTTCATGATCAGGAAGGATACAGGCAGCAATGTCAGGGCGCAGGGAGAAAGATACCAAGGCAAGCCTGTAAGGGCTTGCCGGGTATTTATAAGGCTGTGGTAATTGACCTCATGTTACAGCTGAGCGCAGAGGGTGCTGTTTGACCACACTGCCAGAGTGCACCCGCTGGTGGACACCGGTACTACGGCCCAAGGATGCAACAGTGCCACCAGCAGGAGAGACCTCTTACTACAAGTCCCAGGTGTTGGAAGACACCCACTGGTGGACACTGGTACTGCGATCCAAGAGACCGATCCAAGAGAGCGCCACCAATGGGTAAACCCTCTCATGACAGTACCCCCCCCAAAGGAGCAGCCTCCGGACGCTCCAACAAGATGAGATTGTCCAAAGTTCGTGGCCTCAAACCGAACAGATGAGGGCTGGGCATTGGGTACATCAAACTGGACAGTGGGTACATCCGAGAAGACAGCGGGCACATCCGAGAAAACAGCGGGCACATCCGAGAAAACAGCGGGCACATCCGAGCAGACAGCGGGCACATCCGAGCAGACAGCGGGCTGGAATACACCAAGCTGGGCAGCAGGCATGGGCACTTCAGGCTGGGCAGCAGGCACATCAGGCTGGGCAGCAGGCACATCAGGCTGGGCAGCAGGCACATCAGGCTGGGCAGCAGGCACATCAGTCTGGGAAGCTGGCACATCAGTCTGGGAAGCTGGCACTGAGACATCAGACTGGAAGGCAGGCACTGGGACAATAGGCTGGAAAGAGGGCACATCAGACTGAGAGGCTGGCACATCAGACTGGGAAGCTGGCACACCAGACTGGGAAGCTGGCACACCAGACTGGGAAGCTGGCACACCAGGCTTGAAGGCAGGCATCAAGACATCAGGCTGGAAGGCAAGCTTCGAGACATCAGGCTGGAAGGCCGGCACTGAGACAACAGACTGGGAAGCTGGCACATCAAACTGGGATGCTGGCACATCAAACTGGGATGCTGGCACATCAAACTAGGAAGCTGGCACGTCAGGCTGGAAGGCAGGCACTGAGACATCAGGCTGGAAGGCAAGCTTCGAGACATCGGGCTGGAAGGCAAGCTTCGAGGCATCAGGCTGGAAGGCAGGCACTGAGACATCAGACTGGGAAGCTGGCACATCAGACTGGCAAGCTGGCACATCAGACTGGGAAGCTGGCACATCAGACTGGGAAGCTGGCACATCAGACTAGGAAGCCGGAACATCAGACTGGCAAGCTGGCACGTCAGGCTGGGAAGCCGGCACGTCAGGCTGGGAAGCCGGCACGTCAGGCTGGGAAGCTGGCAGGTCAGGCTGTAAGGCAGGCATCGAGACATCAGGCTGGAAGGCAAGCTTCGAGACAGGCTGGAAGGCAGGCACCGAGACAACAGACTGGGAAGCTGGCACATCAGGCTGGCAAGCTGGCACATCAGGCTGGCAAGCTGGCACATCAGGCTGGAAGGCAGGCTTCGAGACATCAGGCTGGAAGGCAAACTTCGAGACATCAGGCTGGAAGGCAGGCACCGAGACAACAGACTGGGAAGCTGGCACATCAGGCTGGGAGGCTGGCACATCAGGCTGGGAGGCTGGCACATCAGGCTGGAAGGCAGGCATCGAGACATCAGGTGGAAGGGCAGACACCGAGAGGTCAGGCTGAAAGGCAAGCTTCGAGACATCAGGCTGAAAGTCAGGCATGAAGACATCAGACTGAAAAGCGGGCACCGAGACTTCAGGCTGGAAGGCAGGCATCAGGACATAAGACTGGAAAGCAGGCACATTAGACTGGAAAGCGGGTACATCAGACTGGAAGGCGAGCACATCAGACTGGAAGGCAGAGACATCAAGCTGGAAGGCAGGCACCGAGACATCAAGCTGGAGGGCAGGCATCGAGATATCAGGCTGGAAGGCAGGCATCAGAACATCAGACTGGAAAGCAGGCACATTAGACTGGAAAGCGGGTACATCAGACTGGAAGGCGAGCACGTCAGACTGGAAGGCAGAGACATCAAGCTGGAAGGCAGGCACCGAGACATCCGGCTGGAAGGCAGGCATCGGGACATCCGTTTGGAAGGCGGACACCAAGACATCAGGCTGGAAGGTAGGCATCAGGACATCAGACTGGGAGGCAGGCACATCAGACTGGATAGCAGGCACATCAGACTGAAAAGTGGGCACCGAGACTTCGGGCTGGAAGGCAGGCATCAGGACAGACTGAACAGTGGGCACATCAGACTGGACAGCGGGCACATTAGATTTGGAGGCAAAGACATCAAGCTGGGAGGCAGGCGCTGAGACATCCGGCTGGAAAGCAGGCATCAAGACATCAGACTGAGAAGCGGGCACATCAGACTGGAAGGCAGAGACATCAAGCTGGAAGGCAGGCACTGAGACATGCAGCTGGAAGGCAGGCATCGAGACATCCGGCTGGAAGGCAGGCATCGAGACATCCGGCTGAAAGGCAGGCATTGAGACATCCGGCTGGAAGGCAGGCATCAAGACATCCGGCTGGAAGGCAGGCATCAAGACATCCGGCTGGAAGGCAGGCATCGAGACATCCAGCTGGAAGGCAGGCATCGAGACATCCAGCTGGAAGGCAGGCATTGAGACATCCGGCTGGAAGGCAGGCATTGAGACATCCAGCTGGAAGGCAGGCATCGAGACATCAGACTGGGAGGCAGGCACATCAGACTGGATAGCAGGCGCATCAGACTGGAAAGCGGGCACCGAGACGTTGGGCTGGAAGGCAGGCATCAGGACAGACTGGACAGCGGAGACATCAGACTGGACAGCGGGCACATCAGACTGGACAGCGAGGGCAGGTTGGGTTACTGGCAAGATGGTGTGGGTCGAGAAAAATTTTTGTTTCTTTTTTTGGTTTAGCCCGTGCAGTTTTGTATGTAGGTGCAGGGCTGTAAGAAAAGAAAGTAGCTGGGCAGAAGGAAGACCAAGGAACTGTGGCTGGTTTTGTGGGACTGTTACAGGTGGAGGAGAAGAGACAGGTGGATTGAAGGCAGGATAGGTGCTACACTTGGAGACTGGGTAGTAGTATTTGATAGGGGGCTGATTAAACTGGGCTGTAGCTGAGGTTGCCATAGGCGATGGGGCTGGATCATCCTCTAACAATATGGTTGCCACCTCATCCCTTTAAACCCGAACACATATTAATTACACAGGTTCTGTGGCTGATTAAGGTGGTAATTAAACTCACTTGGTGCCTTATCTGCATTTAATTAGCCTCAGAACCTGTGTAATTCAAAGGTGTTCGGGTTTAAAGGGATGAGGTGGAAACTCACGCAAGTGCACCGTTTTTGCAGCGTTTTTGATGCGTTTTTGCGGTTTTTTTTTTTTTATTTTTTTTTTTTTTTTTTTTTTTTTTTTTTTAAGACTGTAAAAAAAAAATGAAAAAAAAAAAAAAAAACGCAAAACGCAAATCGCGGCAAAATCGTGGCAAAATCGCGGCTCAAAAACGTGGCAAGCATGAAAAAAAAACCTCCAAAAACGCTCAAAAGCAACATGCATAGGTGTGAATCGAGCCTAACAACCAAACCAGGGATTCAACTTGGCCATAATTGAAGGGGGGGCGAAAAATCATCACTCCCTTCGGGAATGCATGACAGGGCTGGTTTTGCACATAACTGGATCAGGGGCTGAACATCTTCAAATGACATATACCCCTGATCCACTAGGGAATGAGCTGATGGGATAGTTTCCATCAGCTGGTCACTATTCCACCCTTTTAAAATCTGGCGACAATATTCACCATCCTCTTCTGCTAGCAGAGAATAATAAATTATTTCATTGAAATCCATATTAGCAGACCTGACAAACCAGGATGGTTTCCTCAATGCAGCCACGTCTGGTCAGGGATGGCCTTTGTATACTGTCAGGGGATCTAATTGACCAGACCGTGTGGACTGCACAGAGGAGACCAGAAACACATGTAAGTGAAAAAATAATGGTGTTTATTAAACAAGTGACAAGTAAGATGAATATAAACAGTGCAAAACCAACCACAGACCCACAAACAACAAATAGTATATACAAGTAAATGGAGATACCGGAATCGTAAACAAAGCCAGGCCAAGGTCATACACAGGGAGGTCAGCAGATGGGCAAGGACGGGAAACCAGCAGGACAGGGAGAGGATGGATGGTTAGGCTGCAGGGCAGGGGTCCAAGGGAATCAGGAGGGAGAAGAACAGGATGGGCTAGGGATAGGGATCGGATCGGATCAGAGCAGGACAGAAACAGATTCACGATCAGGATATAGGCAGCAAGGTCAGGGCGCAGGGAGAAAGATACCAAGGCAAGCCTGTGAGGGCTTGCCGGGTATTTATAAGGCTGTGGTAATTGACCTCGTGTTACAGCTGAGCGCAGAGGGTGCTGTTTGCTCCACACTGCCGGAGTGCACCCGCTGGTGGACACCGGTACTACGGCCCAAGGATGCAACAGTGCCACCAGCAGGAGAGACCTCTTACTACAAGTCCCAGGTGTTGGAAGACACCCGCTGGTGGACACTGGTACTGCGATCCAAGAGACCGATAGCGCCACCAACCCTCGCATAACATATAGCGTAAACCCTCGCATAACAACGATGTCCAGTCCTATCACCCTTTGCCGGGATCACGGCCTGGCCGTTTCTTCCCCCAAGTGCTCCGAAATGGCCCCCCTGTCAGGAGGGACTCAGTAGGGTCTTTTTTAGGGGTCTGCACCCAGTAAAAGGAGGATTGTTAGATCCTGGGGAGCTCAGACAGAAGACACGTCTGCTCCCATTGCCATCTTGGACACGACCCCCAGAAATGTCATTTTGTGCAGGGACTGTTGTAAATACAGGAAACATACGCCAATTTATATGCATACTATAGACACCCCCCAGGTACAAAATTTAAAGGAATATTTCACTTTCATTGTTTAACTTTAAGCATTATTAAAATCACTGCTCCCGAAAAAACGGCCGTTTTTTAGAACTTTTTTTTGCATTGATACATGTCCCCTGGGGCAGGACCCAGGTCCCCAAACACTTTTTATGACAAAAAATGTTTTGCCTGTTTGCATGTTCTGCTGCAAACCGAACTGGGGTGTGTTCGGCTCATCCCTAGTCATTCATAATTCATTTTGGGCCCCCCAGATTTATCCTGCTAGAAAAAATCAACTACACAAATTGGTAAATCAGTAAAATGGGTTCCTATGGTGTTGAAGGAGTTTGGGGGCCATACAGATTAATCATCTGTATTTGTAGGAAATTACTGAACCCCGTAGCACCCCACTGTACAGGATTGGAAGATCATTTCTGCAGTCTTACTTTTGGAATACAATAGGAGAGCTCTCCAACAAGCAATATAACATTGAACTTTTGTCTATACTGTACACACATGGGTTCTCATCGATGTCTATGTCCCTCTAGGAGCGATTTCTCTTTATTTCCCAGTAAATGTTATAGCCAAGTCAGGAAATAAAGGGACATTTCCCAAATTGGGATTCAGTCAGAATTAAAACCTGACAAAAAGGGGTGCATACACGGGACAGAGCATGGTGGATGTGTGACCCCATATCTCTGCTACATTCCAGCCACAAAGCTTGGCAGAGAAAATACACAGGGACCCTTGGTGTGGTAGACAGAGCTTACTATATTCTACGACAATGTATGGTGAAGGGAGGCTTGTGGTGACAAAGCAAAAGGGGAGGCAGGAGGAAAGGGAAGGGAGGCAGCAATATAACCTGAGATCTTTCCATTTCCTTTTCCCTGCAATGAGGGATACTTGTTTGCAAAGAAGATGGGTTATAGGGCACTCTGGATAAGGTAGACTTTAATAAAACATGGGTATATGGCGTGGTCCAAGACTGAAGATGGGGTGGGCAGGTAGTGTCAGGTGCAGCACTCCAGGAGAGAGAAGCATACTTTAACAGAAAAAGCATGGCTTTGAAGGAGCAAACTGGGCATGCTCTGAAATGCATTCTGCCCACTCTGATGTCACTTCCAGGCCCCTGCGTTCCATGCTGGTCCTGACAGCGTGGCTGCCCTTCCTGGATTACCCCACATAGCCCACTCCATCTGCAGCTATCACATCCATTACATATTGATGAGCCTTTTTTACTTGTGTATCTTGCAAGTGTTTTTAAAGTGATTGGAAAGTCTGTTTTTTTTCTAAAAATAACAAACTTTTCATACTTATCTGCTCGGTGCCATGGTTTTGCACAGAGCAGCCTCGATCCTCCTATTCTCCGGTTCCTCTTGTGCACTCCTGGCCCCTCCCTCCTGCTGAGTGCCCCCACAGAAAGCAGCTTGCTATGGGGGCACCTGAGCCAAGCCACAGCTCTGTGTGTCTATTCAGACACAGAGCCTTGGCCAAGCCCTGCCCCCTCTCTCCCCTCATTGGCTCACTGACTTTGATTGACAGCAGGGGAGCCAATGGCACCCACTGTATGTCTCAGCCAATCAGGAGGGAGAGTCTCTCGAGCAATATCACTGGACCTAGATGGGCTTATGTTAAGTTTTAGGAGGCTGAGGGGGGCTGCTGCACACATGTTTTTTTTCTTAATGCACGTTTAATGCAGTATATATCAGTGTGTTACTGCACATTTAACACAGTATATTTAATGCATTAGTGCACATTTAACGCAGTATACACCATTGCAGTAGTGCACGTTTAATGCAGTATATTTCAGTGCATTACTGCATGTTTAACGCAGCATATTTGAGTGCATTACTGCACGTTTAACGCAGTATATTTAAGTGCGTTAGTGCACGTTTAACACAGTATATTTCAGTGCATTAGTGTACATTTAATGCAGTATATTTTAGTGTGTTACTGCACGTTTATCGTAGTATATATCAGCGCGTTACTGCACATTTAACACAGTATATTTTGGTGCATTAGTGCACATTTAACGCAGTATATATCGGTGCATTAGTGCACGTTTAATGCAGTATATTTCAGTGCATTAGTGCACATTTAACGCAGTATATTTCAGTGCATTAGTGCAAGTTTAACACAGTAAATTTCAGTGCATTACTGCACATTTAACGCATTATATTTCAGTACCTTACTGCACATTTAATGCAGTTTATTTTGAGTGCATTACTGCATATTTAACACAATATATTTCAGTGCATTACTGCACATTTAACACAGTATATTTTGGTGCGTTACTGCATGTTTATCACAGTCTATGTCAATGCGTTACTGCATATCTAAGCACAGTATAGTTCAGTGCATTAGTGTACGTTTAATGCAGTATATTTCAGAGCATTACTGCATGTTTAACGCAGTATATTTCAGTGCATTATTGCATATTTAACACAGTATATTTCAGTGCATTACTGCACATTTAACGCAGTATATTTCAGTGCATTACTGCACTTTTAACACAGTATATTTCAGTGCGTTACTGCACATTTACCACAGTATATTGCAGTGCTTCAGTGCATTTTTACTGCAGTATAGTGCAGTGTATCAGTGGAGTGTGTCTGTGTATTGAGTACTCAAGTTAAAGTGCACCAAACACCACTTTCCATCGATTAAAGTGCATCCACGTACACGTTTCCACACCTTTGTTACATTTTGTTAACAAGTGCCCCCCCGCATCATGTTAGGGAGTTCAACAAGGGGAGGCACACAGTCCCATGGCACTGTAAGGGGGCCAGCAGCGAATGTGTTCACAGGCAAATGTGGACATGGTCAGTCCTCAGGCAGGGTATTGTTTCCTCTGTTTAGTTATATTGTCCAAGCCAACCAGCCATAGCATGCAGAGGAGGTGGTGAACTGGGTTACTAAACCATCATCATTCTCCTGATCCTCCATCACTCAAGCAAAGACTAATGTTTAGTCCACTGCAGATGCCAGAGTGGCTTATTCTTCCAACTTTTCCACAGCTACTCCTGCCATAGTCCCAGCATCAGGCATGGAGGAGTCATCTGAGTTATTTAAACACTTGCTCCTTGACGATGCAAAGCCATTACTTGATTCAGATGTTGGTTCTGGGGTTGAGGAAAGTAGGAGCATGAGCCTACAGAGAGGGGAGAACACTGGTAAACAACAAATTTGCAGTCATGTTCCCCAGCCGCAGCGTATTTCAACGTTGGCTCCAGTGATCATGAGGATGGAGGGGATGATGACGATGAGGTCACTGATGGGACTTAGGTGCCAGATAGAGCAGAGGATGAAATTGAGCCACAACCCCAAAGAGGCAGCCATCATGGAAGAGTAGAGAGCGGCTACCCTATTTCATAACATTATGGAAATGTTATCTCCCAGCCCACTTCCCACAGCTCAGATGTCTGGGCCTTTTTAGCACACGTGCAGCTGCTCACATTTTTGCAATTTTCAAACTTTGCCTCAAGCACATCAAGTGTGGCAAAAACACCAGCCATTTTGGTACCGCATGCTTGACAAGGCATTTAAGCTACCACCACTCAGCGCATTGGCAAGAGCACCTGAAAGCCACACAAAAGGGATGCAATTCTGTTCCTCCTCACCTTTCCGGTCTACCCCGACTATACCTCATAACCTCTCAATAGCCTCCACTGATAGGGATGATGGTATAGGGCAGGGTGTCACAGGTTATCACCAGCTGTAGACTACAGCAGGCACATTTCTCTGCCCCATCTGCTGCAGCAAAAGAAAAATACAGTAATTGCCACCCACATTCCCAGGGTCTAAATTAAAGCTTGTCAAAGCTGCTGGCTGTAAAACCTGTGATTTTGCAGAATGTGCTGTACCACAATGGCAGGATCCCAGTTGCTATTTCTTTTCCAGAGCTCTACAATCACATGGAAGGCAATGTTGTGGCATTGTTGGGCAAGGCAGTCAGCCGCAAGGCCCACATTACTGCTGACACGTGGTCCAGCAAGCATGGTCAGGGACGATATATTTTGTTCACAGTACACTGGGTAACTCTGCTTGCAACTCGGAAGGATGCAGGACATGGCTTAGTGCTGCAGCTTGTTGTGCTGCTAAGGCCTCCATTCAGCTAGTGGTGATGATGTGAAATTTGTCAGCTTTACCCCCTCCTCCTCCTCCTCCTCCATACCCTCCTCTGCTTAATTGTCTTATAACCCACAAGTACCCGCTAAACTTTCAAGGGGCTATTCAATGAGTCAGGCTAAAAGGTGCCATGCAATGCTTCAGCTGGTCTGTCTAGGGGACAGGAACCACACCGAAGCAGAGATTCTTGCAGCTCTGCAGGGGCAGGCCCAGAGGTGGTTCATGCCACACCAGCTGGAGTCAGCAATGGTGGTGTGCAATAATGGCACAAACCTCCTGTTCACCCTTAGACAGGGAAAGTTGACACATGTGCCATGTCTGGCACATGTCTTCAATTTGGTGGTGCAGCATTTCTTAAACAGGTACACAGGGTTAGAAGATCTGCTAAAGCAGGCCAAAAGAGTCTGTAACCATTTCAGGCAGTCATACATATGCTCGGTTGGCTGCAACGGAAATTCCACCTGCCCGTAAACCACCTGATTTGTGACATGCCCACCAGGTGGAACTCGACTTTGGCAAAGCTGCAGCTGCTGCACATGCAGCAGAGGGCCATCAAGGAGTACCTGTGTGAGTATGGCACAACAAAAGGCTCAGACTGGTTCTGATTTTTTTTCCCCATGCCAATGGCTGCGGATAAAGGATGCATGCTCTGTACTGTCAACTAGGGATGAGCCAAACACCCCCGGTTCAGTTCGCAGCAGAACATGCGAACAGGCAAAAAATTGTGTGAACACCGTTAAACTCTATGGGACGCAAACGTGAAAAATCAAAAGTGCTCATTTTAAAGTTTTATATGCAGGTTATTGCCATAAATGGCCCCTGCATCCCTGACATACATCCTTGCAAGCCAGAACAACAACCATCAGCATATGACACCTTCTCCAGCTTCCACTGAATCATTAATTGGCTGTGGCTTTGGGGACAGTGCATTCTCCCTGGCTGGGCCTGCTCTCACACCGCACCAGGATGTCCCCTTCCCTGCCACCCCAGCTCAGGACACATATAGTACGTCCAGTCAGGTGACCTCTACCTAAAGCTGTCTGAATTACTGGAGCGAGGGCTGGCCTCCACAGCAGCAAAGATAACTGGGGACATCAAAGCTGACTTCCAGAACCTGGGCTCCAGGATGGAAGCCATCGAGAACAAACTGGACATGATGGTGTCAGCCACCAACCAAAACTCAGACCATATTCAGACACTTCAAGACAGGCTCGACTCTGCAATTTCTATGATCGACGAGCTAGAACACAGATCCAGAAGATACAATTTTAGGATCAGAGGCCTGCCTGAGTACATTGCTGATGTCTCCCAGGCTACCCAGGAAAAAATAAAATCCCTGATCCCGAACATCCCACAACATTGTTTGGAATTGGACAGAGTCCATAGAGCCTTGGGACCCCCAAGAAAGGATGGTTCCCCCAGGGACATCATTGCAAAACCACACTTTTACCTGGTCAAGGAGGAGATAATGAAGCAATCCAGAGCGATGAAACAAATATCATGTCAAGGTCACCCAATAGTAATTTATGCAGACTTGTCCCCCTCAACAATTCAGAGGAGATGGGCCTTAAAACCCTTACTCTCAGTTCTCACCCAAAAGTATATTAAATACTGGTGCACCTTCCCATTTGCTGTTAAATTTTACTTTAAAGATCAAGCAGTACTTCTTCACCAGTCTCCAAGATGGGGAGAAAATCCTCCTATCCCTGAAGCTCATTTCGCTGGAAGCAGATATGGACACATCTAACCCCGCTCTCAACTCAGTGAAATGTCCATCGCCCACAAGTCCCCTGACCACCCTGTGGAACAAGCCAAAGACCAAGAGAACAAAATATAACAGTCTGACCTGAAGCGAAGAAACGACTTCTGCAACTTACACTTCTATCCTCACCTCCTCAAGGTCGTGGTTACCAGGGACTTCTAACCCTTCTGATTGGAGCGTCCACTTCACAAGTTCTGTTCCGGACACTTTTTTCAGAAATAGTTTGTTTTTCACTCCCCCCCCCCCTTTTTTTTTTAAATCCAAGTCAACCTGTATGGTCCTGGATTTCACTTTTTTGGAGAACTGTTTTCTCCGTAAAGTTTAATGTATAGGCTGTTAACAGACCCCTGATAATGATGGCTTTAGCAAACAGGCAAGACTTTTAGGTTGGTTAGCCATATCCGGGCTCCAATAATGGCTTTGTAACACATCTGGAAACCCCCTCCCTACCTTCTGGAGGGGGAGGAAGGAGGATTCTATTACAAAGAAATTTTCATAGACTTGATATAATTCTTCTCAATTGAATGTGTTTTCCCTGTGTTCCATTCTTTCAAAGTTCATTGTTATACAAAAAGGTGCCATGGTGCTGGGTGTGGGGCATGTGCCTCCACCTATTCCTCAGACTCCCTCGACACTGCAACATAGGTTGTCTACCCTTAATAGACCAGACACTACTTGTTTGACATGATCCATGGCGGTTGCTTTTCTCCCACAGATCCAGTCTAAACTTATTGAAAATGCTCCCTATAGCCTTTTCATCCTTTCTTGCTCTCACTTTTACTCAATCATTCTACCCTCTTTCCCTTTCTTCTGTCTCCAGTTATCTCTTGGGGAATTTAATATATGTTTTTTCTCAGTCACCTTTCAGGTTCATCACGAGATTCCTAAGTTTACAGTATTACAGTTTGGTGGGTTCTTCTTGGCTAGCAATCGATACCAGGTTCAACCTATTGTAAGTGACGCAGAGCAAGACAGCTTCCTCCTACATCTGCTCCATGGCTAATTCTCCCAGACCCACATTTAATTTAACTACATATAACGCCCAGGGCTTGAACTCCCCCCTCAAAGGAGAAAGATTTTCGATGGCTACAGATCCCTCAAGCTACATATTATCATGGTTCAAGAAACCCATTTTTCTGGTCGGTACAGCTCCAAATGCCTGCACCATCAGTACCTATTGTTCTACCTGGCAAAGGCAGAGGGAAAGTCTAAAGGTTTTGCTATCCTATTTTCCAAAACTTGTAATTTCTCTTGGCAGGCAGATTATATAGATCTGGAAGGCAGATTTATCTTAGTTAAAGGGTTCATAGACGGCCATTTATTCTCCTTTATCCCCTGTTATGCCCCCAACAAAGGCTAACATAATTTTTTTCAATCAATGTGGGCAACACTGAACCCCCTATTGGAGGGGACCCCCATACTTGGAGGAGACTCCCATGTGGCATTCGATCAAAGGCTGGATAAGTCCAACCCATCCAAAATACCCCTAACCCATCCAACTAGGGCCAACCTCAAATTTGCTAGACTAGTCCACTCACAAGGCCTGATGGACGTTTGGTGAGAGATGAACTCTTTGAAGAGGGACTACACTGATTTTTCTAGCCCCCACCACTCTTACGCTAGGATAGACCACATTCTCATGTCCATGCACCACCTACCCAATGTCTTCAGCTCCAAAATTATAGACACCACACTTTTGGACCACTCCATAGTGACTGTGTCGCTCTTTAAAACTTCTCACCATCCCAAACATTCTCAGTGGAGGCTTAATGAATCCATTTTATCAGACCCCATTAGGGTCACTGGAATCAATAAAGCTCTACTAGAATATTTCACTCTGAATAATGTTGATGATACCTCAGCGGAGATGTTGTGGGCTGCTCATAAAGTCACCATAAGGGGAAAGATCATCCAAATCGCCTCTCAAATCAAAGAAGAGAGGAAGGCGGCTATAGTTAGATTGGAACAAGCATACTTGTCCCTAAGGGCTCAACAGAAGAGGGACCCCTCAGGAATCACTATATCCCAATTGGACTCAGCTAGATTGGAGCTGAACCTGGCCCTAACAGTACGAGCTGAGAAGCAGATCCGATGGAATTGCACAGAATTTTATAATCAGAAGGATAAATTCGGCCTTATGCTGGCCACCAAACTTTCCCCCAGGGCTAGGATTCATTCTCTCCCCAAGATCCGAACTCATGGTCAGAACATAACATCTGATCCCACTAAAATCCTAGTAGCCTTCAGGGACTTCTATGATAAACTTTATCGTTCCAATTTGCAGGGCAACCAAAGCACCATATCTCAATTCCTAGAAACTCTGCCTATTCCTACACTCTCTGATAAGCATAAAACCATTATGGAAAAACCCATCACAATAGAGGAAATTTTGGAGGTCATTAAAAACCTAATGAGGGGTTCCGCTCACGGCCCTGACGGGCTTTCAGTGCCATACTACAAAGCTTTCACAGATACTCTTGCCCTTTTATATGGCTAAATTCTTCAATGCCAAAGTGTCCAGCAACCCCCTCAGTCCTGGCCTGAATATAGCATTCATTACTGTCATCCCAAAACCCGATAAAAACCCTGAGGAGGTTGGAAACTACAGACCAATATCACTAATAAACAACAACCTAAAAATCCTTACTAAAATCCTAGTTAACCGACAAACCTCTATACAGAAAATGTTTGATTCAGTGTCCTGGCCATATATCTTCATGTGTTGAAGCACTGGGGTTTTGGAAAGTGCTTCCTAGGAATTCTGAAAGCTCTCTACTCTTCGCCCACAGCACTAATACGCCTGCAAGGATACTACTCCCCCCAAATCCACATTGCTAGAGGTATGAGACAGGGCTGCCCTTTATCACCTTTGATATTCGCCATAGCCATAGAGACTCTAGTGATAGCAATACGAGAAAATCCCGATATCAAAGGGGTTGTATGCGGTCCCCAGGTACACAAATGTGGTCTTTTCGCCGACTATCTAATTTTATTCATTAACTCCCTTCTAACTTCCCTCTCCAACCTGTGTCAGACTCTCACCTCCTTTGTGAACATCTCTGGCCTTCATGACAACTATAACAAATCTCAAGCCCAAAACTGAACTTCCAATTTGATTGGAACGACTCCGCCATCAAGTACTTAGCCATTTCCCTAACCTCTAAATTTGACATGCTTTATGCCAGAAATTACCCTCCCATGTTTCAAAACCTGGAACAAGACTTAAAGTCTTGGTCTAAACAAAACCTCTCTTGGATAGGGAGAATAAATGCCGTCAAAATTACACTGCTTCCTAGATTACTCTAGCTTTTCTGATCCCTCCCCGTTCCACTGAGGAGGGACCACCTCAGGTTTCAGAACAAAATATTAAAGCTTATCTGGGGAGGCTCCGGATATAGGATAAGACAACAGACCCTTTATCTCTCTCGTAAACAAGGCGGGTTAGGCCTTCTTCACCTATACAGATATTATCAAGCTTCCAGAATAGCAAAACTCTCTATAATTTACTCTAATAGGGAAAAACCAGACTGGGTACAGATAGAACACAAGGCTGTGCCTCAATACACATTCAACTTTCTCCTCTGGAACCCTCCAAGAAATTGTCCGCTAATCCTAGCCCCCACGCTCTCACACTTCTTTGCTCTATGGGACAAATTAAGATACAATCCACATCTCATCTCAGAGATGAATCCCCTGGCGCATTTGTATCGTAATCTGAATTTTCCCCCAGGGTTGGACATAAAGGACTTCCAGTGGTGGCTAGACAAGGGGCTGTCTTGAATAGGACATTATTTTACATCAAGGGGTCCCCTCTTCCTAGCCCATTGTGTCAGAAAACTGGACCTCCCACAATGGGAACGGTTCCGGTACAACCAAATCAATCACTTTCTCCACAGCATCTGGAAAGATAAACCCCAACCTCCCAAATTCACAACCTATGAGCTTTGGTGTGGTCAAGCCATGGAGCAGAGGGGCGGCATCTCAGTCATCTATGCGTCACTTTCCTATCCTTTGGGAAAATCCCCATATATGTTAGCCTGGGAGAAAGACCTCCAATTCCTATGGAGCCTGGGGATGCCTTAGGGGATGCCAATTATTGGGCACGATGGCCCACATGTGGTGGGAATTCCCTAGAATCAGGTCTTACTGGAGGAGGATCTTTAACCTCATTAAAGGGGTTACGGGCTGCAAGATCCCCATGTCTCCAGAGGTCGTATTACTGAATGCACATATCCCATTGATTTCCAAATGTAACCATAAATTGATACACTTTATACTGTTAGGAGCCAAAATAACCCTGGCTAAGGCTTGGAAGCAATCCTCAGTCTCAATAAGGGCAGTCAAAAGGAATGTTTCTTGGATTATGGCCCATGAAAAATTGGCTAGTATCCTCACAGACTCAGTACACAAGTTTGAAATTGTCTGGGAACTTTGGGCTCTATTCATGGGAATCTCCATTATCCCAGGAATTCATCCCAACCAGAGCCCAGATCAAAGCCATGGTATATGAACCCTGCTCCCTTCCCCTGTCCCTCCTCACTCTTCTCAACCTATCCTTCCCCTTCAGCTTGTTATCCTCTCTCCCACTCAGGGATTCTCCCCTACAACCACTGGAATCTTATTAGGGCTCATCCCTAGTGACTAAAAGTTTTGAGAGAGGCCCCTTCTCAGGGAGGACCGAGGGAAGCGGGTGTCCCATCCCACGGCACAGTAAGTTCCCATTAGGGGTGCCGGGGGGCAGATGCACCTTCGCTCCATTCTTGCCCCCGGTAAGGGACCATGCCTATAACTCTATGAGCCTTTTACCGGTAGCAACAGTTTTGGTGGGAGGCGGGCAATCTACAATTCTACCACATACCTTAGGAGTCTAGTAACTCAATTTGTTTGTTCTCAGAATTTCACATAAATCTCCAACTTTTGTTTCTGTTTGGCATTCCCATGACTTGTAATCTGCATTCCATCATTGTACCATGGATGTTCTTCTTTTCTCTGTATGCCAGCTTCTCTTTATTTCAAGAAAATAAAAACCTTTTGAAAATAAAACTTCTTGTGGCTGTAATCTATTGTCGGATCCCGGCAATATAGATAAAAATACCAAAAATAAATGAAGTGGATGTCCCCCATAAAACACATACCTCGTCCTTGAGGTCTGGTATGGATACTAAGGAAAACCCCTGTCATGAATATTCCACTGTACTCTATACATAATCAATCTCACCTGTGCTAACAGTTACTCTTGTTGGGCACAGGAACGAGCCCTGCTGTGAAATATTATATCAAAAATTGTAATGACATGCCCCTGTTTAACAGTGGCAGAAAAATTGGGCCTTGGGTGGTGGAGGTGGTGCCATAACACTGTAACCCCTCACAGATACTCTTGTTGGGCACAGGAGCGGGCCCTGCTGTGAAATATTATATAGAAAATTGTAATTACATGCCCCTGTTAAACATTGGCAGAAAAATTGGGCCTTGGGTAGTGGTGGTGCCACAACACTGTAACCCCTCACAGATACTCTTGTTGGGCACAGGCCCTGCTGTGAAATATCATATCAAAAATTTTAATTACATGCCCCTGTTAAACAGGGACAGAGAAATTGGGCCTTGAGTGGTGGTGGAGCCCTGAACCAAAAATATTGCTGGAAGCTAGCATCATCAAGATTCAGGAGGAATAGGATAGGCAGCATAGGCAGTCTTCAAGGAGTCCCAGATCCATAGCAAATTCAATCAGTTACATCAGCATCAGGTGCTTCATAGCTGCTGATCCAGGACTGATTCATTTTTATAAATGTGAGCCTATCAACGGAGTCTGTGGACAGGCACACTCTTTGATTCATTACAAACTCTCCAGCAGCGCTGAATGTGCATTCAGAAAGCACGCTGGATGCAGGACAGGCCAGTAGCTCAATTGCATATTGAGCAAGTTCTGGCCAGCGGTTCATCCTCTAGACTCAGCAACCCAGTGGATGCTCTGTTGGAAAGGTCTCCAAGTCTGCTCTTGCCCCTAAATATTGCTGCACCATATAATGCAGACGCTGGTAATAGTTGCTTGAACCGATCAGACCTTGTCGTTCAGGACTGAAAAATTGTTTAAAGGCATCAGTCAGCCGGCCATCTTCTCCACCACTCTTCCTCTGACTGAACGAAGCCTTAGCAACATGTTGTCCAGCACCAGGAAATGGTAACCTCCCAGGATCTGGAAATGCATTATTTGTAACTACCTCCTCCCAGCCACATACAACTCCTTGGGTTTCTGTGAACTCAAAACCATCCCTTGAAGACTGCTGCTGAGTGTTTTCCTCTACATCCATCCTGACACAATCCTCCCCCTCCTCTTCTTCCTGTGTGTTTGGGGGGCCAGAATAATGCTATCTGAAAAAAAGGAAGCCTTCAGAGCAAAGGAAGAGAAGCCAACTCCCCTGACCCTATCCTAGTGCCATACTCACACAGGTACTCATTGATGGCCCTCTTCTGTGTGTGCAGCCTGAACCCTGTCCTGCATCCTTCCCATCTGCCAGCAGAGTTACCCAGTGCACCGTGAAGGAAAGGTAATGTCCCTGCCCATGCCTGCTGGACCATGAGTCAGCGGTAATGTGAACCTTACCGCTGACTGCCCTGTCCAACGAGGCCAAAACATTGCCTTCCACATGCCGGTAGAGAGTCAGAATGGCCTTTTGGAACCTGCCACTGAGGTACAGCATATTCCACAAATTTATGAAAGGGGGCAGAGTCTACTACCTGAAAAGGCAGCAGTTCCAGTGCTGGCAATTTGGCCAAGCTACCATTTAGATGCCTGGGACTGAATTTCTTTTTTCTTTTTACAGTTCAGCAACTGGGGTAGGGAAATTTGCCTGCTAAAATCAATTGGTGGTGTACTGCTAGCAGATTGGCTGCAAGTACTTGGGACACCTATTGCAAACCTTCATTCCTCTCAGTGCAGGTTTTTGAGAGGACTGGAGGTATAGTAGGGTTGGAGATCCTAGATGAGGAGCAAGGAGAAATCCGCCTTATTCTTTGTTAAGGGTCATTCAAGTGCTATTGCCAATGGATAACGAGTCGAAGAAGTCTGAATGGCCGCACTGCCGTGAAAAAAAGCACCTTTATTCCATAAAATGTTGCAGGTCACATAAAAGTGGATACAGAGGACAAAAAGCAGCTAACGCGTTTCACATCAATGGATGCTTACTCATAGCTGAAGGGGCAGTTATCACAAATGAGGTATATAAGGGGAGGTAATTAACCAAAAGTGTATATAACACCTGGAGATAAACCACTGAGCCAAGCGAATAGAAACCACACCTCTCATAAACCGTGCCAGCTGTGATAACTTATGAAAGCCCAGTTATAATGACGAACAAATAAAGAATTAATTAAATATGAAAGAAAAATAATGACAGATTTGAAAAAAACACACAATGTATGTGCAAGTAAATTTTCATAAAATGAATAACATGAAATGCAATCATGGTAAACTGAGCAGACATAAAACAATGACACAATGTAGCAATAAGACACAATAAATGAAAATAAAAATGAAAAACAAATAATGAAAATGGAAAGCAAACAAATTGTTACTTATAAAACGTTTGAGGTGAATGGTGGTTTTTGGTGGATGATTTTGATGAATGGTTATCATACTTAAACGACAACTACCTTAATTTAAAATTTACAGGAACCATGAATTCCAATACAATAGAATTTCTGGATGTAAAACTCACTGGGGTGGAGGGTAAGGCTCCATTCACACTAGCGCGTTTTTTGATGCATTTTGCATTTTGCAGAAATGCATGGGAATTTTTTAACATGGGTTCCTATGGAACATGTTCACATCAATGCCTTTTTGTACCTCTGCATTTTTGGAAAGGGTCAGGGACTTTTTTTCATGCAAAATGCAGCGTTTTGCATGTGAGGCTCGATTCACACCTATGCATGTTGCTTTTGAGCGTTTTTGGAGGGTTTTTTTTCATGCTTGCCACATTTTTGAGCCGCGTTTTTGCCGCGATTTTGCCGCGATTTTGCCGCGATTTGCGTTTTGCGTTTTTTTTTTTTTTACATTTTTTTTTACAGTCTTAAAAAAAAATTACAAAAAAAAAAAAAAAATTAAAAAAAATTACAAAAAACGGCAAAAACGCATCAAAAACGCATCAAAAACGCTGCAAAAACGGTGCACTTGCGTTTTTGATGCTTGTCCATTGAAATCCATTACATGCAAAACGCTGCATTTTGCATGAAAAAAAGTCCCCGACCCTTTCCAAAAATGCAGAGAAACAAAAAGGCATTGATGTGAACATGTTCCATAGGAACCCATGTTAAAAAATTCCCGTGCATTTCTGCAAAATGCAAAATGCATCAAAAAACACGCTAGTGTGAATCGAGCCTAATAGAATTCAATGGACAAGCATCAAAAACGCAAGTGCGCCGTTTTTGCAGCGTTTTTACAGTGTTTTTCATGCGTTTTTGGCGTTTTTTTTTTTTTAAACTGAAAAAAAAAAAAAAACGCAAAACGCAAAACACGGCAAGAACGCCGCAAAAATGCTGTAAAACCGCTACAAAAACGCTGCTCATAAACGTGGCAAGCATCACAAGAAAAACTCCAAAAACGCTCAAAAGCAACATGCATAGGTGTGAATCGAGCCTAAAAGATAGTCTCAAGTCTTTTTAGAAAGCCAAGTGCTGGGAATGTATTGTTACGAGCAGATTCTGGCCATCCAAGCCACACCATAAAAAGCATCCCAGTGGGTCAATTTCTTAGGTTAAAAAGGAAATGCAGTAAGGACAATGACTTTGAACAGGAGTCTAGGCTTATGACGGCTAGATTTAAGTCACGGGGGTATTCAAGCTCCATCATTGATCGGGGCTTCAACATAGCTAGTTGTACCCCCAGACAGAGTTTACTCACTGATAAACCTCAGAGCAAACACATCAAGTCCAACATCCCTACCTTTTCCACTACAGTACAGTGAAGAGTTTGTTAAAATCAAAAAATAGTCAACAAATACCTTCCGATACTGCAACATTATTCCATATACTCCCAAATTCTCAATAAGGGGGTACAAATGGTATCTAGAAGGCCCCCATCCCTGGGTAGCCTCCTATCACCCAGTTTATTTTCTAGTACAGTACACTCTGATACTTGGTTATCGTTTCGAGGCACCTTTAAATGTGGAAACCATGGATGTGCTTATTGCTCATTCATTCTAAAAGGCGACAAAGTG
Source organism: Lithobates septentrionalis (assembly GCA_037952835.1). NCBI lineage: Eukaryota > Metazoa > Chordata > Amphibia > Anura > Ranidae > Lithobates > Lithobates septentrionalis. Next base: position 174,449 of record JBBDGP010002122.1, on the reverse strand, counting down.
GTATCAACTTCTACGGGTCGCACACACAATTTACATTCATTTATAAATTGCAATACTAGATACATCGTATACGCAATTACTTGCAAAAAATGGCAAGTACAGTACGTTGGCAGGACCACCCATAGGCTAAAAGATTAAAAGGTTATATGACCATTTATACGACATTACCAAAAATCATCCAACTAATGTAGCACGTCACTGGAATGTCCACCATTCTAAGGACACTACCAGTTTAGTTATTCAGGGCCTAGAAAAAATTAAGAAACCACCTAGAGGAGGAGATAAATTTAAAATTTTATGTAAACAGGAGGTTAAATGGATCTTCTTTTTAAACACCCGTCAACTCAGTCAGGTGATTGCCAGACCGTTGTTCCTAATTTTTACAGACAGTCTATTGACTGGAATGGTACCAGCTGATTGGAGAAAAGCCAATGTAGCACCAATATTTAAAAAGGGCCCAAAAAACATCCCTGGGAATTACAGACCAGTTAGCCTAACATCAATAGTATGTAAACTCTTGGAGGGGATGATAAGGGACTATATACAAGATTTTAGTAATAAGAATGATATCATTAGCAGTAATCAGCATGGATTCATGAAGAATCGTTCTTGCCAAACCAATCTACTAACCTTCTATGAGGAGGTGAGTTGCCATCTAGATAAAGGAAGGCCCGTAGACGTGGTGTATCTGGATTTTGCAAAAGCATTTGACACAGTTCCCCATAAACGTTTACTGTACAAAATAAGGTGCGTTGGCATGGACCATAGGGTGAGTACATGGATTGAAAACTGGCTACAAGGATGAGTTCAGAGGGTGGTGATAAATGGGGAGTACTCAGAATGGTCAGGGGTGGGTAGCGGGGTTCCCCAAGGTTCTGTGCTGGGACCAATCCTATTTAATTTGTTCATAAATGACCTGGAGGATGGGATAAACAGTTCAATCCCTGTATTTGCAGACGATACTAAGCTAAGCAGGGCAATAACTTCTCCGCAGGATGTGGAAACCTTGCAAAAAGACCTGAACAAATTAATGGGGTGGGCGACTACATGGCAAATGAGGTTCAATGTAGAAAAATGTAAAATAATGCATTTGGGTGGCAAAAATATGAATGCAATCTATACACTGGGGGGAGAACCTCTGGGGGAATCTAGGATGGAAAAGGACCTGGGGGTCCTAGTGGATGATAGGCTCAGCAATGGCATGCAATGCCAAGCTGCTGCTAATAAAGCAAACAGAATATTGGCATTAAAAGGGGGATCAACTGCAGAGATAAAACGATAATTCTCCCGCTCTACAAGACTCTGGTCCGCCCGCACCTGGAGTATGCTGTCCAGTTCTGGGCACCAGTCCTCAGGAGGGACGTACTGGAAATGGAGCGAGTACAAAGAAGGGCAACAAAGCTAATAAAGGGTCTAGAGGATCTTAGTTATGAGGAAAGGTTGCGAGCACTGAACTTATTCTCTCTGGAGAAGAGACGCTTGAGAGGGGATATGATTTCAATTTACAAATACTGTACTGGTGACCCCACAATAGGGATAAAACTTTTTCGCAGAAGAGAGTTTAATAAGACTCGTGGCCACTCATTACAATTAAAAGAAAAGAGGTTTAACCTTAAACTACGTAGAGGGTTCTTTACTGTAAGAGCGGCAAGGATGTGGAATTCCCTTCCACAGGCGGTGGTCTCAGCGGGGAGCATTGTTAGCTTCAAGAAACTATTAGATAATCACCTGAATGACCGCAATATACAGGGATATGTAATGTAATACTGACACATAATCACACACATAGGTTGGACTTGATGGACTTGTGTCTTTTTTCAACCTCACCTACTATGTAACCATCCGGGTTAAACTTTGAATGGGATGTATCCCACTTTTATTAGTTTCTTTAGAGGCTCCATAATCATTATTTTTAATGACATATTACTTCTATGTTATAGATGGATTAACATCGATGTTAATGCCTCTGGTGGTCATTTAAGGACTCCTTTTTCACTTTCATTTCGGTTATTTCACATTTTCCTTTCAAATTGTTTTATTGGTTTTTTGCAGGTAAATACAGAGTACAATTGAGAGATTGTACGTCGTGTAACGACGTAGATTATAACTTGACATAAAAACAACAAAGAATATGCAAAGTGAGATTATATGTAATATTCAATATTCAGCAGTTCGTCACTGGCTAGAGCGCGTTCAGATAAGCATAGGTATAACACTTCACTAATCTATGGTCGTTGTGTTTTGCTATTGGGGACCCCTCCCCCTTCGGCAGCACCCCTATTGGGATCTCTTTGCGCTGCAAAGGGAGCGAGGCCCTACTTGAACTTTGTGAAGCGCAGGTATATTCAATTGTGGTGGTGTGCTAAATGTGTGTAGGTTCGAGAATAATGTCTCGCGGGTAAGACATGGTACACATGTTGCTCGGTCAAGAAGGTCTAGGGTTGAGTTAGGGAATCTGGGTCTTGGTTGCAGCATTGGTCCAGTTAGTCCAGGGCGACCATTGTTTACTGGCATGTGTGGCGCGACCATTACTGGTGGCCACCGTCATTTCATAGCTAAAGTGGAGTGAAACCAGGTCAATGGTTTGTTTTATGTTTGGGGGTATGTCGGACTTCCAATACCTTGTTATATTGAGTCTGGAAGCTAAGAGGATATGGGTTGTTGTGTGTCTGAGAGGTCCAGGTATGTCTCCTATGGTTAAATTCAGGAGCGCCAGTTCCGGTGAGGGTGGGATCTGAGATTTTTTGATGTTGGCTATCAATTCAAACGTATCTATCCAGTATTTTCTGATGAGGGGGCATGTCCAAAAAATATGGAACAAGTCCCCTCTAGATGTTTTGCATCTCCAGCATATCGCGGGAGTGTGGGAGTGGAAGGCAGCTAACTTTACTGGGGTTAGGTACCAGCGGAGCGAGATTTTTTGAGTGAGTTCCCAAAGAGAAGAGCATTGGGTTGCTGAGTAGGTGGACTTGAGAGCTAGTTGCCATTGTGCGTCAGAGAAGGTATTGTTAAGATCTTTTTCCCATTGACAATGGGGGACCAACTTATTAAAGGATCTTTTCCCTTGAAGCAGGGTGTAGAAATAGGATATACCTTTGGGCTTTGGATTGGGGTTTGTGAGGAAGTGCCAGGTTTTTTGAGGTATATTGTAAAGGGGGCGAGGAAGTTTACTTAGGCAGTGGTGTATACGAAGGAATGTAAATCTTTCTCCGTCAGGGAGATCGTATTCTTTTTGTAGTTGGGAAAAGGATTTAATTTGATTTCCTTGTAAAAGGAGGTGTATTGAGTGTATTCCATTGTTGGACCATTGGGTGAGTCTGAGATCAGGTGACAGATAGTGTAGTGACTCCAAGGGTATGTGGAGGTGAGTGTTGGGGGGGTGGGTTCTGAGAGGGCTAGCATTTTCCCCCAAGCGTAGACTGAGGCCTTCATGGTCAGGGAGATAGAGGGTGAGATATAAGAGCCCAAGGGGGTGCTCATTAGCCAGTTTTTTAAGTTTGGGCGTGCCAGTGAGAGATTTTCCATCTGAGCCCATATGGATTGGGTGGTGGGTTGGAACCACTCTGGAAGTTGTGCGAGTATGGTCGCTAGGTAGTAGTCCCTAAAATCTATGGAACCCGTGCCCCCCACCAATCTGTGTTTAATTAATTTGGCGTGTGCACATCTGGGTTTTTTCCCTTTCCAGAGAAAATTGGAGAAAGTTGCTTGGAGAGATTTGAAGAACGAGACGGGAATTGGGATTGGTAGTGTTCGGAAGTAGTACAGTATTTGAGGTAGGCATGTCATCTTAAAGGCTGCTAGCCTCCCCGACCATGAGAGCTCGTGTTTCATGATTTGTTGTGAGTCAGTTTTGATTTTGTGAAGGAGTGGGAGGAAGTTAGATGAGTATAAATTCTTTGTCGTTTTCGGGAGTTGGATTCCCAGGTATGTGATTTCCTTGTCTGCCCATGTGAAGGAGTATTGTGCCTGAAGTAGATTCTTAGTGGTGGCATCGAGATTGATGTCGAGAATGGAAGATTTGGATGTGTTTAATTTGTAGTACGATACTCTACTGAACCAATTTAATGTGGTTTGTACTTCTGCCAGGGAGGTTGTGGGATTAGTGAGTATTAAGATCACGTCGTCTGCAAAGAGACTGATTTTGTGGGTGACGGGGCCAATTTGTATCCCGGATATCGTAGTGTTGGATCTTATATGTTGTGCTAGCGGTTCCATTAATAAGTTGAAGATGAGCGGGGACAGGGGGCAGCCTTGGCGTGTTCCATTTGTGATTGGGAATGGTTTTGAGAGCATACCTTCTGTGAATACTTGGGCCGAGGGGGTTGTATACATAGCTAAAATAGCTCTAAGGATGTGGTCTCTGAAGCCAAATTTCTGAAGGACCAATTCCAGGTAGTTCCAATGAACCCTGTCGAACGCCTTCTCTGCATCCAAGGACAGGAGCAGAGAAGGCGTTCCGGTGGATTCTGCGTGGTGTATCAAGTTGATCATTCTTCTGGTTGCATCTGGTGCCTGTCTTCCTTTGGTGAATCCTGTCTGGTCCCTATGTATGAGGGTGGGTATAATATCTAAAAGGCGTGTGGCGATTGTCTTAGCGTAGATTTTTAGGTCAAGGTTGAGAAGGGATATTGGTCTAAAGTTTTTGGGGGAGTCCGGGTCTTTCCCTGGTTTGGGAATCGTAACAATCAGTGCATTCAGGAAGTCATTCGGCATATTGGAAGAGGAGGCAGCGTTGTTAAATAACTCAGTAATATGTGGGACTATCTGTGGGGCATATTGTTTGTAGTATTCGGCTGTTAGGCCGTCCGGGCCTGGGGCTTTCCCATTAGGTAGGGAATCAATTGATGTCTGAATTTCCTGTTCAGAAAAGGGTCTATTTAAGTTATCTAGTTGGGTGCTTGTTAGGGTGGGTAATTGAATAGATTGAAGAAAATGATTGATCTCGGCTGGTGATGGTTGCGGCGTGTTAGCGTCGCGTTTTAAGTTGTAGAGGTCACTATAGTAGTCGCTAAAAGCGTTAGCTATGTCCTGAGGATTGGACAGGGGGATGTTCGTGTGGGGGTGGATAACCTGAGATATTTTAGATTTGAGTCTTCTGCCTTTGAGTTTCAGTGCTAGCTTTTTACCTGCCTTGTTGGAGGTGGCGTAGGAGGTGGCCTTTAATTTTCGCTGGAGATACTCAAAGGAGTGGAGGAGCAAGGTTTTCATTTCTTGTCGTAGATTCAATAATTGGATGGTTTGGGGGGGTTGGGGATTGGCTTTATGTTGTTGTTCTAGGGCAGTGATTTGGGATGTTAGTTCATCTAAACGCTGCGTCCTCTTTTTTTTGTGAAGGGAGCTCATTTTAATCAACATACCTCTAATATAGGCCTTATGGGCATTCCACACCACACCATGGTCAGACACTGTGCCTTTGTTTATAGAAAAAAATTCAGTGAGAAGATTGGATATTTCTGTGGTGTATTTTTCATTTTGTAGTATGAAATTGTTTGCGCGCCACAAGAATGTGTTGCGTTGTGGAGTGGAGTCTGAGATAGTAATTGATATTGGGGCGTGGTCTGACCATGTTGTGGCGTGGATTTCAGATTTACATATTTTCTGGAGAAGCCATTTATCAGTGACAAATAAATCAATTCGTGAATACGAATTATGTACATGGGAGAAGAAGGTGTAGTCCTTTTCCGAGCCGTGGTGGCATCGCCATACATCAAAGAGTTCCTGTGAGGACAAAAGGTTTTTCAGTGGCGATAGACGTCTCTTCGCCGGGGACGTAGTGTCCATGATGACATCCGGGGCAATGTTAAAATCCCCACATATGATCAGGTGACCTTCTTTTATTTGCTTGGTTAGGCGTAGGACCTTGTGAAGGAATTTCTTTTGGTGGGAGTTCGGTGCATAAATGTTGGAGAGGGTGTAAGAAATTTTGTTGATGGAGCATACTAGAATTAAGTAGCGACCTTCGGGATCAATTAGTATTTTGGATAATTGGAAGTCCACTGTGTCTTTTATGGCTATCATGACCCCCTTTGATTTGGTGGAGTGGCAGGCATGGAAGATGTGTGGAAACTGACGGTTGACACATAATGGAGAGTCCGAGTTTATCAGATGTGTCTCCTGGATGCACAAGATGTCGCTCTGTAGGGCGTTGGCAGATTTCCAAAGAGAGTGGCGTTTGGCTGGATGGTTCAAGCCTTTAGCATTGAGCGATAGTATCTTTAGTGGCATGGTGTTAGGTGATGTAGTTAGGTTGGTGTGGGAAGTCACTTACAGTTAGATGACCTGGTTTTCTTGCCAGAGGATCTTGGAGGCGGTAGCAGGAGGTGGGTGGTGTTCGGTCCCTGGAGCCAGGAGAGGGAAGGTGAAAAAACTGCAAATAGAGCAAAATGTTAACCGCAGTTGGGTATACAGTGCCAATGAGCAACCACTGAAAAGGTAACTTTGCACACAAAAAAGAAAAAACGCGAAAAAATTAAACAAGGAGATGTAGAGGAGGTGTTTCACACCGCTTCAACCTCTAAATGGGGGTATAAACAGTTATTCTTAAGAGGAGCTGAGCAAACAGTGGAACAAATCGTCTAACTCCAGGGGATGTGCGATGTCGTAATTAGGCCTATTGCGGTTTTAGTTGTAGAGCCACCTCAGCTGGGGTGGTGATCCATGCGGCTGCTGGCCTGGGAAGTGCCGTTGCGCGTTGGTGGGTTCTTGGGGGGTTCCAGAATGATTCCCCAGTTATGTAGGAGGTGGAGGCCTTTGTGTAGGTCATGTATGGCGTGGGATTGCCCGTTTCTAGTAACTAGGATAGTTGCTGGATAGCGCCATTTGTACGGTATTTTGTGGTTTTGAAGCCCTTTGGTGATCGGGTTCAGGTTTCTTCTTTGTTGAAGAGTATATTTAGATAGGTCCGGGAAAAATTGTATTCCCGTGTACGGAGCAGGCAGTGGAGATTTGTTTTTTACCCCCAGCAGGAGCTTCTCTTTGACGTGGAAGAAGTGGACCCTCATCAGAACATCTCTGGGGATGGAGGCAGCTAGGTGGGATGGCTTGGCTATTCTATGAATTCTGTCGATGATTATGTCCCTGGGGGATGCTTCTGGGACTATGACATGCATCATTTCTTTCGCATAGCGAGGCAGGTCTGCAGGCAGTATGGATTCAGGGACTCCGCGCAGTTTGATATTGTTCCTGCGAGATCTGTCCTCTAAATCGGCCAGCTTGGCACGGATCCATGTCTGTTCCTCTCTCATGTCAGCACATACATCCATGACCTCATTTACTTTGGTAGTGCAGTCACTCATATCATTTTCAATGCATGTCACTCTGTCATCCATTATGTGTATTTCTGAGGAGATTTTTGCAAAAAGTGAGGAGAGATCTGTCATAAGGGAGGTCTGCAGTGATAGGAGCATGTCCTTTAATGTGGTGTCCATAACAGGCTGTCCTGAGGTGGGGAAGGCTGCCATGGATGAATGCAGGGCCTGGTTGCTGAGAAGGGAGTTGAAGGCCTGGGCCTCAATTTGTGGGATGGGCGGCCGCTGCGGCGGCGCATCGATCCTCATTTTAGCTTTGGCTGGGCTATTCAGGAGGTTGTCTCCCTCCGGAGGGTGAGGGGGTAAGGCTGGGGGGTCTGGTGTGACTGGATCTGCAGGTAATTCGTCCTGCAGATCTGTGTATGTGTCCCGCGGCGCGGCCTGGCCGGCGCCATCTTGGAGATCACTGACCTGCTCCGCCGGCTTGTATGAGAATTCCGTGAGTTTCTTTGGCTTATACTCCGGGTTTCTCTTCCTAGATGTGCTGGCCATGGTCTCCGGTGTGTTGGAGGCTAGGATGGCTCTGGATGGAGTTCGTTATGCGGCCTGAGTAGCTGGATTATCTCCCCTGTGAGACGAGCTGAGGAATCAAGCGTCCATCTACAGCTCCGGTCGGCCACGCCCCCGGTTATTTCACATTTAATTACATTGCGGTTAATCAGTTTATAGTCATTCTAGAATAATGCCCTCTGATATCCATGATGGCCCTCAATCTGGTTTCTGTCTTTATTTTTTACACGGAGTTCCTATCAATAATAGTTGGTCTTAGGCAACTATGGATTGCAGCGCATGAAGTGAGACTTCTCCTTAGCACTGTAGTCCGGTGTCTCAGCTCATCTTCGTAGGATTCCCACTTTAGTGAGCCCATGCTAACATGTTTATATTTAGACTTACATGTTCTTCAGGTTTGGTTTGATTTTCAATTTTATATTTATATCCAGCTTTAACATATGGTTTCTATTGATATTGTGCTGGATGTCTGGTCACCAGGGTTCTCAGCGCATGAGGAGAGTTTTCTCTCCTCTCAGTGCTGTAGCCCAGGGTTCCAGGTGGTAGTTTGCTACTTTCTTATCTCTCCTAATTGCATTACGTTCAACCTTGCAGGGGATCGTACACGGTCTAGTGAGTGTTGCTTTGACCCTTTTACACAAAAAAAATTTTTACATTGTTTTTCGCCATTGTCGGTGTCATATTCAGCATATGTGTTCCACCATTTTTATGTCCTAGTGCCGTCTACATGTAGTACTACTTTAACTGTGATGTATAAGGATACTATCATTTTTATGTATTGGGGTTTTCTAGTACCATCATAAACTTGCAGCATGTGAAGCGAAACTCCATGCTTCGTAATGCTGCACTCTGGTTTTTTGAATATACAGTCTGTTGTCTTTTGGGCAGCACTTTTTATATATATATATATATATATATATATATATATATATATATATATATATATATATATATCTTTGCTATGGTACATTATGATAGAGACACCTTGAATTCTAGGCATGTTTGAGTCATAACGCTGTCAGACACTGGTTTTCTTTTTTCCTGTAGCATGTGAAGTAGAACTTTCCGCCCTGTAATAGTATTTTTTAGCACACAGCATGCAATTTATTGAGCAGCATTTTCTAAATATATGGCATTACAGGGACATTTCTAGTATTAGGCTCTTTTGATATTTAAACTTGTGTGGGTAATGGCCTTCTTCCTGCTATTGTAGTTTGCAGTAAGTGCAGTCATACTTCTCGCCCTGTAATATGATAGTTTGGCTTTCTAATACACGATTTGTAGTATTTTTAGTAAGCATTTTTTCCATATATATGGATCTTTGCCACGGGCTAATAGGATGAGGTCACTCTAGGCACCTGGCTCCTTTGCAATGTAAGTCTTCAGCCTGCGGAGCGAGACTTCTCACTTTGCAGTGTTGAGGTCTGGCCCCTTGATATTTGATCTATATATATATATATTTTTTCAGTGATATCTCTCACGCATATGGATGCTCTTAATTTAATACATGGTCATTTGTACTTTACCTTTATTTTCGTTCCATTTTTGTTTCATTTTTGGTTTCTGGATTATCGGTTTGTTCTTGGGCTTCGTGCTGGTTACTTCTTTTTTCTACCTTTAATATTTTGCATCCATAGATTATACAGTTTGACCTCTGTACCATTTTTTTCTTTCATTTTTATGGATGCCATATTATTGTTAAGACCTGTTGCTATTTTAGCTATCCAACACGTACATAGAGTCTCTGTTTTTGACGTTCTCTTGGTGGATACATATGTATATGCTTATATATTTTCACATGTTTGTTCCTTACAACATATTAGAGTACATATTGGTCATTTGTTCGGTATATCTGATCCCCCCGCACTCAGACATATTCCTCAGTATTGAAATATAGTTTAAATTAGATTACTGGGCACTCGATTTAAGAGTGGTCACCACAGACTTCATCGGCTATCCTCTCTGGCGATTCCGTTCTGACATGCTCCAGTGTCAGCTCTATAATACTGGGTTTTGGATATTCGTCTGATGTATGGCAGTTGGGCTTATGAAGAATTACATTATCTAGCATGTCTGGGACATATAATGGTGTTCCATTGATAGGCGCATCTCTACAATACACTCTACTCTTCTTTATTAATGGAATTTTGAATTACCCCTGTCACGGTGACACCATTCACCTCAAACGTTTTATAGAAAGAGAATAAGACTCCTAAATTAGGGAATCTATGTACCCCCTCAGAGGAAGAAGTCACATGACGTGACGATATGCATTAGGATTGGAGAACGGGACGCTGCCACAGACAAACAACAGGAGACGAGCTCGGCGCTCGTAGTTACTACACACTGCAGCATTGTTTTAAATGTAAGTTGATTGGACTTGTTTTATTAAATAAATATACCTTTTATATGGGATCACGGTATGTGCGTCTCTTTCCCCCTCACACTGTACATCACTACTCTACCTGACGAACACTGAGGAGAGAGGCACGGGGACATACTCCAGTTTCCAGGCACGGGGACAGATTCCAGATTGGTGACACTCCTGGAGGCATACGAGCTCGGCGCTCGTGGATTGATGCCCACACTCACTTCATGAAGGTGAGTGCAACCTCCCCCCGTGTGTGTCTTGCCCCCCCTCCACTGTGGTCATTGCAGAGTTATTTTACATGCTGTATACTTTTTATTTTTTATATTTCGCTTGGCATGTTCATCATTGTCACTGCCTGTATACACGGAACGTCTACACCTGCGGGTCATTTGCAACACAGGCTGTACACCTTACAGCTGTAAGGTAAGCGGCTTGCATACACGGAGGTGTCCTCACTGAAGATCCCCCCTCCCGTCACGATTGGACTTGTTTTGTGTTTCTCATCACGAGTTTTAGTTTTTTGAACTGGATGATAGAACTAATATCCATGTTTGTCCTAGGGATTTGTCACTTGTAGTTCACCAGGATCTGGGACGTTTTTGCTAATGGGGCACTAGCCCACATATATTTTTCTTGTATTATATATATTTTTTTTTGCATTGTGTCATTATTCATCTTATTTGTGTTAGTATATGCATTTTTGTTTTGCTATATTCAAGCAGTCACTGTTTCACGATTACCTTTATATATTAGGCTTTGTCTGCCCTCAACATTATAGTCATGTTGATCAGCTACGTTGCACTGCACTGCACTGCATCCCCACCATGTTTTTTTAGCATGTAGGATCCAATCATGCATTGGCCCGTTTCTGCTTTTTTAGTTCACTTTGCCACTTCAGTCATCTTTGTAGCTTCCCCCCCCCCCCTTCATCACAGCGCAACTACCATCTTCCCCCACTTTTGTCCCATTTGTCCTGCCTTGGATCAGTACTTAGGTGTTGCAGCAGTGTCCTTTTAGCGTAGCCCCCCCCCCCCCCCCCCGACAGCGCAGGAGTTTCCACTTTCACAAATTTATTTGTTTGCTTTCCATTTTCGTTATTTGTTTTTCATTTTTATTTTCATTTATTGTGTCTTATTGCTACATTGTGTCATTGTTTTATGTCTGCTCAGTTTCCCATGATTGCATTTCATGTTATTCATTTTATAAAAATTTACTTGCACATACATTGTGTGTTTTTTTCAAATCTGTCATTATTTTTCTTTCATATTTAATTAATTCTTTATTTGTTCGTCATTATAACTGGGCTTTCATAAGTTATCACAGCTGGTACGGTTTATGAGAGGTGTGGTTTATATTCGCTTGGCTCAGTGGTTTATCTCCAGGTGTTATATACACTTTTGATTAATTACCTCCCCTTATATACCTCATTTGTGATAATTGCCCCTTCAGCTATGAGTAAGCATCCATTGATGTGAAATGCGTTAGCTGCTTTTTGTCCTCTGTATCCACTTTTATGTGACCTGCAACATTTTATGGAATAAAGGTGCTTTTTTTCACGGCAGTGCGGCTATCCAGACTTCTTCGACTCATTATCTATTTATTGTGCAGAGCCGGCACCTGTGTGGCTGTGGGAGTATCACTTTTCAGACTGGTTCAGTGTTTGGTATCCTGTGAGCGGTTTTTGTTGATTTTTATGCTATTGCCAACGGACTGCATGGCAGGTCATCATATGTCTGGTCAAGCATGTGGCGCCCAAACTTCTGCTGTTCTGGCCACGCTTGATCCACTTCAGACATAGGTTGCAAGCAGCAACAGTGCGATCTGCTGCACACATGTCGAAAAAGGCCCACACCAAGGGACTTTTAAAAGTCAGCGGGAGTCAGCAGCACCCTGCACCTGCTGAGCTCTGCAGTGTGATGCAATAGGGTGGCTGCCCTTAAGCTGCCCCCTAGAAGACATCCTGGGGGTCATTTACTATAGTGCCAGGAAGTACTGGGCACTATTGCAAATAATAGTGCCCATTTTAGCCAAAAATTTTCAACAGACGAATATGCAAATGAAAAAGAGCGCTATGAGCGGCGAACAAACGTTAGTAAATTTGAAATCAGCGCTAATTAGCGATTCCGCATATATGCAAATGCCAATTTCTACCAAGTTATTATATAGCACTGCACTGTAACCATGATTCATGTATGTGAAAGAAATTTTTTTTATGTGAGATGTACTCTACCTTGTGAGCATCTATTGATGTATATTGCAATTAGTATTCCTAGTTTGTTTCCTTCTTTTGCTAACGAATGCAGTTATGAATGGTTATTGCATTGTAATGTCTGCTCTTCTGTAAAGTTACATGTATTAAACATTTAGGTTACCTATTTGTTGCATTTTGTTTTTTTAATTTTTTAGTTTTTTATTTTTTAATTTAGGTGACTATAAAACAGTAATTAATGCAAACTGCCCATTAGCTAGTGCGTGGTGTTTGAAATTTCACACCATAATAATATTGAATACTTACATACCATTGCATGCATTTGAAGAGTTAATATATTAGAATCAGCCAAATTAATGTGCATTGGCTAATTGGCATTCACCTAGTTTCAGCATATGCTGCTTTGGCTAATTGGCTAATAGTCATTTGCCTTTTTTTCACCAATTCAATCTTTTAGTATCTCTCTGTGGGATTTGAAGGTAGAAGTGCTGACCACTAGCCTATTGGACGTAGCACAATCATACATAGAAAATACATTTACTAGTGTTTGATGTTTCTTCTCCCTAAGCTGTCTTCTTCCCGAGCTGTCTCTCCTGCCATCGCCGTCTTCTCTCGCTGCTGAGTTATTCCATGCAGCTGGTTACCCACTATTAAAAAAAAGCCGCTCTTCTCCTGTGGCGGTCTTCTGTGGCCAAACAATAACGTCACCCAGAGAGTCCGCTCCATGGCTATGTTAGAGACGCCACACAGCGGTTGACAACACAGTGGAGGAAGACCGCCACAGAAGAAGAGCGGCTTTTTTTCTATTAGCGGGTAACCGGCGGTGCGGAAGAACACAGCAGATGGAGAAGACGGCGGCGGCAGGAGAGACGGCTCTGGGAGAATACAACTCAAGGAGAAGATGGATCAGGGAAGAAGACAGCTCAGAGCTATTTTACAATAAAGGACTTGTCAAAAACTGGCTATTGATTTTTTTAAATTTCACTGCTTTTTTTGGTGAACAGGTAGGGGTATGATGTACCCCATACCTATTCACATAGGGGGCAGGATCTGGGAGCCCCCTTGTTAAAGGGGGCTTCGAGATTCTGATAAACCCCCTGCCCGCAGACCACCAACTACTGACCAAGGTTGTCGGGAAGAGGCACTTTCCCCCATTAACATGGGGACAAAGTGCTTTGGGGCATGTGACCTGGTATGGTTCAGAAAGGGAGGGTAAGTGTCTGGTCTGGTATGGATTTTTGGGGGGCCCAAATCAATTTTATTTTACATTTTGGTGTGGGGTTCCCCTTAAAGTCCATACCAGACCCGAAGGGCCTGGTATGTACTGGGGGGCCCTACAATGTTTTTTTCCTTGATTTTTGAAATTCCACACCATAATATTATTGGATAAGTACATACCATTGCATGCATTTGAAGAGTTAAAATATGGAATAAAACAAACTGATGTGCATTGTCTAATTATGCTGCTGTGTGCAATGCACACTTTCAGGAGGTGATGCTGTCAGTGGGATTTGAACTCATGGCTTGAACCTTTGAGTGCAACAGGGCATACCACTATGCTACAGAGCTGAGCACATACTTACAGAGAAAATACATTTACTAATGTTTGATTCTATACAATATTGTTTTGGATTTCAGGCATTAATATTATAATAACAACCATGTTCATGCTGATGTGGCATTGGCTAATAGGCATTTGCCTCTTTTCAGTATATGCTGCTGAGTCTAATGCAAGCTTTCAGTAGGTGATAACATCTGTGTGATTTTCAACCATTTGTGCACAATTATATTGAGAACATACGTTTACTAGTGTTTGATGGTGGGACTACTGATACTACTACTACTGATTACTACTGATACTACTGTTACTAATGATGTAACCGAATAAATTTTTTTTGAAATGTCAGATCCCTTCAAAGACTGCCTATGCTGATGCTGAGTGACTATCCTGTTATGCTGAGTAATTATCCTCTTCCTCCTCAATGATCATGCTGATAGCTTGTAAGAACATTTTTGGTTCTGGGCGCCGCCACCAGTGCCTAAGGCCCAATTTTTAAGCCCCTGTTTAACAAGGACATGCAATTACAATTTTTGATGCAATTCTTTGCAGCAGGGCTAGTTCCTGCACTCCAACTAGAGTATCTATGAGGGGTTGCAGTGTCGTGGCACCAGCACCAGTGACTAAGGCCCAATTTTTCAGCCCCTGTTTAACAGGGGCATGTAATTACAATTTTTGATGCAATTCTTTGCAGCAGGGCTAGTTCCTGTGCTCCAACTAGAGTATCTATAAGGGGTTGCAGTGTTGTGGCCCAATTTTTCAGCCCCTGTTTAACAGGGACATGTACCTTATTTATCGGGATATAACATGCACCCCAAGTTTAGGAGGGAATTTTAAGGAAAAAAACTTTTAGGTGGGAAGTTTAAGGAAAAAAAACTTACATTTAAATGCCCATCAATGCAGCGTTATCGTGTCCATCTGCAGCCTTGTCAGTGTCAGTGCAGCCTTGCTCCAGTGTCCATTGCAGCCTTGTCAGTGCAGCTTTGCCCCAGTGCAGCTTTGCCCCAGTGCAGCCTTGTCAGTGCAGCCTTGTCAGTGCAGCTTTGCCCCAGTGCAGCCTTGTCAGTGCAGCCTTGCCCCAGTGGTCAGTGCAGCCTTGCCCCAGTGCAGCCTTGCCCCAGTGGTCAGTGCAGCCTTGCCCCATTACATGATCGCCGCCGACATACACAAAGCGTGTAGTTTTAAATATGGTGCCGCGGAGTTCGGAGGGACTCGGCGGAGCTGAACGAGCGCCGCCGAGATCACAGTGACTGGGCGGAGCCGAGATACACATAGCTGAGTGTACTCGGCTCTTCTCATTGCCGCTCACAGTCACGCCCAGTCCCGCCCTATGATGGACATAACATAGGTCCATCGGCGGGACTGGGCGTGACTGTGAGCAGTGCCGGAAAGAGCCGAGAACACTCGGCTATGTGTATCTCGGCTCCGCCCAGTCACTGTGATCTCGGCAGCGCTCATTCAGCTCCGCCGAGTCCCTCCGAACTCCGCGGCACCATATTTAAAACTACACGCTATGTGAATGTTGGCGGCGATCGCCGCGATCGCCGCCGATAGATCACAATTAGCGGGGATCGGCGTATAACACGCACCCACGATTTTCCCCTGATTTTAAGGGGAAAAAGTGCATGTTATACGCCAATAAATACGGTAATTAGAATTCTTGATCTAATATTTCACAGCAGGGCCGTTTCTGCGCCCACCAAGATTAACTGTGAGGACTTACAGTGTTGTGGCACCAACACCACCACCACCACCACCACCAAAGGCCCAATTTTTCAGCCACTGTTCAACAGGGACATGTAAATATAATTCTTGACCGAATATTTCACAGCAGGGCCCGTTTCTGCAACCACCAAGATTAACTGTGAGGACTTACAGTGTTGTGCCACCAGCACCACCACCACCAAATGCCCAATTTTTCTGGCCCTGTTCAACAGGGGCATGTAATTACAATTCTTGATTGAATATTTCACAGCAGGGCACGTTTCTGCGCCCACCAAGATTAACTGTGAGGACTTACAGTGTTGTGGCACCAGCACCACCATCACCAAAGGCCCAATTTTTCTGGCCCTGTTCAACAGGGGCATGTAATTACAATTCTTGATCTAATATTTCACAGCAGGGCCCTGTGAGAGCTTACAGTGTTAAGGCCACAACAACACCTAAGGCCCAAATTTCTGCTGAGTATATAGGGCAGGCCCCTACTTTCAAACATCCAACTTACAAACGACTCCTACTTGCAAACGGAAGGAGACAACAGGAAGTGAGATGAAATCTACCCAATAGGAAGGGAAATTCTCTCCTGTAAGAGTTAATATGGGAAAAACTTTTCTCCTTTCCACTGATGCTTTATCACCAATCCTTGTTTCACTAAAAACCCCAAATTTTCAAAAAACATTTGTCATTGGGACAAAAAGTGAGGTGAAATCTTCTATAGAGGAGCACAGGCAGCAAAACAAATGTCACAGGGGTGATAACCCTTTCCTATGTTTGCCAAAAAGCTTAAAAACAGATTTTTTGGCTGGAGCTACACTTTAAAAATATACCAGTTCAAAATTACAAACAAATTCTACTTAACAACAAACCTACAGTCCCTGTCTTGTTTGCACCGCCTGTATACTGCTGTTCAGAGTATATAGGGCCTGGGGGCCCCACGCCTTTCCTTTTTTTAATTTGGGTGCGGGATTCCCCTTAATATCCATACAGGACCCAAAGGGCCTGGTAATGGACTGGAGGGTACCCATGCCGTTTGTCTCACTGATTTTCATCCATATTGCCAGGACCCGACATTACATTAATGCCGCAATCAGTTTTAAATGACTTTTTTCATTTAAAAATGTCATTTTGTGCAGGGACTGTTCTAAGCACGGGAAACATGTGCCACTTTACAGGAATACTATGGACACCCCCCAGGTACAATATTTAAAGGAATATTTCACTTTTTTTTTATTTTACTTTAAGCATCATTAAAATCACTGCTCCCGAAAAAACGGGCGTTATTAAAAGTTTTTTTTGCATTGATACATGTCCCCTGGGGCAGGACCCGGGTCCCCAAACCCTTTTTAGGACAATACCATGCAAATTAGCCTTTAAAATTAGCACTTTTGATTTCAAACGTTCGAGTCCCATAGACGTCAATGGGGTTCTAACGTTCATGCAAATTTTCGGTCCGTTCGCAGGTTCTGGTGCGAACCGAACCGGGGGGTGTTTGGCTCATCCCTACCTTGGACTATGTCCAGGGCTTCCTGGGATGCAGCCGCCTCCCAGGTCTTTCAAAAACTTTCAAAGTTCTTTTTTTTCCTTTTTTTTCGTTTATTTTTTTTATGTTATGTCCATATTTATAGATCAGCTTTATAGGTTGAAATTGCATTGTCTCTGTTTCCCTAACCCACAGAGGTTTCATTACAGGGTATACTTGTTAACAGTTATGTACCGAGGAGTTGCTGTTACCAGTAATGTTTATAAACATCTTTGCATTTATTTTTATGTTGTCTATATTTTGCTATTCTCCTCTTTTGCTATCCTTACACGAGCCTTTCTGAATAGATTACGTACATGGCTTTAAGAATCCTATCTTATAATGTGAAGGGTCTGGGTTCCACCCGTAAGCTCTGGATGGCCCTGAAGGATTTCAGGGCCTCAGGCACAGACGTGGTAATGATCCACGAAACTGACTTCCGGGCAGTAGGTTCATTTAAATTTGCCTCAAAGTTTTTCCCCACCACCTTCCTTGCCTTGGATTCCACGGGCAAGGCGGGAGTGGCAATTATGATT
Source organism: Lithobates septentrionalis (assembly GCA_037952835.1). Taxonomy (NCBI): domain Eukaryota; kingdom Metazoa; phylum Chordata; class Amphibia; order Anura; family Ranidae; genus Lithobates; species Lithobates septentrionalis. The sequence continues at coordinate 156,720 of JBBDGP010002122.1, read as the reverse complement.
AGGAAGCCGTGCCCTGTTAAGGTTAAAATCTCCCATGCTGATCCTCATGGGAGATTCCTCATTTTAGAGTGTGAGTATATGTCTGTTTCTTTCACCCTTGTCAATCTCTATGCCCCCAATACAGGCCAGATTGACTTTCTCAAAAAACTTTTCGACACCCCTCAATACTGTTCACAACCTTTTTATGATCATTGGTGGGGATTTCAATTTGGTTATGTCATCCACTAGAGACAAACTCTGCTTACTACTGTACCGTCTAAAAAGATTACGTCCCGAGCCAATGCTTTCCGTAAATGTATTAGGTCCCATCAACTTTTTGACTCATGGAGGATAAAACATCCCTCTGCCAAACACGTTTTACTTCCCAGCTCATAAAATGTACTCACGTCTTGACCATTTTTTTATCCGCTATGTGGTTGAGTCTGACATATCTCCCATTACATGGTCGGACCATGCACCCATTATGTTAGATCTTGTGCTTTCTCAGGCTTACGCCAGATCCTGTCATTGGCGTCTTAATGACCATCTCTTACAGTCTGAAGTTTCACATTCTATTTTAGTGAAAAGTTTAGAAGAATTTTTCCAGCTTAACATCCAGCTTAACAGGGTCGGTGTCCGAATTTTCTACACTGTGGGAGGCACACAAGGCTGTATTACCTGGTGCTTGCATAGCTGAAAGCTCTCGGTTGAAGAGGGATAGAGATGGACTTATACAGTCCTTGACATCTGCTCTGGTAATCACGGAGCGGAGGCTGTTGTGTGGCCCCACGGTGATGAAACTGCGTAAGGTCACTTCCCTCAGAGAACAAATCAAATTAATACAGCTTGGTAGGGCAGCCAGATCTTTACTTTGGATGAAACAGAAATTTTACGAATATTCTAACAAACCTCATAAAATGTTAGTCAGCAAATTACAGCCACGTCCATTCAACTTCCTTCAACAGGAGGACAGATCCAGAGTGCACTGCCCCCGTGAGATGTCAAAAATCTTTGGCAAATTCTACAGTAAAATGTATAATTGTCTGACCCCAGAGAATCACTTTAATTTCACCCAAGAAAAGTTTGAGACTTTCTTCTCTATAAAGCTTCCAAAATTATGTTCAGAGGATTTAGCATGTCCCTAGTTAGGGTATTCCCATGGCTTAATACCCCTCTTTTTCAGCTCTGGAATTATGTTCATCCTATCACACGGAGATTACATGCTTTTGATACTCTATGTGAGAAATTTGATATACCCTCCCACCTTTTTCATTTTTTTTTACAGGTTAGAAATTTCTTTCATTTCAAATCTCCAACCCTGACTAAACCAACCGCCTTTGAATATTTATGCACTCAGGGTCCCCACAACTACATTTAATATCCTCTATGCACCGTATCCTCCATGAGTCAACCCCTCTTACTGAGACCACACACCACTATATGAGAAGATGGTCCCATTTATTGTGCCGACCTATCACGGTCCAGGTATGGGATAGGATTTGGTCCTCTACTTTTAAATGCTCCAAATGTGTAACCCAAAGGGAAACGTCCATTAAGATCCTCATGTTTTGGTATAAAACCCCTGATGTCATTCACAAATATGATCCCTCAGTTTTGCCGCGCTGTTGGCGCTGTGGAACTGACACCGATTCTTTATTTCATATTTTTTGGCAATGCTCCCTGATTCAACCCTTTTGGCACGATGTGAGGCTACTAATACAGAAGGTTGTGGATGTGTCCCTTCTGCTAGATCCCTTAAATTGTCTGTTGGGCCTCCCTTTTTCAGGTTTAACCAAAATCAGCTAATCTCTTATATTTTGTTAGCTGCCAAAAGGCTTATTCCACTGTGCTGGCTGTCCAGCGCACCTCCTTCGTGGTCCAGATTCCTCCACCTAGTGGCTGAAATTTGGAGGATGGAGTTTTTGACGGCCTCTGTGCATGATTCCATCTCCCAATTTGATAAGGTTTAGGAACCATGGGATCGATCGGAATATGGAACCCCTATTCCAATTGGCACATCTTAAATTATATTAGCATTACATTATTTTTGATTGTATCTCCCCCCCCCTTCCATTTCTATGTATACCACTTGGTGCCTTCTTGGATTTTATGTCACCTATCATATACCCTCCACAAAAACCTTTGTCTTCTTTACCTTTATAAAAACTTTCTGGTTCTGAGTTTTATTATTCATCTATGAGTTGTTTAGTTTATATACTTTTGATAAGCTATGCAGGCCACCCCCTGAGCTCTGTATTTATGGACATTGTTCATCTGTATCTACTACTTATATATCTTTTTTTCTTTTTCTTTTCTGTTATCATTATGCCTTCATTATCAGTATGTTGTGCATTCTGTAACAATTTTATATCTGTTCTTTTATAACCCAATAAAAATACAATTATAAAAAAAAATTACCATAAATAGTTAAAAAAAAAAAACTTTTTTTTTATTGTAGCTGTATATTTTTATGTCATTACCATGACCCACCACCCAAAATACCCCCAAAAATAAATGTTTCTACCCCTGATTATCATGAAAATACCATATATGTGTAGATTATTTGTTGTTTGTATATGTACAGTTTTTTTATATATTTTCATGATGCTGAAAATTAAAAAAATTTTCCAGACAAATTTCAAGGAAGCCTGTCTATTACTAGAGGAGACTGTAAAAATGTAATTTGTTAAAAAAAAAGCACCAGTAAACCAGTAAACAATATGTGGAGTGTATTGCATGGCTCCTGCATGTACATGATAAGCACTCATGTATTTGTTTTTTTTTTTGTTTTTTTATTTTGTTTTTGTTTTTTTTCTATGACATCATAGCATACAGAATTTGTTTCTGACATGTCATTTAGCTTAGTGCAGAATTTACTACACAAGAAGCCGCTCACATTGTTTTATTTATTTATTTATTGATTAATTAATTTTAAGTAAAATGTTGATCTGCATTATGTACTGCATCTTATAGGGGCAAAATGTCTGAAATCATCAACAATTGGAATTTCAATGTTAATAGCAAACCAAAGCTGCAATGTACTCACTAAACAGCACTATAAAAGTATTTAATATGTTTAATAATATTAATAATATTAATAATAATATTTGAATAAAAATTATACATTATTTGCATAGCGCTGGTTATTAAAAAATAATAATACTAATAATGTTGTTGTTCCTCAAATTGTATTTTTAAAATTTATATTAGTTTAATTATACTTTGCACAATTCATTAATAATTTGAATAGTAATAATAATAATAATATTTTAATAATACTTAATCATTATTTGCATAGTGCTATTTATTAAAACAATTACAATAAAAAAATATATAATATTTATATTTTTCATCATGCTGAAAATTAAAAACCTTTTGCCAGACAAATTTCTCAAAAGGAACCCTGTCTATTACTAGAGGAGGCTGTAAAAAAATAATTAGTAAAAAAACACAAAAAAAACCCTAGTAAACCATGCATGGAACATTTTGAACTGCTCATGCATGAATATGTGTGCTATAAAGTAGCCAATGTAAGAAAAACACTCATACGTTTGTTTTTGTTTTTTTCTTCTTTTTTATGACATCATAGTGTACAGCATTTTTTCTGACATGTCATTTAGCTTAGTAAATGCATTACACAGAAAGCCACCCATTGTTATATTTATTTATTTATATTTTGATGAATTAATCTTAACTAAAATGTTGATCTGCATTATGCACTGCATCTTATAGGGGCAAAGTGTCCAAAAGCATCAATAATTGGAATTTCAACATAAATAGAAAACTAGAGCTGCAATGTACCCACTAAAAAGCACTGTATAATTATTTAATATGTTTAATAATATCAATAATAATAATAATAATAATAATAATAATAATAATAATAATAATAATAATAATAATAATAATGTTTGAATAAAAATGCTACATTATTTTCATAGTGCAAGTTATTAAAAAAATAATAATACTAATAATGCTGTTGTTCCTAAAATTTTATTTTTTAAATTTATATTGGTTTAATTATGATTTAATGAATTTAACTTAATGATACTTTTAATTATTTTATTTTTATCATTTATTTAATATTATTATTATTATTTATATTTTTTATTTGCAAACATAGTAAGTATACAGTTAGTTATATTTTTTATCATGCTTAAAGTTAAATAACTTTTGCCAGACAAATTTCTCAAAAGGAACCCTGTCTTTTACTAGCGGGGGCTGTAAAAAAAGTAATTAGTAAAAAAAAACAAAAAACCTAGTATACCATACATGGAGCATTTTGAACCACTCATGCATGTATATTTGTGCTACACAGTAGCCAATGTAAGATAAACACTCATACATTTTTTTGTTTGTGTTTCTTATTTTTTTTTTATGACAGCATAGTGTACAGGATTTTTTCTGACATGTCATTTAGCTTAGTCCATGCACAATTTACTAACACAGAAAGCCACTCACATTGTTATATTTATTTATTGATGAATTAATCTTAAAATAAAAATGTTGAACTGCTATATGTACTGCATTTTATCGGGGCATCATGTCCAAAAGCATCAATAATTGTAATTTCAAAATAATAACAAACTAGAGCTGCAATGTACACACTAAACAGCACAGTATAATTCATCAATTATTTGTATAGTGCTAGTTATTAAACATAATAATAATAATAATAATAATAATAATAATAATAATAATAATGTTGTTACTAAAATTTTATTTCCAATTACATTTATATTAATGTAGTTGTACTTTCATTTATTTCATATAACTTTAATTTAAATAATTTATCGTATTATTATTTACATTTTTTATTTGTATTTTATTACTATTCACCTAAACTAGGTGGGTAAATGAATAGTTAAAGTGAAGAGACATAGTAAGACTTGTATGATGACAGTCTGTATTGGAAAGCAGATGGTGATCAGTAAATTCAGCGTCTGTTTCCTGGGGGAATCCGGCAGAAACTTTCATCCAATAAAATCTCAGGTTTGTTGTTCTTTGGTGACTTTTGTTCTATTGTGAATGGAGCGGTCCCACCACTGTAATCATGTGCCGGTCTTGTGGTGTCTCTAGGGGGGGCTCAGCTCAGGTGTCAGTAGTCCCGGGAGAGCGGCACACAGAAGGTTTACAATCACTCTAATAATGAAGAATGATGTCACCGGCTTTACTATTCTCTACAATCTGCTGCCATGTGTGAGATATTGTCACAGCATTCTAAATGTGACTCTAAACTTTCATCCAATAGAACAAACTCCGGCTGTTCCCTGAAGAAGATGTCTAATAATACTTTACTAAAGAACTGCTTTCCAGTATCAGCAATGCAGAGGAATAAAAGTTATAAAGTTTAGTAGTTTCTTTTGCTGGATATTCAGGATATATTACATTTAAAATATAGATGCAAGATTACAAAATAATTTAATTTGTATTAGCATGTAAAATATTAAGAAAAAATGTATATTATAATTAAAGATTAAATGTACTGTTCAATAAAATATCAATAATAATTATTATTATTTGTGAAGAAATGTTATGTTACATAGTTACATAGTAGTAAAGGTTGAAAAAAGACACAAGTCCATCAAGTCCAAACTATGTGTGTGATTATATGTTAGCATTACATTGTATATCCCTGTATGTTGCGGTCATTCAGGTGCTTATCTAATAGTTTTTTAAAACTATTGATGCCCCCCGCTGAGACCACCGCCTGTGGAAGGGAATTCCACATCCTTGCCGTTCTTACAGTAAAGAACCCTCTATGTAGTTTAAGGTTAAACCTCTTTTCTTCTAATTTTTATAAGTGACCACTTATCTTGTTAAACTCCCTTCCGTGAAAAAAATGTATGCCTATTGTGGGATGAGCTTCGTGTTCGAGTCGAACCCATGTTCGACTCGAACATCGTCTGTTCGCCCATTCGCTGAATTGCGAACGATATGGGCCGTTCACGCCAAATTCGTGTGGCGCATCACAGCCCATAATTCACTGCGCAATCGCAGTGCATTGCTGGCTGATGATTGCCCAAGAATGCACTATGACCCGCATGCTTAGCCAATCACAGCGCCGTCAGTAGAGAGAGCTGTAATTGGCCAAAGCCAGGGTGGCTTTGGCCAATTATGGCTCAGGGGGTTTAAAACACGCAGACAGAGAGAGAGACAGTGTCATTTGATTTAAGTTAGATAGATTAGGCAGGACAGTCAGTCAGTTAGCAGCACTTACAGTGTATTGTGTATATATATGCATCCCAGGTGTTGCATATATATATATACACTGTATTCAGTTTAGCTAGATCCGTTCCTGTTATCTTCCTACTGACAGGCAGGCTTGTCTTGTTACAGTATTTACAGCTACCTGAAGAAAATTGCTGGTGTTCTTTTGATCCTATTAGTACCACAGTCAGGCTGCTAGACTATTTACAGTTAGTGCAGTGCGTCCTGCTCACAGTGTTCAGCTAGATGCGTTCCTGTTATCTTCTTACTGACATGCAGGCTTGTCTTGTTACAGTATATAAAGCTACCTGAAGAAAATTGCTGGTGTTCTTTTGATCCTATTAGTACCACGGTCAAGCAGCTAGACTATTTACAGTTAGTGCAGTGCGTCCTGCTCACAGTGTTCAGCTAAAACTACAAGTTAGTGCGGTGCGTCCTGCTCACAGTGTTCAGCTAAAACTACAAGTTAGTGCGGTGCGTCCTGCTCACAGTGTTCAGCTAAAACTACAAGTTAGTGCGGTGCGTCCTGCTCACAGTGTTCAGCTAAAACTACAAGTTAGTGCGGTGCGTCCTGCTCACAGTGTTCAGCTAAAACTACAAGTTAGTGGGGTTAGACCTCTGCACAGTGTTCACCTAAAACTACAAGTTGGTGGGGTGCGTCCTGCTCACAGTGTTCAGCTAAAACTACAAGTTAGTGCGGTGCGTCCACCTCACAGTGTTCAACTAAAACTACAAGTTAGTGGGGTGAGACCTCTGCACAGTGTTCAGCTAAAACTACAAGTTAGTGGGGTGCGTCCTGCTCACAGTGTTCAGCTAAAACTACAAGATAGTGCGGTGCGTCCACCTCACAGTGTTCAACTAAAACTACAAGTTAGTGGGGTGAGACCTCTGCACAGTGTTCAGCTAAAACTACAAGTTAGTGCGGTGCGTCCTGCTCACAGTGTTCAGCTAAAACTACAAGATAGTGCGGTGCGTCCACCTCACAGTGTTCAACTAAAACTACAAGTTAGTGGGGTGAGACCTCTGCACAGTGTTCAGCTAAAACTACAAGTTAGTGGGGTGCGTCCTGCTCACAGTGTTCAGCTAAAACTACAAGTTAGTGTATTGCGTCCTGCTCACAGTGTTCAGCTAAAACTACAAGTTAGTGTAGTGAGACCTCTGCACAGTGTTCATCTAAAGCTACAAGTTAGTGCAGTGCGTCCTGCTCACAGTGTTCAGCTAAAACTACAAGTTAGCGTAGTGAGATCTCTGCACAGTGTTCATCTAAAGCTACAAGTAAGTGCAGAGTGTCCTGCTCACAGTGTTCAGCTAAAAGTACAAGTTTGTGCGGTGTGTACTGCTCACAGTGTTCAGCTAAAACTACAAGTTAGTGGGGTGCGTCCTGCTCACAGTGTTCAGCTAAAACTACAAGTTAGTGCGGTGCGTCCTGCTCACAGTGTTCAGCTAAAACTACAAGTTAGTGTGGTGCGTCCAGCTCACAGTGTTCAGCTAAAACTACAAGTTAGTGCAGTGTGTCCTGCTCACAGTGTTCAGCTAAAACTACAAGTTAGTGCGGTGCGTCCAGCTCACAGTGTTCAGCTAAAACTACAAGTTAGTGTGGTGCGTCCTGCTCACAGTGTTCAGCTAAAACTACAAGTTAGTGCAGTGTGTCCTGCTCACAGTGTTCAGCTAAAACTACAAGTTAGTGCAGTGTGTCCTGCTCACAGTGTTCAGCTAAAACTACAAGTTAGTGTAGTGAAACCTCTGCACAGTGTTCATCTAAAGCTACAAGTTAGTGCAGTGCGTCCTGCTCACAGTGTTCAGCTAAAACTACAAGTTAGTGCGGTGCGTCCTGCTCACAGTGTTCAGCTAAAACTACAAGTTAGTGCGGTGCGTATTGCTCACAGTGTTCAGCTAAAACTACAAGTTAGTGTGGTGCGTCCTGCTCACAGTGTTCAGCTAAAACTACAAGTTAGTGCAGTGTGTCCTGCTCACAGTGTTCAGCTAAAACTACAAGTTAGTGCAGTGTGTCCTGCTCACAGTGTTCAGCTAAAACTACAAGTTAGTGTAGTGAAACCTCTGCACAGTGTTCATCTAAAGCTACAAGTTAGTGCAGTGTGTCCTGCTCACAGTGTTCAGCTAAAACTACAAGTTAGTGCGGTGCGTCCTGCTCACAGTGTTCAGCTAAAACTACAAGTTAGTGCGGTGCGTCCTGCTCACAGTGTTCAGCTAAAACTACAAGTTAGTGTGGTGCGTCCACCTCACAGTGTTCAGCTAAAACTACAAGTTAGTGCAGTGTGTCCTGCTCACAGTGTTCAGCTAAAACTACAAGTTAGTGTAGTGAAACCTCTGCACAGTGTTCATCTAAAGCTACAAGTTAGTGCAGTGTGTCCTGCTCACAGTGTTCAGCTAAAACTACAAGTTAGTGCGGTGCGTCCTGCTCACAGTATTCAGCTAAAACTACAAGTTAGTGCGGTGCGTCCTGCTCACAGTGTTCAGCTAAAACTACAAGTTAGTGCGGTGCGTCCTGCTCACAGTGTTCAGCTAAAACTACAAGTTAGTGCAGTGCGTCCTGCTCACAGTGTTCAGCTAAAACTACAAGTTAGTGCGGTGCGTCCTGCTCACAGTGTTCAGCTAAAACTACAAGTTAGTGCGGTGCGTCCTGCTCACAGTGTTCAGCTAAACCTACAAGTTAGTGTGGTGCGTCCTGCTCACAGTGTTCATCTAAAGCTACAAGTTAGTGCAGTGCGTCCTGCTCACAGTGTTCAGCTAAAACTACAAGTTAGTGCGGTGCGTCCTGCTCACAGTGTTCAGCTAAAACTACAAGTTAGTGTGGTGCGTCCTGCTCACAGTGTTCAGCTAAAACTACAAGTTAGTGCAGTGTGTCCTGCTCACAGTGTTCAGCTAAAACTACAAGTTAGTGTAGTGAAACCTCTGCACAGTGTTCATCTAAAGCTACAAGTTAGTGCAGTGTGTCCTGCTCACAGTGTTCAGCTAAAACTACAAGTTAGTGCGGTGCGTCCTGCTCACGGTGTTCAGCTAAAACTACAAGTTAGTGCGGTGCGTCCTGCTCACAGTGTTCAGCTAAAACTACAAGTTAATGTGGTGCGTCCTGCTCACAGTGTTCAGCTAAAACTACAAGTTAGTGCAGTGTGTCCTGCTCACAGTGTTCAGCTAAAACTACAAGTTAGTGCAGTGTGTCCTGCTCACAGTGTTCAGCTAAAACTACAAGTTAGTGTAGTGAAACCTCTGCACAGTGTTCATCTAAAGCTACAAGTTAGTGCAGTGCGTCCTGCTCACAGTGTTCAGCTAAAACTACAAGTTAGTGCGGTGCGTCCTGCTCACAGTGTTCAGCTAAAACTACAAGTTAGTGCGGTGCGTCCTGCTCACAGTGTTCAGCTAAAACTACAAGTTAGTGTGGTGCGTCCTGCTCACAGTGTTCAGCTAAAACTACAAGTTAGTGCAGTGTGTCCTGCTGACAGTGTTCAGCTAAAACTACAAGTTAGTGCAGTGTGTCCTGCTCACAGTGTTCAGCTAAAACTACAAGTTAGTGTAGTGAAACCTCTGCACAGTGTTCATCTAAAGCTACAAGTTAGTGCAGTGTGTCCTGCTCACAGTGTTCAGCTAAAACTACAAGTTAGTGCGGTGCGTCCTGCTCACAGTGTTCAGCTAAAACTACAAGTTAGTGCGGTGCGTCCTGCTCACAGTGTTCAGCTAAAACTACAAGTTAGTGTGGTGCGTCCTGCTCACAGTGTTCAGCTAAAACTACAAGTTAGTGCAGTGTGTCCTGCTCACAGTGTTCAGCTAAAACTACAAGTTAGTGCAGTGTGTCCTGCTCACAGTGTTCAGCTAAAACTACAAGTTAGTGCGGTGCGTCCTGCTCACAGTGTTCAGCTAAAACTACAAGTTAGTGCGGTGCGTCCTGCTCACAGTGTTCAGCTAAAACTACAAGTTAGTGCGGTGCGTCCTGCTCACAGTGTTCAGCTAAAACTACAAGTTAGTGCGGTGCGTCCTGCTCACAGTGTTCAGCTAAAACTACAAGTTAGTGGGGTTAGACCTCTGCACAGTGTTCAGCTAAAGCTACAAGTTGGTGGGGTGCGTCCTGCTCACAGTGTTCAGCTAAAACTACAAGTTAGTGGGGTGAGACCTCTGCACAGTGTTCAGCTAAAGCTACAAGTTAGTGGGGTGCGTCCTGCTCACAGTGTTCAGCTAAAACTACAAGTTAGTGGGGTGAGACCTCTGCACAGTGTTCAGCTAAAGCTACAAGTTAGTGGGGTGCGTCCTGCTCACAGTGTTCAGCTAAAACTACAAGTTAGTGTAGTGCGTCCTGCTGACAGTGTTCAGCTAAAACTACAAGTTAGTGTAGTGAGACCTCTGCACAGTGTTCATCTAAAGCTACAAGTAAGTGCAGAGTGTCCTGCTCACAGTGTTCAGCTAAAAGTACAAGTTTGTGCGGTGTGTCCTGCTCACAGTGTTCAGCTAAAACTACAAGTTAGTGGGGTGCGTCCTGCTCACAGTGTTCAGCTAAAACTACAAGTTAGTGCGGTGCGTCCTGCTCACAGTGTTCAGCTAAAACTACAAGTTAGTATGGTGCGTCCAGCTCACAGTGTTCAGCTAAAACTACAAGTTAGTGCAGTGTGTCCTGCTCACAGTGTTCAGCTAAAACTACAAGTTAGTGCGGTGCGTCCAGCTCACAGTGTTCAGCTAAAACTACAAGTTAGTGTGGTGCGTCCTGCTCACAGTGTTCAGCTAAAACTACAAGTTAGTGCAGTGTGTCCTGCTCACAGTGTTCAGCTAAAACTACAAGTTAGTGCAGTGTGTCCTGCTCACAGTGTTCAGCTAAAACTACAAGTTAGTGTAGTGAAACCTCTGCACAGTGTTCATCTAAAGCTACAAGTTAGTGCAGTGCGTCCTGCTCACAGTGTTCAGCTAAAACTACAAGTTAGTGCGGTGCGTCCTGCTCACAGTGTTCAGCTAAAACTACAAGTTAGTGCGGTGCGTATTGCTCACAGTGTTCAGCTAAAACTACAAGTTAGTGTGGTGCGTCCTGCTCACAGTGTTCAGCTAAAACTACAAGTTAGTGCAGTGTGTCCTGCTCACAGTGTTCAGCTAAAACTACAAGTTAGTGCAGTGTGTCCTGCTCACAGTGTTCAGCTAAAACTACAAGTTAGTGCAGTGTGTCCTGCTCACAGTGTTCAGCTAAAACTACAAGTTAGTGTAGTGAAACCTCTGCACAGTGTTCATCTAAAGCTACAAGTTAGTGCAGTGTGTCCTGCTCACAGTGTTCAGCTAAAACTACAAGTTAGTGCGGTGCGTCCTGCTCACAGTGTTCAGCTAAAACTACAAGTTAGTGTGGTGCGTCCTGCTCACAGTGTTCAGCTAAAACTACAAGTTAGTGCAGTGTGTCCTGCTCACAGTGTTCAGCTAAAACTACAAGTTAGTGCAGTGCGTCCTGCTCACAGTATTCAGCTAAAACTACAAGTTAGTGCGGTGCGTCCTGCTCACAGTGTTCAGCTAAAACTACAAGTTAGTGCGGTGCGTCCTGCTCACAGTGTTCAGCTAAAACTACAAGTTAGTGCGGTGCGTCCTGCTCACAGTATTCAGCTAAAACTACAAGTTAGTGCGGTGCGTCCTGCTCACAGTGTTCAGCTAAAACTACAAGTTAGTGCGGTGCGTCCTGCTCACAGTGTTCAGCTAAAACTACAAGTTAGTGTGGTGCGTCCACCTCACAGTGTTCAGCTAAACCTACAAGTTAGTGTGGTGCGTCCTGCTCACAGTGTTCATCTAAAGCTACAAGTTAGTGCAGTGCGTCCTGCTCACAGTGTTCAGCTAAAACTACAAGTTAGTGCGGTGCGTCCTGCTCACAGTGTTCAGCTAAAACTACAAGTTAGTGCGGTGCGTCCTGCTCACAGTGTTCAGCTAAACCTACAAGTTAGTGTGGTGCGTCCTGCTCACAGTGTTCATCTAAAGCTACAAGTTAGTGCAGTGCGTCCTGCTCACAGTGTTCAGCTAAAACTACAAGTTAGTGCGGTGCGTCCTGCTCACAGTGTTCAGCTAAAACTACAAGTTAGTGTGGTGCGTCCTGCTCACAGTGTTCAGCTAAAACTACAAGTTAGTGCAGTGTGTCCTGCTCACAGTGTTCAGCTAAAACTACAAGTTAGTGTAGTGAAACCTCTGCACAGTGTTCATCTAAAGCTACAAGTTAGTGCAGTGTGTCCTGCTCACAGTGTTCAGCTAAAACTACAAGTTAGTGCGGTGCGTCCTGCTCACGGTGTTCAGCTAAAACTACAAGTTAGTGCGGTGCGTCCTGCTCACAGTGTTCAGCTAAAACTACAAGTTAATGTGGTGCGTCCTGCTCACAGTGTTCAGCTAAAACTACAAGTTAGTGCAGTGTGTCCTGCTCACAGTGTTCAGCTAAAACTACAAGTTAGTGCAGTGTGTCCTGCTCACAGTGTTCAGCTAAAACTACAAGTTAGTGTAGTGAAACCTCTGCACAGTGTTCATCTAAAGCTACAAGTTAGTGCAGTGCGTCCTGCTCACAGTGTTCAGCTAAAACTACAAGTTAGTGCGGTGCGTCCTGCTCACAGTGTTCAGCTAAAACTACAAGTTAGTGCGGTGCGTCCTGCTCACAGTGTTCAGCTAAAACTACAAGTTAGTGTGGTGCGTCCTGCTCACAGTGTTCAGCTAAAACTACAAGTTAGTGCAGTGTGTCCTGCTCACAGTGTTCAGCTAAAACTACAAGTTAGTGCAGTGTGTCCTGCTCACAGTGTTCAGCTAAAACTACAAGTTAGTGTAGTGAAACCTCTGCACAGTGTTCATCTAAAGCTACAAGTTAGTGCAGTGTGTCCTGCTCACAGTGTTCAGCTAAAACTACAAGTTAGTGCGGTGCGTCCTGCTCACAGTGTTCAGCTAAAACTACAAGTTAGTGCGGTGCGTCCTGCTCACAGTGTTCAGCTAAAACTACAAGTTAGTGTGGTGCGTCCTGCTCACAGTGTTCAGCTAAAACTACAAGTTAGTGCAGTGTGTCCTGCTCACAGTGTTCAGCTAAAACTACAAGTTAGTGCAGTGTGTCCTGCTCACAGTGTTCAGCTAAAACTACAAGTTAGTGCAGTGTGTCCTGCTCACAGTGTTCAGCTAAAACTACAAGTTAGTGCGGTGCGTCCTGCTCACAGTGTTCAGCTAAAACTACAAGTTAGTGCGGTGCGTCCTGCTCACAGTGTTCAGCTAAAACTACAAGTTAGTGCGGTGCGTCCTGCTCACAGTGTTCAGCTAAAACTACAAGTTAGTGCGGTGCGTCCTGCTCACAGTGTTCAGCTAAAACTACAAGTTAGTGGGGTTAGACCTCTGCACAGTGTTCAGCTAAAACTACAAGTTGGTGGGGTGCGTCCTGCTCACAGTGTTCAGCTAAAACTACAAGTTAGTGCGGTGAGACCTCTGCACAGTGTTCAGCTAAAGCTACAAGTTAGTGGGGTGCGTCCACCTCACAGTGTTCAACTAAAACTACAAGTTAGTGGGGTGAGACCTCTGCACAGTGTTCAGCTAAAGCTACAAGTTAGTGGGGTGCGTCCTGCTCACAGTGTTCAGCTAAAACTACAAGTTAGTGTAGTGCGTCCTGCTGACAGTGTTCAGCTAAAACTACAAGTTAGTGTAGTGAGACCTCTGCACAGTGTTCATCTAAAGCTACAAGTAAGTGCAGAGTGTCCTGCTCACAGTGTTCAGCTAAAAGTACAAGTTTGTGCGGTGTGTCCTGCTCACAGTGTTCAGCTAAAACTACAAGTTAGTGGGGTGCGTCCTGCTCACAGTGTTCAGCTAAAACTACAAGTTAGCGTAGTGAGAACTCTGCACAGTGTTCATCTAAAGCTACAAGTAAGTGCAGAGTGTCCTGCTCACAGTGTTCAGCTAAAAGTACAAGTTTGTGCGGTGTGTCCTGCTCACAGTGTTCAGCTAAAACTACAAGTTAGTGGGGTGCGTCCTGCTCACAGTGTTCAGCTAAAACTACAAGTTAGTGCGGTGCGTCCTGCTCACAGTGTTCAGCTAAAACTACAAGTTAGTGTGGTGCGTCCAGCTCACAGTGTTCAGCTAAAACTACAAGTTAGTGCAGTGTGTCCTGCTCACAGTGTTCAGCTAAAACTACAAGTTAGTGCGGTGCGTCCAGCTCACAGTGTTCAGCTAAAACTACAAGTTAGTGTGGTGCGTCCTGCTCACAGTGTTCAGCTAAAACTACAAGTTAGTGCAGTGTGTCCTGCTCACAGTGTTCAGCTAAAACTACAAGTTAGTGTAGTGAAACCTCTGCACAGTGTTCATCTAAAGCTACAAGTTAGTGCAGTGCGTCCTGCTCACAGTGTTCAGCTAAAACTACAAGTTAGTGCGGTGCGTCCTGCTCACAGTGTTCAGCTAAAACTACAAGTTAGTGCGGTGCGTATTGCTCACAGTGTTCAGCTAAAACTACAAGTTAGTGTGGTGCGTCCTGCTCACAGTGTTCAGCTAAAACTACAAGTTAGTGCAGTGTGTCCTGCTCACAGTGTTCAGCTAAAACTACAAGTTAGTGCAGTGTGTCCTGCTCACAGTGTTCAGCTAAAACTACAAGTTAGTGCAGTGTGTCCTGCTCACAGTGTTCAGCTAAAACTACAAGTTAGTGTAGTGAAACCTCTGCACAGTGTTCATCTAAAGCTACAAGTTAGTGCAGTGTGTCCTGCTCACAGTGTTCAGCTAAAACTACAAGTTAGTGCGGTGCGTCCTGCTCACAGTGTTCAGCTAAAACTACAAGTTAGTGTGGTGCGTCCTGCTCACAGTGTTCAGCTAAAACTACAAGTTAGTGCAGTGTGTCCTGCTCACAGTGTTCAGCTAAAACTACAAGTTAGTGCAGTGCGTCCTGCTCACAGTATTCAGCTAAAACTACAAGTTAGTGCGGTGCGTCCTGCTCACAGTGTTCAGCTAAAACTACAAGTTAGTGCGGTGCGTCCTGCTCACAGTGTTCAGCTAAAACTACAAGTTAGTGCGGTGCGTCCTGCTCACAGTGTTCAGCTAAAACTACAAGTTAGTGCGGTGCGTCCTGCTCACAGTGTTCAGCTAAAACTACAAGTTAGTGTGGTGCGTCCAGCTCACAGTGTTCAGCTAAACCTACAAGTTAGTGTGGTGCGTCCTGCTCACAGTGTTCATCTAAAGCTACAAGTTAGTGCAGTGCGTCCTGCTCACAGTGTTCAGCTAAAACTACAAGTTAGTGCGGTGCGTCCTGCTCACAGTGTTCAGCTAAAACTACAAGTTAGTGTGGTGCGTCCACCTCACAGTGTTCAGCTAAACCTACAAGTTAGTGTGGTGCGTCCTGCTCACAGTGTTCATCTAAAGCTACAAGTTAGTGCAGTGCGTCCTGCTCACAGTGTTCAGCTAAAACTACAAGTTAGTGCGGTGCGTCCTGCTCACAGTATTCAGCTAAAACTACAAGTTAGTGCGGTGCGTCCTGCTCACAGTGTTCAGCTAAAACTACAAGTTAGTGCGGTGCGTCCTGCTCACAGTGTTCAGCTAAAACTACAAGTTAGTGTGGTGCGTCCACCTCACAGTGTTCAGCTAAACCTACAAGTTAGTGTGGTGCGTCCTGCTCACAGTGTTCATCTAAAGCTACAAGTTAGTGCAGTGCGTCCTGCTCACAGTGTTCAGCTAAAACTACAAGTTAGTGCGGTGCGTCCTGCTCACAGTGTTCAGCTAAAACTACAAGTTAGTGCGGTGCGTCCTGCTCACAGTGTTCAGCTAAACCTACAAGTTAGTGTGGTGCGTCCTGCTCACAGTGTTCATCTAAAGCTACAAGTTAGTGCAGTGCGTCCTGCTCACAGTGTTCAGCTAAAACTACAAGTTAGTGCGGTGCGTCCTGCTCACAGTGTTCAGCTAAAACTACAAGTTAGTGTGGTGCGTCCTGCTCACAGTGTTCAGCTAAAACTACAAGTTAGTGCAGTGTGTCCTGCTCACAGTGTTCAGCTAAAACTACAAGTTAGTGTAGTGAAACCTCTGCACAGTGTTCATCTAAAGCTACAAGTTAGTGCAGTGTGTCCTGCTCACAGTGTTCAGCTAAAACTACAAGTTAGTGCGGTGCGTCCTGCTCACAGTGTTCAGCTAAAACTACAAGTTAGTGCGGTGCGTCCTGCTCACAGTGTTCAGCTAAAACTACAAGTTAATGTGGTGCGTCCTGCTCACAGTGTTCAGCTAAAACTACAAGTTAGTGCAGTGTGTCCTGCTCACAGTGTTCAGCTAAAACTACAAGTTAGTGCAGTGTGTCCTGCTCACAGTGTTCAGCTAAAACTACAAGTTAGTGTAGTGAAACCTCTGCACAGTGTTCATCTAAAGCTACAAGTTAGTGCAGTGTGTCCTGCTCACAGTGTTCAGCTAAAACTACAAGTTAGTGCGGTGCGTCCTGCTCACAGTGTTCAGCTAAAACTACAAGTTAGTGCGGTGCGTCCTGCTCACAGTGTTCAGCTAAAACTACAAGTTAGTGCGGTGCGTCCTGCTCACAGTGTTCAGCTAAACCTACAAGTTAGTGTGGTGCGTCCTGCTCACAGTGTTCATCTAAAGCTACAAGTTAGTGCAGTGCGTCCTGCTCACAGTGTTCAGCTAAAACTACAAGTTAGTGCGGTGCGTCCTGCTCACAGTGTTCAGCTAAAACTACAAGTTAGTGTGGTGCGTCCTGCTCACAGTGTTCAGCTAAAACTACAAGTTAGTGCAGTGTGTCCTGCTCACAGTGTTCAGCTAAAACTACAAGTTAGTGTAGTGAAACCTCTGCACAGTGTTCATCTAAAGCTACAAGTTAGTGCAGTGTGTCCTGCTCACAGTGTTCAGCTAAAACTACAAGTTAGTGCGGTGCGTCCTGCTCACAGTGTTCAGCTAAAACTACAAGTTAGTGCGGTGCGTCCTGCTCACAGTGTTCAGCTAAAACTACAAGTTAATGTGGTGCGTCCTGCTCACAGTGTTCAGCTAAAACTACAAGTTAGTGCAGTGTGTCCTGCTCACAGTGTTCAGCTAAAACTACAAGTTAGTGCAGTGTGTCCTGCTCACAGTGTTCAGCTAAAACTACAAGTTAGTGTAGTGAAACCTCTGCACAGTGTTCATCTAAAGCTACAAGTTAGTGCAGTGTGTCCTGCTCACAGTGTTCAGCTAAAACTACAAGTTAGTGCGGTGCGTCCTGCTCACAGTGTTCAGCTAAAACTACAAGTTAGTGCGGTGCGTCCTGCTCACAGTGTTCAGCTAAAACTACAAGTTAGTGTGGTGCGTCCTGCTCACAGTGTTCAGCTAAAACTACAAGTTAGTGCAGTGTGTCCTGCTCACAGTGTTCAGCTAAAACTACAAGTTAGTGCAGTGTGTCCTGCTCACAGTGTTCAGCTAAAACTACAAGTTAGTGTGGTGCGTCCTGCTCACAGTGTTCAGCTAAAACTACAAGTTAGTGCGGTGCGTCCTGCTCACAGTGTTCAGCTAAAGCTACAAGTTAGTGCAGTGCGTCCTGCTCACAGTGTTCAGCTAAAACTACAAGTTAGTGTGGTGCGTCCTGCTCACAGTGTTCAGCTAAAACTACAAGTTAGTGCGGTGCGTCCTGCTCACAGTGTTCAGCTAAAGCTACAAGTTAGTGCAGTGCGTCCTGCTCACAGTGTTCAGCTAAAACTGCAAGTTAGTGGGGTGCGTCCTGCTCACAGTGTTCAGCTAAAACTACAAGTTAGTGCAGTGTGTCCTGCTCACAGTGTTCAGCTAAAACTACAAGTTAGTGTAGTGAAACCTCTGCACAGTGTTCATCTAAAGCTACAAGTTAGTGCAGTGTGTCCTGCTCACAGTGTTCAGCTAAAACTACAAGTTAGTGCGGTGCGTCCTGCTCACAGTGTTCAGCTAAAACTACAAGTTAGTGCGGTGCGTCCTGCTCACAGTGTTCAGCTAAAACTACAAGTTAATGTGGTGCGTCCTGCTCACAGTGTTCAGCTAAAACTACAAGTTAGTGCAGTGTGTCCTGCTCACAGTGTTCAGCTAAAACTACAAGTTAGTGCAGTGTGTCCTGCTCACAGTGTTCAGCTAAAACTACAAGTTAGTGTAGTGAAACCTCTGCACAGTGTTCATCTAAAGCTACAAGTTAGTGCAGTGTGTCCTGCTCACAGTGTTCAGCTAAAACTACAAGTTAGTGCGGTGCGTCCTGCTCACAGTGTTCAGCTAAAACTACAAGTTAGTGCGGTGCGTCCTGCTCACAGTGTTCAGCTAAAACTACAAGTTAGTGTGGTGCGTCCTGCTCACAGTGTTCAGCTAAAACTACAAGTTAGTGCGGTGTGTCCTGCTCACAGTGTTCAGCTAAAACTACAAGTTAGTGCAGTGTGTCCTGCTCACAGTGTTCAGCTAAAACTACAAGTTAGTGTGGTGCGTCCTGCTCACAGTGTTCAGCTAAAACTACAAGTTAGTGCGGTGCGTCCTGCTCACAGTGTTCAGCTAAAGCTACAAGTTAGTGCAGTGCGTCCTGCTCACAGTGTTCAGCTAAAACTACAAGTTAGTGTGGTGCGTCCTGCTCACAGTGTTCAGCTAAAACTACAAGTTAGTGCGGTGCGTCCTGCTCACAGTGTTCAGCTAAAGCTACAAGTTAGTGCAGTGCGTCCTGCTCACAGTGTTCAGCTAAAACTGCAAGTTAGTGGGGTGCGTCCTGCTCACAGTGTTCAGCTAAAACTACAAGTTAGTGCGGTACGTCCTGCTCACAGTGTTCAGCTAAAACTACAAGTTAGTGCGGTACGTCCTGCTCACAGTGTTCAGCTTAAACTACAAGTTAGTGTGGTGCGTCCGCCTCACAGTGTTCAGCTAAAACTACAAGTTAGTGGGGTGCGTCCTGCTCACAGTGTTCAGCTAAAACTACAAGTTAGTGGGTTGTGTCCTGCTCACAGTGTTCAGCTAAACCTACAAGTTAGTATGGTGCGTCCTGCTCACAGTGTTCAGCTAAAACTACAAGTTAGTGCGGTGCGTCCTGCTCACAGTGTTCAGCTAAAACTACAAGTTAGTGCGGTGCGTCCTGCTCACAGTGTTCAGCTAAAACTACAAGTTAGTGCGGTGCGTCCTGCTCACAGTGTTCAGCTAAAACTACAAGTTAGTGGGGTTAGACCTCTGCACAGTGTTCAGCTAAAACTACAAGTTGGTGGGGTGCGTCCTGCTCACAGTGTTCAGCTAAAACTACAAGTTAGTGCGGTGCGTCCTGCTCACAGTGTTCAGCTAAAACTACAAGATAGTGCGGTGCGTCCACCTCACAGTGTTCAACTAAAACTACAAGTTAGTGGGGTGAGACCTCTGCACAGTGTTCAGCTAAAACTACAAGTTAGTGGGGTGCGTCCTGCTCACAGTGTTCATCTAAAGCTACAAGTTAGTGCAGTGCGTCCTGCTCACAGTGTTCAGCTAAAACTACAAGTTAGCGTAGTGAGAACTCTGCACAGTGTTCATCTAAAGCTACAAGTAAGTGCAGAGTGTCCTGCTCACAGTGTTCAGCTAAAAGTACAAGTTTGTGCGGTGTGTCCTGCTCACAGTGTTCAGCTAAAACTACAAGTTAGTGGGGTGCGTCCTGCTCACAGTGTTCAGCTAAAACTACAAGTTAGTGCGGTGCGTCCTGCTCACAGTGTTCAGCTAAAACTACAAGTTAGTGTGGTGCGTCCAGCTCACAGTGTTCAGCTAAAACTACAAGTTAGTGCAGTGTGTCCTGCTCACAGTGTTCAGCTAAAACTACAAGTTAGTGCGGTGCGTCCAGCTCACAGTGTTCAGCTAAAACTACAAGTTAGTGTGGTGCGTCCTGCTCACAGTGTTCAGCTAAAACTACAAGTTAGTGCAGTGTGTCCTGCTCACAGTGTTCAGCTAAAACTACAAGTTAGTGCAGTGTGTCCTGCTCACAGTGTTCAGCTAAAACTACAAGTTAGTGTAGTGAAACCTCTGCACAGTGTTCATCTAAAGCTACAAGTTAGTGTAGTGCATCCTGCTCACAGTGTTCAGCTAAAACTACAAGTTAGTGCGGTGCGTATTGCTCACAGTGTTCAGCTAAAACTACAAGTTAGTGTGGTGCGTCCTGCTCACAGTGTTCAGCTAAAACTACAAGTTAGTGCAGTGTGTCCTGCTCACAGTGTTCAGCTAAAACTACAAGTTAGTGCGGTGCGTATTGCTCACAGTGTTCAGCTAAAACTACAAGTTAGTGTGGTGCGTCCTGCTCACAGTGTTCAGCTAAAACTACAAGTTAGTGCAGTGTGTCCTGCTCACAGTGTTCAGCTAAAACTACAAGTTAGTGCAGTGTGTCCTGCTCACAGTGTTCAGCTAAAACTACAAGTTAGTGCGGTGCGTATTGCTCACAGTGTTCAGCTAAAACTACAAGTTAGTGTGGTGCGTCCTGCTCACAGTGTTCAGCTAAAACTACAAGTTAGTGCAGTGTGTCCTGCTCACAGTGTTCAGCTAAAACTACAAGTTAGTGTAGTGAAACCTCTGCACAGTGTTCATCTAAAGCTACAAGTTAGTGCAGTGTGTCCTGCTCACAGTGTTCAGCTAAAACTACAAGTTAGTGCGGTGCGTCCTGCTCACAGTGTTCAGCTAAAACTACAAGTTAGTGCGGTGCGTCCTGCTCACAGTGTTCAGCTAAAACTACAAGTTAGTGTGGTGCGTCCTGCTCACAGTGTTCAGCTAAAACTACAAGTTAGTGCAGTGTGTCCTGCTCACAGTGTTCAGCTAAAACTACAAGTTAGTGCAGTGTGTCCTGCTCACAGTGTTCAGCTAAAACTACAAGTTAGTGCGGTGCGTCCTGCTCACAGTATTCAGCTAAAACTACAAGTTAGTGCGGTGCGTCCTGCTCACAGTGTTCAGCTAAAACTACAAGTTAGTGCGGTGCGTCCTGCTCACAGTGTTCAGCTAAAACTACAAGTTAGTGTGGTGCGTCCACCTCACAGTGTTCAGCTAAACCTACAAGTTAGTGTGGTGCGTCCTGCTCACAGTGTTCATCTAAAGCTACAAGTTAGTGCAGTGCGTCCTGCTCACAGTGTTCAGCTAAAACTACAAGTTAGTGCGGTGCGTCCTGCTCACAGTGTTCAGCTAAAACTACAAGTTAGTGCGGTGCGTCCTGCTCACAGTGTTCAGCTAAACCTACAAGTTAGTGTGGTGCGTCCTGCTCACAGTGTTCATCTAAAGCTACAAGTTAGTGCAGTGCGTCCTGCTCACAGTGTTCAGCTAAAACTACAAGTTAGTGCGGTGCGTCCTGCTCACAGTGTTCAGCTAAAACTACAAGTTAGTGTGGTGCATCCTGCTCACAGTGTTCAGCTAAAACTACAAGTTAGTGTAGTGTGTCCTGCTCACAGTGTTCAGCTAAAACTACAAGTTAGTGCAGTGTGTCCTGCTCACAGTGTTCAGCTAAAACTACAAGTTAGTGCAGTGTGTCCTGCTCACAGTGTTCAGCTAAAACTACAAGTTAGTGTAGTGAAACCTCTGCACAGTGTTCATCTAAAGCTACAAGTTAGTGCAGTGTGTCCTGCTCACAGTGTTCAGCTAAAACTACAAGTTAGTGCGGTGCGTCCTGCTCACAGTGTTCAGCTAAAACTACAAGTTAGTGCGGTGCGTCCTGCTCACAGTGTTCAGCTAAAACTACAAGTTAGTGTGGTGCGTCCTGCTCACAGTGTTCAGCTAAAACTACAAGTTAGTGCAGTGTGTCCTGCTCACAGTGTTCAGCTAAAACTACAAGTTAGTGCGGTGCGTCCTGCTCACAGTGTTCAGCTAAAACTACAAGTTAGTGCGGTGCGTCCTGCTCACAGTGTTCAGCTAAAACTACAAGATAGTGCGGTGCGTCCACCTCACAGTGTTCAACTAAAACTACAAGTTAGTGGGGTGAGACCTCTGCACAGTGTTCAGCTAAAACTACAAGTTAGTGGGGTGCGTCCTGCTCACAGTGTTCAGCTAAAACTACAAGTTAGTGTAGTGCATCCTGCTCACAGTGTTCAGCTAAAACTACAAGTTAGTGTAGTGAGACCTCTGCACAGTGTTCATCTAAAGCTACAAGTTAGTGCAGAGTGTCCTGCTCACAGTGTTCAGCTAAAAGTACAAGTTAGTGTGGTGCGTCCAGCTCACAGTGTTCAGCTAAAACTACAAGTTAGTGCAGTGTGTCCTGCTCACAGTGTTCAGCTAAAACTACAAGTTAGTGTGGTGCGTCCTGCTCACAGTGTTCAGCTAAAACTACAAGTTAGTGTGGTGCGTCCAGCTCACAGTGTTCAGCTAAAACTACAAGTTAGTGCAGTGTGTCCTGCTCACAGTGTTCAGCTAAAACTACAAGTTAGTGTGGTGCGTCCTGCTCACAGTGTTCAGCTAAAACTACAAGTTAGTGTGGTGCGTCCTGCTCACAGTGTTCAGCTAAAACTACAAGTTAGTGCAGTGTGTCCTGCTCACAGTGTTCAGCTAAAACTACAAGTTAGTGCAGTGTGTCCTGCTCACAGTGTTCAGCTAAAACTACAAGTTAGTGTAGTGAAACCTCTGCACAGTGTTCATCTAAAGCTACAAGTTAGTGTAGTGCATCCTGCTCACAGTGTTCAGCTAAAACTACAAGTTAGTGCGGTGCGTCCTGCTCACAGTGTTCAGCTAAAACTACAAGTTAGTGCGGTGCGTCCTGCTCACAGTGTTCAGCTAAAACTACAAGTTAGTGCAGTGTGTCCTGCTCACAGTGTTCAGCTAAAACTACAAGTTAGTGCGGTGCGTCCTGCTCACAGTATTCAGCTAAAACTACAAGTTAGTGCGGTGCGTCCTGCTCACAGTGTTCAGCTAAAACTACAAGTTAGTGCGGTGCGTCCACCTCACAGTGTTCAGCTAAACCTACAAGTTAGTGTGGTGCGTCCTGCTCACAGTGTTCATCTAAAGCTACAAGTTAGTGCAGTGCGTCCTGCTCACAGTGTTCAGCTAAAACTACAAGTTAGTGCGGTGCGTCCTGCTCACAGTGTTCAGCTAAAACTACAAGTTAGTGCGGTGCGTCCTGCTCACAGTGTTCAGCTAAACCTACAAGTTAGTGTGGTGCGTCCTGCTCACAGTGTTCATCTAAAGCTACAAGTTAGTGCAGTGCGTCCTGCTCACAGTGTTCAGCTAAAACTACAAGTTAGTGCGGTGCGTCCTGCTCACAGTGTTCAGCTAAAACTACAAGTTAGTGTGGTGCATCCTGCTCACAGTGTTCAGCTAAAACTACAAGTTAGTGTAGTGTGTCCTGCTCACAGTGTTCAGCTAAAACTACAAGTTAGTGCAGTGTGTCCTGCTCACAGTGTTCAGCTAAAACTACAAGTTAGTGCAGTGTGTCCTGCTCACAGTGTTCAGCTAAAACAACAAGTTAGTGCAGTGTGTCCTGCTCACAGTGTTCAGCTAAAACTACAAGTTAGTGCGGTGCGTCCTGCTCACAGTGTTCAGCTAAAACTACAAGTTAGTGTGGTGCGTCCTGCTCACAGTGTTCAGCTAAAACTACAAGTTAGTGTGGTGCGTCCTGCTCACAGTGTTCAGCTAAAACTACAAGTTAGTGCAGTGTGTCCTGCTCACAGTGTTCAGCTAAAACTACAAGTTAGTGTAGTGAAACCTCTGCACAGTGTTCATCTAAAGCTACAAGTTAGTGCAGTGTGTCCTGCTCACAGTGTTCAGCTAAAACTACAAGTTAGTGCGGTGCGTCCTGCTCACAGTATTCAGCTAAAACTACAAGTTAGTGCGGTGCGTCCTGCTCACAGTGTTCAGCTAAAACTACAAGTTAGTGTGGTGCGTCCACCTCACAGTGTTCAGCTAAACCTACAAGTTAGTGTGGTGCGTCCTGCTCACAGTGTTCATCTAAAGCTACAAGTTAGTGCAGTGCGTCCTGCTCACAGTGTTCAGCTAAAACTACAAGTTAGTGCGGTGCGTCCTGCTCACAGTGTTCAGCTAAAACTACAAGTTAGTGCGGTGCGTCCTGCTCACAGTGTTCAGCTAAACCTACAAGTTAGTGTGGTGCGTCCTGCTCACAGTGTTCATCTAAAGCTACAAGTTAGTGCAGTGCGTCCTGCTCACAGTGTTCAGCTAAAACTACAAGTTAGTGCGGTGCGTCCTGCTCACAGTGTTCAGCTAAAACTACAAGTTAGTGTGGTGCGTCCTGCTCACAGTGTTCAGCTAAAACTACAAGTTAGTGTAGTGAAACCTCTGCACAGTGTTCATCTAAAGCTACAAGTTAGTGCAGTGTGTCCTGCTCACAGTGTTCAGCTAAAACTACAAGTTAGTGTAGTGAAACCTCTGCACAGTGTTCATCTAAAGCTACAAGTTAGTGCAGTGTGTCCTGCTCACAGTGTTCAGCTAAAACTACAAGTTAGTGCGGTGCGTCCTGCTCACAGTGTTCAGCTAAAACTACAAGTTAGTGCGGTGCGTCCTGCTCACAGTGTTCAGCTAAAACTACAAGTTAATGTGGTGCGTCCTGCTCACAGTGTTCAGCTAAAACTACAAGTTAGTGCAGTGTGTCCTGCTCACAGTGTTCACCTAAAACTACAAGTTAGTGCAGTGTGTCCTGCTCACAGTGTTCAGCTAAAACTACAAGTTAGTGTAGTGAAACCTCTGCACAGTGTTCATCTAAAGCTACAAGTTAGTGCAGTGTGTCCTGCTCACAGTGTTCAGCTAAAACTACAAGTTAGTGCGGTGCGTCCTGCTCACAGTGTTCAGCTAAAACTACAAGTTAGTGCGGTGCGTCCTGCTCACAGTGTTCAGCTAAAACTACAAGTTAGTGCGGTGCGTCCTGCTCACAGTGTTCAGCTAAACCTACAAGTTAGTGTGGTGCGTCCTGCTCACAGTGTTCATCTAAAGCTACAAGTTAGTGCAGTGCGTCCTGCTCACAGTGTTCAGCTAAAACTACAAGTTAGTGCGGTGCGTCCTGCTCACAGTGTTCAGCTAAAACTACAAGTTAGTGTGGTGCGTCCTGCTCACAGTGTTCAGCTAAAACTACAAGTTAGTGCAGTGTGTCCTGCTCACAGTGTTCAGCTAAAACTACAAGTTAGTGTAGTGAAACCTCTGCACAGTGTTCATCTAAAGCTACAAGTTAGTGCAGTGTGTCCTGCTCACAGTGTTCAGCTAAAACTACAAGTTAGTGCGGTGCGTCCTGCTCACAGTGTTCAGCTAAAACTACAAGTTAGTGCGGTGCGTCCTGCTCACAGTGTTCAGCTAAAACTACAAGTTAATGTGGTGCGTCCTGCTCACAGTGTTCAGCTAAAACTACAAGTTAGTGCAGTGTGTCCTGCTCACAGTGTTCAGCTAAAACTACAAGTTAGTGCAGTGTGTCCTGCTCACAGTGTTCAGCTAAAACTACAAGTTAGTGCGGTGCGTCCTGCTCACAGTGTTCAGCTAAAACTACAAGTTAGTGTGGTGCGTCCTGCTCACAGTGTTCAGCTAAAACTACAAGTTAGTGCAGTGTGTCCTGCTCACAGTGTTCAGCTAAAACTACAAGTTAGTGCAGTGTGTCCTGCTCACAGTGTTCAGCTAAAACTACAAGTTAGTGTGGTGCGTCCTGCTCACAGTGTTCAGCTAAAACTACAAGTTAGTGCGGTGCGTCCTGCTCACAGTGTTCAGCTAAAGCTACAAGTTAGTGCAGTGCGTCCTGCTCACAGTGTTCAGCTAAAACTGCAAGTTAGTGGGGTGCGTCCTGCTCACAGTGTTCAGCTAAAACTACAAGTTAGTGTAGTAAGACCTCTGCACAGTGTTCATCTAAAGCTACAAGTTAGTGCAGTGCGTCCTGCTCACAGTGTTCAGCTAAAACTACAAGTTAGTGCGGTGCGTCCTGCTCACAGTGTTCAGCTAAAACTACAAGTTAGTGCGGTGCGTCCTGCTCACAGTGTTCAGCTAAAACTACAAGTTAGTGCGGTGCGTCCTGCTCACAGTGTTCAGCTAAAACTACAAGTTAGTGTGGTGCGTCCTGCTCACAGTGTTCAGCTAAAACTACAAGTTAGTGGGGTGCGTCCTGCTCACAGTGTTCAGCTAAAACTACAAGTTAGTGGGTTGCGTCCTGCTCACAGTGTTCAGCTAAAACTACAAGTTAGTGTGGTGCGTCCACCTCACAGTGTTCAGCTAAACCTACAAGTTAGTATGGTGCGTCCTGCTCACAGTGTTCAGCTAAAACTACACGTTAGTGCGGTGCGTCCTGCTCCCAGTGTTCAGCTAAAACTACAAGTTAGTGCGGTGCGTCCTGCTCACAGTGTTCAGCTAAAACTACAAGTTAGTGCGGTGCGTCCTGCTCACAGTGTTCAGCTAAAACTACAAGTTAGTGCGGTGCGTCCTGCTCACAGTGTTCAGCTAAAACTACAAGTTAGTGGGGTTAGACCTCTGCACAGTGTTCAGCTAAAACTACAAGTTGGTGGGGTGCGTCCTGCTCACAGTGTTCAGCTAAAACTACAAGTTAGTGCGGTGCGTCCTGCTCACAGTGTTCAGCTAAAACTACAAGATAGTGCGGTGCGTCCACCTCACAGTGTTCAACTAAAACTACAAGTTAGTGGGGTGAGACCTCTGCACAGTGTTCAGCTAAAACTACAAGTTAGTGGGGTGCGTCCTGCTCACAGTGTTCAGCTAAAACTACAAGTTAGTGTAGTGCGTCCTGCTCACAGTGTTCAGCTAAAACTACAAGTTAGTGTAGTGAGACCTCTGCACAGTGTTCATCTAAAGCTACAAGTTAGTGCAGTGCGTCCTGCTCACAGTGTTCAGCTAAAACTACAAGTTAGCGTAGTGAGAACTCTGCACAGTGTTCATCTAAAGCTACAAGTAAGTGCAGAGTGTCCTGCTCACAGTGTTCAGCTAAAAGTACAAGTTTGTGCGGTGTGTCCTGCTCACAGTGTTCAGCTAAAACTACAAGTTAGTGGGGTGCGTCCTGCTCACAGTGTTCAGCTAAAACTACAAGTTAGTGCGGTGCGTCCTGCTCACAGTGTTCAGCTAAAACTACAAGTTAGTGTGGTGCGTCCAGCTCACAGTGTTCAGCTAAAACTACAAGTTAGTGCAGTGTGTCCTGCTCACAGTGTTCAGCTAAAACTACAAGTTAGTGCGGTGCGTCCAGCTCACAGTGTTCAGCTAAAACTACAAGTTAGTGTGGTGCGTCCTGCTCACAGTGTTCAGCTAAAACTACAAGTTAGTGCAGTGTGTCCTGCTCACAGTGTTCAGCTAAAACTACAAGTTAGTGCAGTGTGTCCTGCTCACAGTGTTCAGCTAAAACTACAAGTTAGTGTAGTGAAACCTCTGCACAGTGTTCATCTAAAGCTACAAGTTAGTGTAGTGCATCCTGCTCACAGTGTTCAGCTAAAACTACAAGTTAGTGCGGTGCGTATTGCTCAGTGTTCAGCTAAAACTACAAGTTAGTGTGGTGCGTCCTGCTCACAGTGTTCAGCTAAAACTACAAGTTAGTGCAGTGTGTCCTGCTCACAGTGTTCAGCTAAAACTACAAGTTAGTGTGGTGCGTCCTGCTCACAGTGTTCAGCTAAAACTACAAGTTAGTGCAGTGTGTCCTGCTCACAGTGTTCAGCTAAAACTACAAGTTAGTGCAGTGTGTCCTGCTCACAGTGTTCAGCTAAAACTACAAGTTAGTGTAGTGAAACCTCTGCACAGTGTTCATCTAAAGCTACAAGTTAGTGCAGTGTGTCCTGCTCACAGTGTTCAGCTAAAACTACAAGTTAGTGCGGTGCGTCCTGCTCACAGTGTTCAGCTAAAACTACAAGTTAGTGCGGTGCGTCCTGCTCACAGTGTTCAGCTAAAACTACAAGTTAGTGCGGTGCGTCCTGCTCACAGTGTTCAGCTAAACCTACAAGTTAGTGTGGTGCGTCCTGCTCACAGTGTTCATCTAAAGCTACAAGTTAGTGCAGTGCGTCCTGCTCACAGTGTTCAGCTAAAACTACAAGTTAGTGCGGTGCGTCCTGCTCACAGTGTTCAGCTAAAACTAAAAGTTAGTGTGGTGCATCCTGCTCACAGTGTTCAGCTAAAACTACAAGTTAGTGCAGTGTGTCCTGCTCACAGTGTTCAGCTAAAACTACAAGTTAGTGTAGTGAAACCTCTGCACAGTGTTCATCTAAAGCTACAAGTTAGTGCAGTGTGTCCTGCTCACAGTGTTCAGCTAAAACTACAAGTTAGTGTGGTGCGTCCTGCTCACAGTGTTCAGCTAAAACTACAAGTTAGTGCGGTGCGTCCTGCTCACAGTGTTCAGCTAAAGCTACAAGTTAGTGCAGTGCGTCCTGCTCACAGTGTTCAGCTAAAACTGCAAGTTAGTGGGGTGCGTCCTGCTCACAGTGTTCAGCTAAAACTACAAGTTAGTGTAGTAAGACCTCTGCACAGTGTTCATCTAAAGCTACAAGTTAGTGCAGTGCGTCCTGCTCACAGTGTTCAGCTAAAACTACAAGTTAGTGCGGTGCGTCCTGCTCACAGTGTTCAGCTAAAACTACAAGTTAGTGCGGTGCGTCCTGCTCACAGTGTTCAGCTAAAACTACAAGTTAGTGCGGTGCGTCCTGCTCACAGTGTTCAGCTAAAACTACAAGTTAGTGCGGTGCGTCCGCCTCACAGTGTTCAGCTAAAACTACAAGTTAGTGGGGTGCGTCCTGCTCACAGTGTTCAGCTAAAACTACAAGTTAGTGGGTTGTGTCCTGCTCACAGTGTTCAGCTAAAACTACAAGTTAGTGTGGTGCGTCCACCTCACAGTGTTCAGCTAAACCTACAAGTTAGTATGGTGCGTCCTGCTCACAGTGTTCAGCTAAAACTACAAGTTAGTGCGGTGCGTCCTGCTCACAGTGTTCAGCTAAAACTACAAGTTAGTGCGGTGCGTCCTGCTCACAGTGTTCAGCTAAAACTACAAGTTAGTGCGGTGCGTCCTGCTCACAGTGTTCAGCTAAAACTACAAGTTAGTGGGGTTAGACCTCTGCACAGTGTTCAGCTAAAACTACAAGTTGGTGGGGTGCGTCCTGCTCACAGTGTTCAGCTAAAACTACAAGTTAGTGCGGTGCGTCCTGCTCACAGTGTTCAGCTAAAACTACAAGATAGTGCGGTGCGTCCACCTCACAGTGTTCAGCTAAAACTACAAGTTAGTGGGGTGAGACCTCTGCACAGTGTTCAGCTAAAACTACAAGTTAGTGGGGTGCGTCCTGCTCACAGTGTTCATCTAAAGCTACAAGTTAGTGCAGTGCGTCCTGCTCACAGTGTTCAGCTAAAACTACAAGTTAGCGTAGTGAGAACTCTGCACAGTGTTCATCTAAAGCTACAAGTAAGTGCAGAGTGTCCTGCTCACAGTGTTCAGCTAAAAGTACAAGTTTGTGCGGTGTGTCCTGCTCACAGTGTTCAGCTAAAACTACAAGTTAGTGGGGTGCGTCCTGCTCACAGTGTTCAGCTAAAACTACAAGTTAGTGCGGTGCGTCCTGCTCACAGTGTTCAGCTAAAACTAAAAGTTAGTGCGGTGCGTATTGCTCACAGTGTTCAGCTAAAACTACAAGTTAGTGCAGTGTGTCCTGCTCACAGTGTTCAGCTAAAACTACAAGTTAGTGCGGTGCGTCCAGCTCACAGTGTTCAGCTAAAACTACAAGTTAGTGTGGTGCGTCCTGCTCACAGTGTTCAGCTAAAACTACAAGTTAGTGCAGTGTGTCCTGCTCACAGTGTTCAGCTAAAACTACAAGTTAGTGCAGTGTGTCCTGCTCACAGTGTTCAGCTAAAACTACAAGTTAGTGTAGTGAAACCTCTGCACAGTGTTCATCTAAAGCTACAAGTTAGTGTAGTGCATCCTGCTCACAGTGTTCAGCTAAAACTACAAGTTAGTGCGGTGCGTATTGCTCACAGTGTTCAGCTAAAACTACAAGTTAGTGTGGTGCGTCCTGCTCACAGTGTTCAGCTAAAACTACAAGTTAGTGCAGTGTGTCCTGCTCACAGTGTTCAGCTAAAACTACAAGTTAGTGCGGTGCGTATTGCTCACAGTGTTCAGCTAAAACTACAAGTTAGTGTGGTGCGTCCTGCTCACAGTGTTCAGCTAAAACTACAAGTTAGTGCAGTGTGTCCTGCTCACAGTGTTCAGCTAAAACTACAAGTTAGTGCAGTGTGTCCTGCTCACAGTGTTCAGCTAAAACTACAAGTTAGTGCGGTGCGTATTGCTCACAGTGTTCAGCTAAAACTACAAGTTAGTGTGGTGCGTCCTGCTCACAGTGTTCAGCTAAAACTACAAGTTAGTGCAGTGTGTCCTGCTCACAGTGTTCAGCTAAAACTACAAGTTAGTGTAGTGAAACCTCTGCACAGTGTTCATCTAAAGCTACAAGTTAGTGCAGTGTGTCCTGCTCACAGTGTTCAGCTAAAACTACAAGTTAGTGCGGTGCGTCCTGCTCACAGTGTTCAGCTAAAACTACAAGTTAGTGCGGTGCGTCCTGCTCACAGTGTTCAGCTAAAACTACAAGTTAGTGTGGTGCGTCCTGCTCACAGTGTTCAGCTAAAACTACAAGTTAGTGCAGTGTGTCCTGCTCACAGTGTTCAGCTAAAACTACAAGTTAGTGCAGTGTGTCCTGCTCACAGTGTTCAGCTAAAACTACAAGTTAGTGCGGTGCGTCCTGCTCACAGTATTCAGCTAAAACTACAAGTTAGTGCGGTGCGTCCTGCTCACAGTGTTCAGCTAAAAACTACAAGTTAGTGCGGTGCGTCCTGCTCACAGTGTTCAGCTAAAACTACAAGTTAGTGTGGTGCGTCCACCTCACAGTGTTCAGCTAAACCTACAAGTTAGTGTGGTGCGTCCTGCTCACAGTGTTCATCTAAAGCTACAAGTTAGTGCAGTGCGTCCTGCTCACAGTGTTCAGCTAAAACTACAAGTTAGTGCGGTGCGTCCTGCTCACAGTGTTCAGCTAAAACTACAAGTTAGTGCGGTGCGTCCTGCTCACAGTGTTCAGCTAAACCTACAAGTTAGTGTGGTGCGTCCTGCTCACAGTGTTCATCTAAAGCTACAAGTTAGTGCAGTGCGTCCTGCTCACAGTGTTCAGCTAAAACTACAAGTTAGTGCGGTGCATCCTGCTCACAGTGTTCAGCTAAAACTACAAGTTAGTGTAGTGTGTCCTGCTCACAGTGTTCAGCTAAAACTACAAGTTAGTGCAGTGTGTCCTGCTCACAGTGTTCAGCTAAAACTACAAGTTAGTGCAGTGTGTCCTGCTCACAGTGTTCAGCTAAAACTACAAGTTAGTGTAGTGAAACCTCTGCACAGTGTTCATCTAAAGCTACAAGTTAGTGCAGTGTGTCCTGCTCACAGTGTTCAGCTAAAACTACAAGTTAGTGCGGTGCGTCCTGCTCACAGTGTTCAGCTAAAACTACAAGTTAGTGCGGTGCGTCCTGCTCACAGTGTTCAGCTAAAACTACAAGTTAGTGTGGTGCGTCCTGCTCACAGTGTTCAGCTAAAACTACAAGTTAGTGCCGTGTGTCCTGCTCACAGTGTTCAGCTAAAACTACAAGTTAGTGCGGTGCGTCCTGCTCACAGTGTTCAGCTAAAACTACAAGTTAGTGCGGTGCGTCCTGCTCACAGTGTTCAGCTAAAACTACAAGATAGTGCGGTGCGTCCACCTCACAGTGTTCAACTAAAACTACAAGTTAGTGGGGTGAGACCTCTGCACAGTGTTCAGCTAAAACTACAAGTTAGTGGGGTGCGTCCTGCTCACAGTGTTCAGCTAAAACTACAAGTTAGTGTAGTGCGTCCTGCTCACAGTGTTCAGCTAAAACTACAAGTTAGTGTAGTGAGACCTCTGCACAGTGTTCATCTAAAGCTACAAGTTAGTGTAGTGCGTCCTGCTCACAGTGTTCAGCTAAAACTACAAGTTAGCGTAGTGAGAACTCTGCACAGTGTTCATCTAAAGCTACAAGTAAGTGCAGAGTGTCCTGCTCACAGTGTTCAGCTAAAAGTACAAGTTTGTGCGGTGTGTCCTGCTCACAGTGTTCAGCTAAAACTACAAGTTAGTGGGGTGCGTCCTGCTCACAGTGTTCAGCTAAAACTACAAGTTAGTGCGGTGCGTCCTGCTCACAGTGTTCAGCTAAAACTACAAGTTAGTGTGGTGCGTCCAGCTCACAGTGTTCAGCTAAAACTACAAGTTAGTGCAGTGTGTCCTGCTCACAGTGTTCAGCTAAAACTACAAGTTAGTGCGGTGCGTCCAGCTCACAGTGTTCAGCTAAAACTACAAGTTAGTGTGGTGCGTCCTGCTCACAGTGTTCAGCTAAAACTACAAGTTAGTGCAGTGTGTCCTGCTCACAGTGTTCAGCTAAAACTACAAGTTAGTGCAGTGTGTCCTGCTCACAGTGTTCAGCTAAAACTACAAGTTAGTGTAGTGAAACCTCTGCACAGTGTTCATCTAAAGCTACAAGTTAGTGTAGTGCATCCTGCTCACAGTGTTCAGCTAAAACTACAAGTTAGTGCGGTGCGTATTGCTCACAGTGTTCAGCTAAAACTACAAGTTAGTGTGGTGCGTCCTGCTCACAGTGTTCAGCTAAAACTACAAGTTAGTGCAGTGTGTCCTGCTCACAGTGTTCAGCTAAAACTACAAGTTAGTGCGGTGCGTATTGCTCACAGTGTTCAGCTAAAACTACAAGTTAGTGTGGTGCGTCCTGCTCACAGTGTTCAGCTAAAACTACAAGTTAGTGCAGTGTGTCCTGCTCACAGTGTTCAGCTAAAACTACAAGTTAGTGTAGTGAAACCTCTGCACAGTGTTCATCTAAAGCTACAAGTTAGTGCAGTGTGTCCTGCTCACAGTGTTCAGCTAAAACTACAAGTTAGTGCGGTGCGTCCTGCTCACAGTGTTCAGCTAAAACTACAAGTTAGTGCGGTGCGTCCTGCTCACAGTGTTCAGCTAAAACTACAAGTTAGTGTGGTGCGTCCTGCTCACAGTGTTCAGCTAAAACTACAAGTTAGTGCAGTGTGTCCTGCTCACAGTGTTCAGCTAAAACTACAAGTTAGTGCAGTGTGTCCTGCTCACAGTGTTCAGCTAAAACTACAAGTTAGTGTAGTGAAACCTCTGCACAGTGTTCATCTAAAGCTACAAGTTAGTGCGGTGCGTCCTGCTCACAGTATTCAGCTAAAACTACAAGTTAGTGCGGTGCGTCCTGCTCACAGTGTTCAGCTAAAACTACAAGTTAGTGCGGTGCGTCCTGCTCACAGTGTTCAGCTAAAACTACAAGTTAGTGTGGTGCGTCCACCTCACAGTGTTCAGCTAAACCTACAAGTTAGTGTGGTGCGTCCTGCTCACAGTGTTCATCTAAAGCTACAAGTTAGTGCAGTGCGTCCTGCTCACAGTGTTCAGCTAAAACTACAAGTTAGTGCGGTGCGTCCTGCTCACAGTGTTCAGCTAAAACTACAAGTTAGTGCGGTGCGTCCTGCTCACAGTGTTCAGCTAAACCTACAAGTTAGTGTGGTGCGTCCTGCTCACAGTGTTCATCTAAAGCTACAAGTTAGTGCAGTGCGTCCTGCTCACAGTGTTCAGCTAAAACTACAAGTTAGTGCAGTGTGTCCTGCTCACAGTGTTCAGCTAAAACTACAAGTTAGTGTAGTGAAACCTCTGCACAGTGTTCATCTAAAGCTACAAGTTAGTGCAGTGTGTCCTGCTCACAGTGTTCAGCTAAAACTACAAGTTAGTGCAGTGTGTCCTGCTCACAGTGTTCAGCTAAAACTACAAGTTAGTGTAGTGAAACCTCTGCACAGTGTTCATCTAAAGCTACAAGTTAGTGCAGTGTGTCCTGCTCACAGTGTTCAGCTAAAACTACAAGTTAGTGCAGTGTGTCCTGCTCACAGTGTTCAGCTAAAACTACAAGTTAGTGTAGTGAAACCTCTGCACAGTGTTCATCTAAAGCTACAAGTTAGTGCGGTGCGTCCTGCTCACAGTATTCAGCTAAAACTACAAGTTAGTGCGGTGCGTCCTGCTCACAGTGTTCAGCTAAAACTACAAGTTAGTGCGGTGCGTCCTGCTCACAGTGTTCAGCTAAAACTACAAGTTAGTGTGGTGCGTCCACCTCACAGTGTTCAGCTAAACCTACAAGTTAGTGTGGTGCGTCCTGCTCACAGTGTTCATCTAAAGCTACAAGTTAGTGCAGTGCGTCCTGCTCACAGTGTTCAGCTAAAACTACAAGTTAGTGCGGTGCGTCCTGCTCACAGTGTTCAGCTAAAACTACAAGTTAGTGCGGTGCGTCCTGCTCACAGTGTTCAGCTAAACCTACAAGTTAGTGTGGTGCGTCCTGCTCACAGTGTTCATCTAAAGCTACAAGTTAGTGCAGTGCGTCCTGCTCACAGTGTTCAGCTAAAACTACAAGTTAGTGCGGTGCGTCCTGCTCACAGTGTTCAGCTAAAACTACAAGTTAGTGTGGTGCATCCTGCTCACAGTGTTCAGCTAAAACTACAAGTTAGTGTAGTGTGTCCTGCTCACAGTGTTCAGCTAAAACTACAAGTTAGTGCAGTGTGTCCTGCTCACAGTGTTCAGCTAAAACTACAAGTTAGTGCAGTGTGTCCTGCTCACAGTGTTCAGCTAAAACTACAAGTTAGTGTAGTGAAACCTCTGCACAGTGTTCATCTAAAGCTACAAGTTAGTGCAGTGTGTCCTGCTCACAGTGTTCAGCTAAAACTACAAGTTAGTGCGGTGCGTCCTGCTCACAGTGTTCAGCTAAAACTACAAGTTAGTGTGGTGCGTCCTGCTCACAGTGTTCAGCTAAAACTACAAGTTAGTGTGGTGCGTCCTGCTCACAGTGTTCAGCTAAAACTACAAGTTAGTGCAGTGTGTCCTGCTCACAGTGTTCAGCTAAAACTACAAGTTAGTGTAGTGAAACCTCTGCACAGTGTTCATCTAAAGCTACAAGTTAGTGCAGTGTGTCCTGCTCACAGTGTTCAGCTAAAATTACAAGTTAGTGCGGTGCGTCCTGCTCACAGTATTCAGCTAAAACTACAAGTTAGTGCGGTGCGTCCTGCTCACAGTGTTCAGCTAAAACTACAAGTTAGTGCGGTGCGTCCTGCTCACAGTGTTCAGCTAAAACTACAAGTTAGTGTGGTGCGTCCACCTCACAGTGTTCAGCTAAACCTACAAGTTAGTGTGGTGCGTCCTGCTCACAGTGTTCATCTAAAGCTACAAGTTAGTGCAGTGCGTCCTGCTCACAGTGTTCAGCTAAAACTACAAGTTAGTGCGGTGCGTCCTGCTCACAGTGTTCAGCTAAAACTACAAGTTAGTGCGGTGCGTCCTGCTCACAGTGTTCAGCTAAACCTACAAGTTAGTGTGGTGCGTCCTGCTCACAGTGTTCATCTAAAGCTACAAGTTAGTGCAGTGCGTCCTGCTCACAGTGTTCAGCTAAAACTACAAGTTAGTGCGGTGCGTCCTGCTCACAGTGTTCAGCTAAAACTACAAGTTAGTGTGGTGCATCCTGCTCACAGTGTTCAGCTAAAACTACAAGTTAGTGCAGTGTGTCCTGCTCACAGTGTTCAGCTAAAACTACAAGTTAGTGTAGTGAAACCTCTGCACAGTGTTCATCTAAAGCTACAAGTTAGTGCAGTGTGTCCTGCTCACAGTGTTCAGCTAAAACTACAAGTTAGTGCGGTGCGTCCTGCTCACAGTGTTCAGCTAAAACTACAAGTTAGTGCGGTGCGTCCTGCTCACAGTGTTCAGCTAAAACTACAAGTTAATGTGGTGCGTCCTGCTCACAGTGTTCAGCTAAAACTACAAGTTAGTGCAGTGTGTCCTGCTCACAGTGTTCAGCTAAAACTACAAGTTAGTGCAGTGTGTCCTGCTCACAGTGTTCAGCTAAAACTACAAGTTAGTGTAGTGAAACCTCTGCACAGTGTTCATCTAAAGCTACAAGTTAGTGCAGTGCGTCCTGCTCACAGTGTTCAGCTAAAACTACAAGTTAGTGCTGTGTGTCCTGCTCACAGTGTTCAGCTAAAACTACAAGTTAGTGTAGTGAAACCTCTGCACAGTGTTCATCTAAAGCTACAAGTTAGTGCAGTGTGTCCTGCTCACAGTGTTCAGCTAAAACTACAAGTTAGTGCGGTGCGTCCTGCTCACAGTATTCAGCTAAAACTACAAGTTAGTGCGGTGCGTCCTGCTCACAGTGTTCAGCTAAAACTACAAGTTAGTGCGGTGCGTCCTGCTCACAGTGTTCAGCTAAAACTACAAGTTAGTGTGGTGCGTCCACCTCACAGTGTTCAGCTAAACCTACAAGTTAGTGTGGTGCGTCCTGCTCACAGTGTTCATCTAAAGCTACAAGTTAGTGCAGTGCGTCCTGCTCACAGTGTTCAGCTAAAACTACAAGTTAGTGCGGTGCGTCCTGCTCACAGTGTTCAGCTAAAACTACAAGTTAGTGCGGTGCGTCCTGCTCACAGTGTTCAGCTAAACCTACAAGTTAGTGTGGTGCGTCCTGCTCACAGTGTTCATCTAAAGCTACAAGTTAGTGCAGTGCGTCCTGCTCACAGTGTTCAGCTAAAACTACAAGTTAGTGCGGTGCGTCCTGCTCACAGTGTTCAGCTAAAACTACAAGTTAGTGTGGTGCGTCCTGCTCACAGTGTTCAGCTAAAACTACAAGTTAGTGCAGTGTGTCCTGCTCACAGTGTTCAGCTAAAACTACAAGTTAGTGTAGTGAAACCTCT
The DNA here is from genome assembly GCA_037952835.1 of Lithobates septentrionalis. Lineage (NCBI taxonomy): Eukaryota > Metazoa > Chordata > Amphibia > Anura > Ranidae > Lithobates > Lithobates septentrionalis. Next base: position 119,987 of record JBBDGP010002122.1, on the reverse strand, counting down.
GCACAGTGTTCATCTAAAGCTACAAGTTAGTGCAGTGTGTCCTGCTCACAGTGTTCAGCTAAAACTACAAGTTAGTGCGGTGCGTCCTGCTCACAGTGTTCAGCTAAAACTACAAGTTAGTGCGGTGCGTCCTGCTCACAGTGTTCAGCTAAAACTACAAGTTAATGTGGTGCGTCCTGCTCACAGTGTTCAGCTAAAACTACAAGTTAGTGCAGTGTGTCCTGCTGACAGTGTTCAGCTAAAACTACAAGTTAGTGCAGTGTGTCCTGCTCACAGTGTTCAGCTAAAACTACAAGTTAGTGTAGTGAAACCTCTGCACAGTGTTCATCTAAAGCTACAAGTTAGTGCAGTGTGTCCTGCTCACAGTGTTCAGCTAAAATTACAAGTTAGTGCGGTGCGTCCTGCTCACAGTGTTCAGCTAAAACTACAAGTTAGTGCGGTGCGTCCTGCTCACAGTGTTCAGCTAAAACTACAAGTTAGTGTGGTGCGTCCTGCTCACAGTGTTCAGCTAAAACTACAAGTTAGTGCAGTGTGTCCTGCTCACAGTGTTCAGCTAAAACTACAAGTTAGTGCAGTGTGTCCTGCTCACAGTGTTCAGCTAAAACTACAAGTTAGTGCGGTGCGTCCTGCTCACAGTGTTCAGCTAAAACTACAAGTTAGTGCGGTGCGTCCTGCTCACAGTGTTCAGCTAAAACTACAAGTTAGTGCGGTGCGTCCTGCTCACAGTGTTCAGCTAAAACTACAAGTTAGTGCGGTGCGTCCTGCTCACAGTGTTCAGCTAAAACTACAAGTTAGTGGGGTTAGACCTCTGCACAGTGTTCAGCTAAAACTACAAGTTGGTGGGGTGCGTCCTGCTCACAGTGTTCAGCTAAAACTACAAGTTAGTGCGGTGCGTCCTGCTCACAGTGTTCAACTAAAACTACAAGATAGTGCGGTGCGTCCACCTCACAGTGTTCAACTAAAACTACAAGTTAGTGGGGTGAGACCTCTGCACAGTGTTCAGCTAAAGCTACAAGTTAGTGGGGTGCGTCCTGCTCACAGTGTTCAGCTAAAACTACAAGTTAGTGTAGTGAGACCTCTGCACAGTGTTCATCTAAAGCTACAAGTTAGTGCAGTGCGTCCTGCTCACAGTGTTCAGCTAAAACTACAAGTTAGCGTAGTGAGAACTCTGCACAGTGTTCATCTAAAGCTACAAGTAAGTGCAGAGTGTCCTGCTCACAGTGTTCAGCTAAAAGTACAAGTTTGTGCGGTGTGTCCTGCTCACAGTGTTCAGCTAAAACTACAAGTTAGTGGGGTGCGTCCTGCTCACAGTGTTCAGCTAAAACTACAAGTTAGTGCGGTGCGTCCTGCTCACAGTGTTCAGCTAAAACTACAAGTTAGTGTGGTGCGTCCAGCTCACAGTGTTCAGCTAAAACTACAAGTTAGTGCGGTGCGTCCTGCTCACAGTGTTCAGCTAAAACTACAAGTTAGTGTAGTGCGTCCTGCTCACAGTGTTCAGCTAAAACTACAAGTTAGTGCGTCCAGCTCACAGTGTTCAGCTAAAACTACAAGTTAGTGTGGTGCGTCCTGCTCACAGTGTTCAGCTAAAACTACAAGTTAGTGCAGTGTGTCCTGCTCACAGTGTTCAGCTAAAACTACAAGTTAGTGCAGTGTGTCCTGCTCACAGTGTTCAGCTAAAACTACAAGTTAGTGCGGTGCGTATTGCTCACAGTGTTCATCTAAAGCTACAAGTTAGTGCAGTGCGTCCTGCTCACAGTGTTCAGCTAAAACTACAAGTTAGTGCGGTGCGTCCTGCTCACAGTGTTCAGCTAAAACTACAAGTTAGTGCGGTGCGTATTGCTCACAGTGTTCAGCTAAAACTACAAGTTAGTGTGGTGCGTCCTGCTCACAGTGTTCAGCTAAAACTACAAGTTAGTGCAGTGTGTCCTGCTCACAGTGTTCAGCTAAAACTACAAGTTAGTGCAGTGTGTCCTGCTCACAGTGTTCAGCTAAAACTACAAGTTAGTGTAGTGAAACCTCTGCACAGTGTTCATCTAAAGCTACAAGTTAGTGCAGTGTGTCCTGCTCACAGTGTTCAGCTAAAACTACAAGTTAGTGCGGTGCGTCCTGCTCACAGTGTTCAGCTAAAACTACAAGTTAGTGTGGTGCGTCCTGCTCACAGTGTTCAGCTAAAACTACAAGTTAGTGCAGTGTGTCCTGCTCACAGTGTTCAGCTAAAACTACAAGTTAGTGCAGTGTGTCCTGCTCACAGTGTTCAGCTAAAACTACAAGTTAGTGCGGTGCGTCCTGCTCACAGTGTTCAGCTAAAACTACAAGTTAGTGCGGTGCGTCCTGCTCACAGTGTTCAGCTAAAACTACAAGTTAGTGCGGTGCGTCCTGCTCACAGTGTTCAGCTAAAACTACAAGTTAGTGCGGTGCGTCCTGCTCACAGTGTTCAGCTAAAACTACAAGTTAGTGTGGTGCGTCCACCTCACAGTGTTCAGCTAAAACTACAAGTTAGTGTGGTGCGTCCACCTCACAGTGTTCAGCTAAACCTACAAGTTAGTGTGGTGCGTCCTGCTCACAGTGTTCATCTAAAGCTACAAGTTAGTGCAGTGCGTCCTGCTCACAGTGTTCAGCTAAAACTACAAGTTAGTGCGGTGCGTCCTGCTCACAGTGTTCAGCTAAAACTACAAGTTAGTGCGGTGCGTCCTGCTCACAGTGTTCAGCTAAACCTACAAGTTAGTGTGGTGCGTCCTGCTCACAGTGTTCACCTAAAGCTACAAGTTAGTGCAGTGCGTCCTGCTCACAGTGTTCAGCTAAAACTACAAGTTAGTGCGGTGCGTCCTGCTCACAGTGTTCAGCTAAAACTACAAGTTAGTGTGGTGCGTCCTGCTCACAGTGTTCAGCTAAAACTACAAGTTAGTGCAGTGTGTCCTGCTCACAGTGTTCAGCTAAAACTACAAGTTAGTGTAGTGAAACCTCTGCACAGTGTTCATCTAAAGCTACAAGTTAGTGCAGTGTGTCCTGCTCACAGTGTTCAGCTAAAACTACAAGTTAGTGCGGTGCGTCCTGCTCACAGTGTTCAGCTAAAACTACAAGTTAGTGTGGTGCGTCCTGCTCACAGTGTTCAGCTAAAACTACAAGTTAGTGTGGTGCGTCCTGCTCACAGTGTTCAGCTAAAACTACAAGTTAGTGCAGTGTGTCCTGCTCACAGTGTTCAGCTAAAACTACAAGTTAGTGTAGTGAAACCTCTGCACAGTGTTCATCTAAAGCTACAAGTTAGTGCAGTGTGTCCTGCTCACAGTGTTCAGCTAAAACTACAAGTTAGTGCGGTGCGTCCTGCTCACAGTGTTCAGCTAAAACTACAAGTTAGTGTGGTGCGTCCTGCTCACAGTGTTCAGCTAAAACTACAAGTTAGTGCAGTGTGTCCTGCTCACAGTGTTCAGCTAAAACTACAAGTTAGTGCAGTGCGTCCTGCTCACAGTATTCAGCTAAAACTACAAGTTAGTGCGGTGCGTCCTGCTCACAGTGTTCAGCTAAAACTACAAGTTAGTGCGGTGCGTCCTGCTCACAGTGTTCAGCTAAAACTACAAGTTAGTGCGGTGCGTCCTGCTCACAGTGTTCAGCTAAAACTACAAGTTAGTGCGGTGCGTCCTGCTCACAGTGTTCAGCTAAAACTACAAGTTAGTGTGGTGCGTCCACCTCACAGTGTTCAGCTAAAACTACAAGTTAGTGTGGTGCGTCCACCTCACAGTGTTCAGCTAAACCTACAAGTTAGTGTGGTGCGTCCTGCTCACAGTGTTCATCTAAAGCTACAAGTTAGTGCAGTGCGTCCTGCTCACAGTGTTCAGCTAAAACTACAAGTTAGTGCGGTGCGTCCTGCTCACAGTATTCAGCTAAAACTACAAGTTAGTGCGGTGCGTCCTGCTCACAGTGTTCAGCTAAAACTACAAGTTAGTGCGGTGCGTCCTGCTCACAGTGTTCAGCTAAAACTACAAGTTAGTGCGGTGCGTCCTGCTCACAGTGTTCAGCTAAAACTACAAGTTAGTGTGGTGCGTCCACCTCACAGTGTTCAGCTAAACCTACAAGTTAGTGTGGTGCGTCCTGCTCACAGTGTTCATCTAAAGCTACAAGTTAGTGCAGTGCGTCCTGCTCACAGTGTTCAGCTAAAACTACAAGTTAGTGCGGTGCGTCCTGCTCACAGTGTTCAGCTAAAACTACAAGTTAGTGCGGTGCGTCCTGCTCACAGTGTTCAGCTAAAACTACAAGTTAGTGTGGTGCGTCCTGCTCACAGTGTTCAGCTAAAACTACAAGTTAGTGTAGTGAAACCTCTGCACAGTGTTCATCTAAAGCTACAAGTTAGTGCAGTGTGTCCTGCTCACAGTGTTCAGCTAAAACTACAAGTTAGTGTAGTGAAACCTCTGCACAGTGTTCATCTAAAGCTACAAGTTAGTGCAGTGTGTCCTGCTCACAGTGTTCAGCTAAAACTACAAGTTAGTGCGGTGCGTCCTGCTCACAGTGTTCAGCTAAAACTACAAGTTAGTGCGGTGCGTCCTGCTCACAGTGTTCAGCTAAAACTACAAGTTAATGTGGTGCGTCCTACTCACAGTGTTCAGCTAAAACTACAAGTTAGTGCAGTGTGTCCTGCTCACAGTGTTCAGCTAAAACTACAAGTTAGTGCAGTGTGTCCTGCTCACAGTGTTCAGCTAAAACTACAAGTTAGTGTAGTGAAACCTCTGCACAGTGTTCATCTAAAGCTACAAGTTAGTGCAGTGTGTCCTGCTCACAGTGTTCAGCTAAAACTACAAGTTAGTGCGGTGCGTCCTGCTCACAGTGTTCAGCTAAAACTACAAGTTAGTGCGGTGCGTCCTGCTCACAGTGTTCAGCTAAAACTACAAGTTAGTGCGGTGCGTCCTGCTCACAGTGTTCAGCTAAACCTACAAGTTAGTGTGGTGCGTCCTGCTCACAGTGTTCATCTAAAGCTACAAGTTAGTGCAGTGCGTCCTGCTCACAGTGTTCAGCTAAAACTACAAGTTAGTGCGGTGCGTCCTGCTCACAGTGTTCAGCTAAAACTACAAGTTAGTGTGGTGCGTCCTGCTCACAGTGTTCAGCTAAAACTACAAGTTAGTGCAGTGTGTCCTGCTCACAGTGTTCAGCTAAAACTACAAGTTAGTGTAGTGAAACCTCTGCACAGTGTTCATCTAAAGCTACAAGTTAGTGCAGTGTGTCCTGCTCACAGTGTTCAGCTAAAACTACAAGTTAGTGCGGTGCGTCCTGCTCACAGTGTTCAGCTAAAACTACAAGTTAGTGCGGTGCGTCCTGCTCACAGTGTTCAGCTAAAACTACAAGTTAATGTGGTGCGTCCTGCTCACAGTGTTCAGCTAAAACTACAAGTTAGTGCAGTGTGTCCTGCTCACAGTGTTCAGCTAAAACTACAAGTTAGTGCAGTGTGTCCTGCTCACAGTGTTCAGCTAAAACTACAAGTTAGTGTAGTGAAACCTCTGCACAGTGTTCATCTAAAGCTACAAGTTAGTGCAGTGTGTCCTGCTCACAGTGTTCAGCTAAAACTACAAGTTAGTGCGGTGCGTCCTGCTCACAGTGTTCAGCTAAAACTACAAGTTAGTGTGGTGCGTCCTGCTCACAGTGTTCAGCTAAAACTACAAGTTGGTGCAGTGTGTCCTGCTCACAGTGTTCAGCTAAAACTACAAGTTAGTGCAGTGTGTCCTGCTCACAGTGTTCAGCTAAAACTACAAGTTAGTGTGGTGCGTCCTGCTCACAGTGTTCAGCTAAAACTACAAGTTAGTGCGGTGCGTCCTGCTCACAGTGTTCAGCTAAAGCTACAAGTTAGTGCAGTGCGTCCTGCTCACAGTGTTCAGCTAAAACTGCAAGTTAGTGGGGTGCGTCCTGCTCACAGTGTTCAGCTAAAACTACAAGTTAGTGTAGTAAGACCTCTGCACAGTGTTCATCTAAAGCTACAAGTTAGTGCAGTGCGTCCTGCTCACAGTGTTCAGCTAAAACTACAAGTTAGTGCGGTGCGTCCTGCTCACAGTGTTCAGCTAAAACTACAAGTTAGTGCGGTGCGTCCTGCTCACAGTGTTCAGCTAAAACTACAAGTTAGTGCGGTGCGTCCTGCTCACAGTGTTCAGCTAAAACTACAAGTTAGTGCGGTGCGTCCTGCTCACAGTGTTCAGCTAAAACTACAAGTTAGTGTGGTGCGTCCACCTCACAGTGTTCAGCTAAAACTACAAGTTAGTGTGGTGCGTCCACCTCACAGTGTTCAGCTAAACCTACAAGTTAGTGTGGTGCGTCCTGCTCACAGTGTTCATCTAAAGCTACAAGTTAGTGCAGTGCGTCCTGCTCACAGTGTTCAGCTAAAACTACAAGTTAGTGCGGTGCGTCCTGCTCACAGTATTCAGCTAAAACTACAAGTTAGTGCGGTGCGTCCTGCTCACAGTGTTCAGCTAAAACTACAAGTTAGTGCGGTGCGTCCTGCTCACAGTGTTCAGCTAAAACTACAAGTTAGTGCGGTGCGTCCTGCTCACAGTGTTCAGCTAAAACTACAAGTTAGTGTGGTGCGTCCACCTCACAGTGTTCAGCTAAACCTACAAGTTAGTGTGGTGCGTCCTGCTCACAGTGTTCATCTAAAGCTACAAGTTAGTGCAGTGCGTCCTGCTCACAGTGTTCAGCTAAAACTACAAGTTAGTGCGGTGCGTCCTGCTCACAGTGTTCAGCTAAAACTACAAGTTAGTGCGGTGCGTCCTGCTCACAGTGTTCAGCTAAAACTACAAGTTAGTGTGGTGCGTCCTGCTCACAGTGTTCAGCTAAAACTACAAGTTAGTGTAGTGAAACCTCTGCACAGTGTTCATCTAAAGCTACAAGTTAGTGCAGTGTGTCCTGCTCACAGTGTTCAGCTAAAACTACAAGTTAGTGTAGTGAAACCTCTGCACAGTGTTCATCTAAAGCTACAAGTTAGTGCAGTGTGTCCTGCTCACAGTGTTCAGCTAAAACTACAAGTTAGTGCGGTGCGTCCTGCTCACAGTGTTCAGCTAAAACTACAAGTTAGTGCGGTGCGTCCTGCTCACAGTGTTCAGCTAAAACTACAAGTTAATGTGGTGCGTCCTACTCACAGTGTTCAGCTAAAACTACAAGTTAGTGCAGTGTGTCCTGCTCACAGTGTTCAGCTAAAACTACAAGTTAGTGCAGTGTGTCCTGCTCACAGTGTTCAGCTAAAACTACAAGTTAGTGTAGTGAAACCTCTGCACAGTGTTCATCTAAAGCTACAAGTTAGTGCAGTGTGTCCTGCTCACAGTGTTCAGCTAAAACTACAAGTTAGTGCGGTGCGTCCTGCTCACAGTGTTCAGCTAAAACTACAAGTTAGTGCGGTGCGTCCTGCTCACAGTGTTCAGCTAAAACTACAAGTTAGTGCGGTGCGTCCTGCTCACAGTGTTCAGCTAAACCTACAAGTTAGTGTGGTGCGTCCTGCTCACAGTGTTCATCTAAAGCTACAAGTTAGTGCAGTGCGTCCTGCTCACAGTGTTCAGCTAAAACTACAAGTTAGTGCGGTGCGTCCTGCTCACAGTGTTCAGCTAAAACTACAAGTTAGTGTGGTGCGTCCTGCTCACAGTGTTCAGCTAAAACTACAAGTTAGTGCAGTGTGTCCTGCTCACAGTGTTCAGCTAAAACTACAAGTTAGTGTAGTGAAACCTCTGCACAGTGTTCATCTAAAGCTACAAGTTAGTGCAGTGTGTCCTGCTCACAGTGTTCAGCTAAAACTACAAGTTAGTGCGGTGCGTCCTGCTCACAGTGTTCAGCTAAAACTACAAGTTAGTGCGGTGCGTCCTGCTCACAGTGTTCAGCTAAAACTACAAGTTAATGTGGTGCGTCCTGCTCACAGTGTTCAGCTAAAACTACAAGTTAGTGCAGTGTGTCCTGCTCACAGTGTTCAGCTAAAACTACAAGTTAGTGCAGTGTGTCCTGCTCACAGTGTTCAGCTAAAACTACAAGTTAGTGTAGTGAAACCTCTGCACAGTGTTCATCTAAAGCTACAAGTTAGTGCAGTGTGTCCTGCTCACAGTGTTCAGCTAAAACTACAAGTTAGTGCGGTGCGTCCTGCTCACAGTGTTCAGCTAAAACTACAAGTTAGTGTGGTGCGTCCTGCTCACAGTGTTCAGCTAAAACTACAAGTTGGTGCAGTGTGTCCTGCTCACAGTGTTCAGCTAAAACTACAAGTTAGTGCAGTGTGTCCTGCTCACAGTGTTCAGCTAAAACTACAAGTTAGTGTGGTGCGTCCTGCTCACAGTGTTCAGCTAAAACTACAAGTTAGTGCGGTGCGTCCTGCTCACAGTGTTCAGCTAAAGCTACAAGTTAGTGCAGTGCGTCCTGCTCACAGTGTTCAGCTAAAACTGCAAGTTAGTGGGGTGCGTCCTGCTCACAGTGTTCAGCTAAAACTACAAGTTAGTGTAGTAAGACCTCTGCACAGTGTTCATCTAAAGCTACAAGTTAGTGCAGTGCGTCCTGCTCACAGTGTTCAGCTAAAACTACAAGTTAGTGCGGTGCGTCCTGCTCACAGTGTTCAGCTAAAACTACAAGTTAGTGCGGTGCGTCCTGCTCACAGTGTTCAGCTAAAACTACAAGTTAGTGCGGTGCGTCCTGCTCACAGTGTTCAGCTAAAACTACAAGTTAGTGCGGTGCGTCCTGCTCCCAGTGTTCAGCTAAAACTACAAGTTAGTGTGGTGCGTCCTGCTCACAGTGTTCAGCTAAAACTACAAGTTAGTGGGGTGCGTCCTGCTCACAGTGTTCAGCTAAAACTACAAGTTAGTGGGTTGCGTCCTGCTCACAGTGTTCAGCTAAAACTACAAGTTAGTGTGGTGCGTCCACCTCACAGTGTTCAGCTAAACCTACAAGTTAGTATGGTGCGTCCTGCTCACAGTGTTCAGCTAAAACTACAAGTTAGTGCGGTGCGTCCTGCTCACAGTGTTCAGCTAAAACTACAAGTTAGTGCGGTGCGTCCTGCTCACAGTGTTCAGCTAAAACTACAAGTTAGTGCGGTGCGTCCTGCTCACAGTGTTCAGCTAAAACTACAAGTTAGTGCGGTGCGTCCTGCTCACAGTGTTCAGCTAAAACTACAAGTTAGTGGGGTTAGACCTCTGCACAGTGTTCAGCTAAAACTACAAGTTGGTGGGGTGCGTCCTGCTCACAGTGTTCAGCTAAAACTACAAGTTAGTGCGGTGCGTCCTGCTCACAGTGTTCAGCTAAAACTACAAGATAGTGCGGTGCGTCCACCTCACAGTGTTCAACTAAAACTACAAGTTAGTGGGGTGAGACCTCTGCACAGTGTTCAGCTAAAACTACAAGTTAGTGGGGTGCGTCCTGCTCACAGTGTTCAGCTAAAACTACAAGTTAGTGTAGTGCGTCCTGCTCACAGTGTTCAGCTAAAACTACAAGTTAGTGTAGTGAGACCTCTGCACAGTGTTCATCTAAAGCTACAAGTTAGTGCAGTGCGTCCTGCTCACAGTGTTCAGCTAAAACTACAAGTTAGCGTAGTGAGAACTCTGCACAGTGTTCATCTAAAGCTACAAGTAAGTGCAGAGTGTCCTGCTCACAGTGTTCAGCTAAAAGTACAAGTTTGTGCGGTGTGTCCTGCTCACAGTGTTCAGCTAAAACTACAAGTTAGTGGGGTGCGTCCTGCTCACAGTGTTCAGCTAAAACTACAAGTTAGTGCGGTGCGTCCTGCTCACAGTGTTCAGCTAAAACTACAAGTTAGTGTGGTGCGTCCAGCTCACAGTGTTCAGCTAAAACTACAAGTTAGTGCAGTGTGTCCTGCTCACAGTGTTCAGCTAAAACTACAAGTTAGTGCGGTGCGTCCAGCTCACAGTGTTCAGCTAAAACTACAAGTTAGTGTGGTGTGTCCTGCTCACAGTGTTCAGCTAAAACTACAAGTTAGTGCAGTGTGTCCTGCTCACAGTGTTCAGCTAAAACTACAAGTTAGTGTAGTGAAACCTCTGCACAGTGTTCATCTAAAGCTACAAGTTAGTGTAGTGCATCCTGCTCACAGTGTTCAGCTAAAACTACAAGTTAGTGCGGTGCGTATTGCTCACAGTGTTCAGCTAAAACTACAAGTTAGTGTGGTGCGTCCTGCTCACAGTGTTCAGCTAAAACTACAAGTTAGTGCAGTGTGTCCTGCTCACAGTGTTCAGCTAAAACTACAAGTTAGTGTGGTGCGTCCTGCTCACAGTGTTCAGCTAAAACTACAAGTTAGTGCAGTGTGTCCTGCTCACAGTGTTCAGCTAAAACTACAAGTTAGTGTAGTGAAACCTCTGCACAGTGTTCATCTAAAGCTACAAGTTAGTGCAGTGTGTCCTGCTCACAGTGTTCAGCTAAAACTACAAGTTAGTGCGGTGCGTCCTGCTCACAGTGTTCAGCTAAAACTACAAGTTAGTGCGGTGCGTCCTGCTCACAGTTTTCAGCTAAAACTACAAGTAAGTGTGGTGCGTCCTGCTCACAGTGTTCAGCTAAAACTACAAGTTAGTGCAGTGTGTCCTGCTCACAGTGTTCAGCTAAAACTACAAGTTAGTGTAGTGAAACCTCTGCACAGTGTTCATCTAAAGCTACAAGTTAGTGCAGTGTGTCCTGCTCACAGTGTTCAGCTAAAACTACAAGTTAGTGCGGTGCGTCCTGCTCACAGTATTCAGCTAAAACTACAAGTTAGTGCGGTGCGTCCTGCTCACAGTGTTCAGCTAAAACTACAAGTTAGTGCGGTGCGTCCTGCTCACAGTGTTCAGCTAAAACTACAAGTTAGTGTGGTGCGTCCACCTCACAGTGTTCAGCTAAACCTACAAGTTAGTGTGGTGCGTCCTGCTCACAGTGTTCATCTAAAGCTACAAGTTAGTGCAGTGCGTCCTGCTCACAGTGTTCAGCTAAAACTACAAGTTAGTGCGGTGCGTCCTGCTCACAGTGTTCAGCTAAAACTACAAGTTAGTGCGGTGCGTCCTGCTCACAGTGTTCAGCTAAACCTACAAGTTAGTGTGGTGCGTCCTGCTCACAGTGTTCATCTAAAGCTACAAGTTAGTGCAGTGCGTCCTGCTCACAGTGTTCAGCTAAAACTACAAGTTAGTGCGGTGCGTCCTGCTCACAGTGTTCAGCTAAAACTACAAGTTAGTGTGGTGCATCCTGCTCACAGTGTTCAGCTAAAACTACAAGTTAGTGCAGTGTGTCCTGCTCACAGTGTTCAGCTAAAACTACAAGTTAGTGTAGTGAAACCTCTGCACAGTGTTCATCTAAAGCTACAAGTTAGTGCAGTGTGTCCTGCTCACAGTGTTCAGCTAAAACTACAAGTTAGTGCGGTGCGTCCTGCTCACAGTGTTCAGCTAAAACTACAAGTTAGTGCGGTGCGTCCTGCTCACAGTGTTCAGCTAAAACTACAAGTTAATGTGGTGCGTCCTGCTCACAGTGTTCAGCTAAAACTACAAGTTAGTGCAGTGTGTCCTGCTCACAGTGTTCAGCTAAAACTACAAGTTAGTGCAGTGTGTCCTGCTCACAGTGTTCAGCTAAAACTACAAGTTAGTGTAGTGAAACCTCTGCACAGTGTTCATCTAAAGCTACAAGTTAGTGCAGTGCGTCCTGCTCACAGTGTTCAGCTAAAACTACAAGTTAGTGCTGTGTGTCCTGCTCACAGTGTTCAGCTAAAACTACAAGTTAGTGTAGTGAAACCTCTGCACAGTGTTCATCTAAAGCTACAAGTTAGTGCAGTGTGTCCTGCTCACAGTGTTCAGCTAAAACTACAAGTTAGTGCGGTGCGTCCTGCTCACAGTATTCAGCTAAAACTACAAGTTAGTGCGGTGCGTCCTGCTCACAGTGTTCAGCTAAAACTACAAGTTAGTGCGGTGCGTCCTGCTCACAGTGTTCAGCTAAAACTACAAGTTAGTGTGGTGCGTCCACCTCACAGTGTTCAGCTAAACCTACAAGTTAGTGTGGTGCGTCCTGCTCACAGTGTTCATCTAAAGCTACAAGTTAGTGCAGTGCGTCCTGCTCACAGTGTTCAGCTAAAACTACAAGTTAGTGCGGTGCGTCCTGCTCACAGTGTTCAGCTAAAACTACAAGTTAGTGCGGTGCGTCCTGCTCACAGTGTTCAGCTAAACCTACAAGTTAGTGTGGTGCGTCCTGCTCACAGTGTTCATCTAAAGCTACAAGTTAGTGCAGTGCGTCCTGCTCACAGTGTTCAGCTAAAACTACAAGTTAGTGCGGTGCGTCCTGCTCACAGTGTTCAGCTAAAACTACAAGTTAGTGTGGTGCGTCCTGCTCACAGTGTTCAGCTAAAACTACAAGTTAGTGCAGTGTGTCCTGCTCACAGTGTTCAGCTAAAACTACAAGTTAGTGTAGTGAAACCTCTGCACAGTGTTCATCTAAAGCTACAAGTTAGTGCAGTGTGTCCTGCTCACAGTGTTCAGCTAAAACTACAAGTTAGTGCGGTGCGTCCTGCTCACAGTGTTCAGCTAAAACTACAAGTTAGTGCAGTGTGTCCTGCTCACAGTGTTCAGCTAAAACTACAAGTTAGTGCGGTGCGTCCTGCTCACAGTGTTCAGCTAAAACTACAAGTTAGTGCGGTGCGTCCTGCTCACAGTGTTCAGCTAAAACTACAAGTTAATGTGGTGCGTCCTGCTCACAGTGTTCAGCTAAAACTACAAGTTAGTGCAGTGTGTCCTGCTCACAGTGTTCAGCTAAAACTACAAGTTAGTGTAGTGAAACCTCTGCACAGTGTTCATCTAAAGCTACAAGTTAGTGCAGTGTGTCCTGCTCACAGTGTTCAGCTAAAACTACAAGTTAGTGCGGTGCGTCCTGCTCACAGTGTTCAGCTAAAACTACAAGTTAGTGCGGTGTGTCCTGCTCACAGTGTTCAGCTAAAACTACAAGTTAGTGTGGTGCGTCCTGCTCACAGTGTTCAGCTAAAACTACAAGTTAGTGCAGTGTGTCCTGCTCACAGTGTTCAGCTAAAACTACAAGTTAGTGCAGTGTGTCCTGCTCACAGTGTTCAGCAAAAACTACAAGTTAGTGCGGTGCGTCCTGCTCACAGTGTTCAGCTAAAACTACAAGTTAGTGCGGTGCGTCCTGCTCACAGTGTTCAGCTAAAACTACAAGTTAGTGCGGTGCGTCCTGCTCACAGTGTTCAGCTAAAACTACAAGTTAGTGCGGTGCGTCCTGCTCACAGTGTTCAGCTAAAACTACAAGATAGTGCGGTGCGTCCACCTCACAGTGTTCAACTAAAACTACAAGTTAGTGGGGTGAGACCTCTGCACAGTGTTCAGCTAAAGCTACAAGTTAGTGTAGTGCGTCCTGCTGACAGTGTTCAGCTAAAACTACAAGTTAGCGTAGTGAGAACTCTGCACAGTGTTCATCTAAAGCTACAAGTAAGTGCAGAGTGTCCTGCTCACAGTGTTCAGCTAAAAGTACAAGTTTGTGCGGTGTGTCCTGCTCACAGTGTTCAGCTAAAACTACAAGTTAGTGGGGTGCGTCCTGCTCACAGTGTTCAGCTAAAACTACAAGTTAGTGCGGTGCGTCCTGCTCACAGTGTTCAGCTAAAACTACAAGTTAGTGTGGTGCGTCCAGCTCACAGTGTTCAGCTAAAACTACAAGTTAGTGCAGTGTGTCCTGCTCACAGTGTTCAGCTAAAACTACAAGTTAGTGCGGTGCGTCCAGCTCACAGTGTTCAGCTAAAACTACAAGTTAGTGTGGTGCGTCCTGCTCACAGTGTTCAGCTAAAACTACAAGTTAGTGCAGTGTGTCCTGCTCACAGTGTTCAGCTAAAACTACAAGTTAGTGCAGTGTGTCCTGCTCACAGTGTTCAGCTAAAACTACAAGTTAGTGTAGTGAAACCTCTGCACAGTGTTCATCTAAAGCTACAAGTTAGTGCAGTGCGTCCTGCTCACAGTGTTCAGCTAAAACTACAAGTTAGTGCGGTGCGTCCTGCTCACAGTGTTCAGCTAAAACTACAAGTTAGTGCGGTGCGTATTGCTCACAGTGTTCAGCTAAAACTACAAGTTAGTGTGGTGCGTCCTGCTCACAGTGTTCAGCTAAAACTACAAGTTAGTGCAGTGTGTCCTGCTCACAGTGTTCAGCTAAAACTACAAGTTAGTGCAGTGTGTCCTGCTCACAGTGTTCAGCTAAAACTACAAGTTAGTGTAGTGAAACCTCTGCACAGTGTTCATCTAAAACTACAAGTTAGTGCAGTGTGTCCTGCTCACAGTGTTCAGCTAAAACTACAAGTTAGTGCGGTGCGTCCTGCTCACAGTGTTCAGCTAAAACTACAAGTTAGTGTGGTGCGTCCTGCTCACAGTGTTCAGCTAAAACTACAAGTTAGTGCAGTGTGTCCTGCTCACAGTGTTCAGCTAAAACTACAAGTTAGTGCAGTGCGTCCTGCTCACAGTATTCAGCTAAAACTACAAGTTAGTGCGGTGCGTCCTGCTCACAGTGTTCAGCTAAAACTACAAGTTAGTGCGGTGCGTCCTGCTCACAGTGTTCAGCTAAAACTACAAGTTAGTGCGGTGCGTCCTGCTCACAGTGTTCAGCTAAAACTACAAGTTAGTGCGGTGCGTCCTGCTCACAGTGTTCAGCTAAAACTACAAGTTAGTGTGGTGCGTCCACCTCACAGTGTTCAGCTAAAACTACAAGTTAGTGCGGTGCGTCCACCTCACAGTGTTCAGCTAAACCTACAAGTTAGTGTGGTGCGTCCTGCTCACAGTGTTCATCTAAAGCTACAAGTTAGTGCAGTGCGTCCTGCTCACAGTGTTCAGCTAAAACTACAAGTTAGTGCGGTGCGTCCTGCTCACAGTATTCAGCTAAAACTACAAGTTAGTGCGGTGCGTCCTGCTCACAGTGTTCAGTTAAAACTACAAGTTAGTGCGGTGCGTCCTGCTCACAGTGTTCAGCTAAACCTACAAGTTAGTGTGGTGCGTCCTGCTCACAGTGTTCATCTAAAGCTACAAGTTAGTGCAGTGCGTCCTGCTCACAGTGTTCAGCTAAAACTACAAGTTAGTGTGGTGCGTCCTGCTCACAGTGTTCAGCTAAAACTACAAGTTAGTGCAGTGTGTCCTGCTCACAGTGTTCAGCTAAAACTACAAGTTAGTGTAGTGAAACCTCTGCACAGTGTTCATCTAAAGCTACAAGTTAGTGCAGTGTGTCCTGCTCACAGTGTTCAGCTAAAACTACAAGTTAGTGCGGTGCGTCCTGCTCACAGTGTTCAGCTAAAACTACAAGTTAGTGCGGTGCGTCCTGCTCACAGTGTTCAGCTAAAACTACAAGTTAATGTGGTGCGTCCTGCTCACAGTGTTCAGCTAAAACTACAAGTTAGTGCAGTGTGTCCTGCTCACAGTGTTCAGCTAAAACTACAAGTTAGTGCAGTGTGTCCTGCTCACAGTGTTCAGCTAAAACTACAAGTTAGTGTGGTGCGTCCTGCTCACAGTGTTCAGCTAAAACTACAAGTTAGTGCAGTGTGTCCTGCTCACAGTGTTCAGCTAAAACTACAAGTTAGTGTAGTGAAACCTCTGCACAGTGTTCATCTAAAGCTACAAGTTAGTGCAGTGTGTCCTGCTCACAGTGTTCAGCTAAAACTACAAGTTAGTGCGGTGCGTCCTGCTCACAGTGTTCAGCTAAAACTACAAGTTAGTGCGGTGCGTCCTGCTCACAGTGTTCAGCTAAAACTACAAGTTAGTGCGGTGCGTCCTGCTCACAGTGTTCAGCTAAACCTACAAGTTAGTGTGGTGCGTCCTGCTCACAGTGTTCATCTAAAGCTACAAGTTAGTGCAGTGCGTCCTGCTCACAGTGTTCAGCTAAAACTACAAGTTAGTGCGGTGCGTCCTGCTCACAGTGTTCAGCTAAAACTACAAGTTAGTGTGGTGCGTCCTGCTCACAGTGTTCAGCTAAAACTACAAGTTAGTGCAGTGTGTCCTGCTCACAGTGTTCAGCTAAAACTACAAGTTAGTGTAGTGAAACCTCTGCACAGTGTTCATCTAAAGCTACAAGTTAGTGCAGTGTGTCCTGCTCACAGTGTTCAGCTAAAACTACAAGTTAGTGGGGTGCGTCCTGCTCACAGTGTTCAGCTAAAACTGCAAGTTAGTGGGGTGCGTCCTGCTCACAGTGTTCAGCTAAAACTACAAGTTAGTGTAGTAAGACCTCTGCACAGTGTTCATCTAAAGCTACAAGTTAGTGCAGTGCGTCCTGCTCACAGTGTTCAGCTAAAACTACAAGTTAGTGCGGTGCGTCCTGCTCACAGTGTTCAGCTAAAACTACAAGTTAGTGCGGTGCGTCCTGCTCACAGTGTTCAGCTAAAACTACAAGTTAGTGCGGTGCGTCCTGCTCACAGTGTTCAGCTAAAACTACAAGTTAGTGTGGTGCGTCCTGCTCACAGTGTTCAGCTAAAACTACAAGTTAGTGGGGTGCGTCCTGCTCACAGTGTTCAGCTAAAACTACAAGTTAGTGGGTTGCGTCCTGCTCACAGTGTTCAGCTAAAACTACAAGTTAGTGTGGTGCGTCCACCTCACAGTGTTCAGCTAAACCTACAAGTTAGTATGGTGCGTCCTGCTCACAGTGTTCAGCTAAAACTACAAGTTAGTGCGGTGCGTCCTGCTCACAGTGTTCAGCTAAAACTACAAGTTAGTGCGGTGCGTCCTGCTCACAGTGTTCAGCTAAAACTACAAGTTAGTGCGGTGCGTCCTGCTCACAGTGTTCAGCTAAAACTACAAGTTAGTGCGGTGCGTCCTGCTCACAGTGTTCAGCTAAAACTACAAGTTAGTGGGGTTAGACCTCTGCACAGTGTTCAGCTAAAACTACAAGTTAGTGGGGTGCGTCCTGCTCACAGTGTTCAGCTAAAACTACAAGTTAGTGTAGTGCGTCCTGCTCACAGTGTTCAGCTAAAACTACAAGTTAGTGTAGTGAGACCTCTGCACAGTGTTCATCTAAAGCTACAAGTTAGTGCAGTGCGTCCTGCTCACAGTGTTCAGCTAAAACTACAAGTTAGCGTAGTGAGAACTCTGCACAGTGTTCATCTAAAGCTACAAGTAAGTGCAGAGTGTCCTGCTCACAGTGTTCAGCTAAAAGTACAAGTTTGTGCGGTGTGTCCTGCTCACAGTGTTCAGCTAAAACTACAAGTTAGTGGGGTGCGTCCTGCTCACAGTGTTCAGCTAAAACTACAAGTTAGTGTGGTGCGTCCAGCTCACAGTGTTCAGCTAAAACTACAAGTTAGTGCAGTGTGTCCTGCTCACAGTGTTCAGCTAAAACTACAAGTTAGTGCGGTGCGTCCAGCTCACAGTGTTCAGCTAAAACTACAAGTTAGTGTGGTGCGTCCTGCTCACAGTGTTCAGCTAAAACTACAAGTTAGTGCAGTGTGTCCTGCTCACAGTGTTCAGCTAAAACTACAAGTTAGTGCAGTGTGTCCTGCTCACAGTGTTCAGCTAAAACTACAAGTTAGTGTAGTGAAACCTCTGCACAGTGTTCATCTAAAGCTACAAGTTAGTGTAGTGCATCCTGCTCACAGTGTTCAGCTAAAACTACAAGTTAGTGCGGTGCGTATTGCTCACAGTGTTCAGCTAAAACTACAAGTTAGTGTGGTGCGTCCTGCTCACAGTGTTCAGCTAAAACTACAAGTTAGTGCAGTGTGTCCTGCTCACAGTGTTCAGCTAAAACTACAAGTTAGTGCGGTGCGTATTGCTCACAGTGTTCAGCTAAAACTACAAGTTAGTGTGGTGCGTCCTGCTCACAGTGTTCAGCTAAAACTACAAGTTAGTGCAGTGTGTCCTGCTCACAGTGTTCAGCTAAAACTACAAGTTAGTGCAGTGTGTCCTGCTCACAGTGTTCAGCTAAAACTACAAGTTAGTGTAGTGAAACCTCTGCACAGTGTTCATCTAAAGCTACAAGTTAGTGCAGTGTGTCCTGCTCACAGTGTTCAGCTAAAACTACAAGTTAGTGCGGTGCGTCCTGCTCACAGTGTTCAGCTAAAACTACAAGTTAGTGCGGTGCGTCCTGCTCACAGTGTTCAGCTAAAACTACAAGTTAGTGTGGTGCGTCCTGCTCACAGTGTTCAGCTAAAACTACAAGTTAGTGCAGTGTGTCCTGCTCACAGTGTTCAGCTAAAACTACAAGTTAGTGTAGTGAAACCTCTGCACAGTGTTCATCTAAAGCTACAAGTTAGTGCAGTGTGTCCTGCTCACAGTGTTCAGCTAAAACTACAAGTTAGTGCGGTGCGTCCTGCTCACAGTATTCAGCTAAAACTACAAGTTAGTGCGGTGCGTCCTGCTCACAGTGTTCAGCTAAAACTACAAGTTAGTGCGGTGCGTCCTGCTCACAGTGTTCAGCTAAAACTACAAGTTAGTGTGGTGCGTCCACCTCACAGTGTTCAGCTAAACCTACAAGTTAGTGTGGTGCGTCCTGCTCACAGTGTTCATCTAAAGCTACAAGTTAGTGCAGTGCGTCCTGCTCACAGTGTTCAGCTAAAACTACAAGTTAGTGCGGTGCGTCCTGCTCACAGTGTTCAGCTAAAACTACAAGTTAGTGCGGTGTGTCCTGCTCACAGTGTTCAGCTAAACCTACAAGTTAGTGTGGTGCGTCCTGCTCACAGTGTTCATCTAAAGCTACAAGTTAGTGCAGTGCGTCCTGCTCACAGTGTTCAGCTAAAACTACAAGTTAGTGCGGTGCGTCCTGCTCACAGTGTTCAGCTAAAACTACAAGTTAGTGTGGTGCATCCTGCTCACAGTGTTCAGCTAAAACTACAAGTTAGTGTAGTGTGTCCTGCTCACAGTGTTCAGCTAAAACTACAAGTTAGTGTAGTGAAACCTCTGCACAGAATTCATCTAAAGCTACAAGTTAGTGCAGTGTGTCCTGCTCACAGTGTTCAGCTAAAACTACAAGTTAGTGCGGTGCGTCCTGCTCACAGTGTTCAGCTAAAACTACAAGTTAGTGCGGTGCGTCCTGCTCACAGTGTTCAGCTAAAACTACAAGTTAGTGTGGTGCGTCCTGCTCACAGTGTTCAGCTAAAACTACAAGTTAGTGCAGTGTGTCCTGCTCACAGTGTTCAGCTAAAACTACAAGTTAGTGCGGTGCGTCCTGCTCACAGTGTTCAGCTAAACCTACAAGTTAGTGTGGTGCGTCCTGCTCACAGTGTTCATCTAAAGCTACAAGTTAGTGCAGTGCGTCCTGCTCACAGTGTTCAGCTAAAACTACAAGTTAGTGCGGTGCGTCCTGCTCACAGTGTTCAGCTAAAACTACAAGTTAGTGCAGTGTGTCCTGCTCACAGTGTTCAGCTAAAACTACAAGTTAGTGTAGTGAAACCTCTGCACAGTGTTCATCTAAAGCTACAAGTTAGTGCAGTGTGTCCTGCTCACAGTGTTCAGCTAAAACTACAAGTTAGTGCGGTGCGTCCTGCTCACAGTGTTCAGCTAAAACTACAAGTTAATGTGGTGGGTCCTGCTCACAGTGTTCAGCTAAAACTACAAGTTAGTGCAGTGTGTCCTGCTCACAGTGTTCAGCTAAACCTACAAGTTAGTGTGGTGCGTCCTGCTCACAGTGTTCATCTAAAGCTACAAGTTAGTGCAGTGCGTCCTGCTCACAGTGTTCAGCTAAAACTACAAGTTAGTGCGGTGCGTCCTGCTCACAGTGTTCAGCTAAAACTACAAGTTAGTGTGGTGCATCCTGCTCACAGTGTTCAGCTAAAACTACAAGTTAGTGCAGTGTGTCCTGCTCACAGTGTTCAGCTAAAACTACAAGTTAGTGTAGTGAAACCTCTGCACAGTGTTCATCTAAAGCTACAAGTTAGTGCAGTGTGTCCTGCTCACAGTGTTCAGCAAAACCTACAAGTTAGTGTGGTGTGTCCTGCTCACAGTGTTCAGCTAAAACTACAAGTTAGTGCGGTGCGTCCTGCTCACAGTGTTCAGCTAAAACTACAAGTTAGTGCGGTGCGTCCTGCTCACAGTGTTCAGCTAAAACTACAAGTTAATGTGGTGGGTCCTGCTCACAGTGTTCAGCTAAAACTACAAGTTAGTGCAGTGTGTCCTGCTCACAGTGTTCAGCTAAAACTACAAGTTAGTGCAGTGTGTCCTGCTCACAGTGTTCAGCTAAAACTACAAGTTAGTGTAGTGAAACCTCTGCACAGTGTTCATCTAAAGCTACAAGTTAGTGCAGTGCGTCCTGCTCACAGTGTTCAGCTAAAACTACAAGTTAGTGCGGTGCGTCCTGCTCACAGTGTTCAGCTAAAACTACAAGTTAGTGCGGTGCGTCCTGCTCACAGTGTTCAGCTAAAACTACAAGTTAGTGTGGTGCGTCCTGCTCACAGTGTTCAGCTAAAACTACAAGTTAGTGCAGTGTGTCCTGCTGACAGTGTTCAGCTAAAACTACAAGTTAGTGCAGTGTGTCCTGCTCACAGTGTTCAGCTAAAACTACAAGTTAGTGTAGTGAAACCTCTGCACAGTGTTCATCTAAAGCTACAAGTTAGTGCAGTGTGTCCTGCTCACAGTGTTCAGCTAAAACTACAAGTTAGTGCGGTGCGTCCTGCTCACAGTGTTCAGCTAAAACTACAAGTTAGTGCGGTGCGTCCTGCTCACAGTGTTCAGCTAAAACTACAAGTTAGTGTGGTGCGTCCTGCTCACAGTGTTCAGCTAAAACTACAAGTTAGTGCAGTGTGTCCTGCTCACAGTGTTCAGCTAAAACTACAAGTTAGTGCAGTGTGTCCTGCTCACAGTGTTCAGCTAAAACTACAAGTTAGTGTAGTGAAACCTCTGCACAGTGTTCATCTAAAGCTACAAGTTAGTGCAGTGCGTCCTGCTCACAGTGTTCAGCTAAAACTACAAGTTAGTGTGGTGCGTCCTGCTCACAGTGTTCAGCTAAAACTACAAGTTAGTGCGGTGCGTCCTGCTCATAGTGTTCAGCTAAAGCTACAAGTTAGTGCAGTGCGTCCTGCTCACAGTGTTCAGCTAAAACTGCAAGTTAGTGGGGTGCGTCCTGCTCACAGTGTTCAGCTAAAACTACAAGTTAGTGTAGTAAGACCTCTGAACAGTGTTCATCTAAAGCTACAAGTTAGTACAGTGCGTCCTGCTCACAGTGTTCAGCTAAAACTACAAGTTAGTGCGGTGCGTCCTGCTCACAGTGTTCAGCTAAAACTACAAGTTAGTGCGGTGCGTCCTGCTCACAGTGTTCAGCTAAAACTACAAGTTAGTGCGGTGCGTCCTGCTCACAGTGTTCAACTAAAGCTACAAGTTAGTGTAGTGCGTCCTGCTCACAGTGTTCATCTAAAGCTACAAGTTAGTGTAGTGCGTCCTGCTCACAGTGTTCATCTAAAGCTACAAGTTAGTGCAGTGCGTCCTGCTCACAGTGTTCAGCTAAAACTACAAGTTAGTGCGGTGCGTCCTGCTCACAGTGTTCAGCTAAAACTACAAGTTAGTGTAGTGTGTCCTGCTCACAGTGTTCAGCTAAAACTATAAGTTAGTGTAGTGAGACCTCTGCACAGTGTTCATCTAAAGCTACAAGTTAGTGCAGTGCGTCCTGCTCACAGTGTTCAGCTAAAACTACAAGTTAGTGCAGTGCGTCCCGCACACAGTGTTCAGCTAAAACTACAAGTTAGTGTGGTGCGTCCTGCTCACGGTGTTCAGCTAAAACTACAACTTAGTGCAGTGTGTCCTGCTCACAGTGTTCAGCTAAAACTACAAGTTAGTGTGGTGCGTCCTGCTCACAGTGTTCAGTTAAAACTACAAGTTAGTGCGGTGCGTCCTGCTCACAGTGTTCAGCTAAACCTACAAGTTAGTGTGGTGCGTCCTGCTCACAGTGTTCAGCTAAAATGACAAGTTAGTGAGGTGCGTCCTGCTCACAGTGTTCAGCTAAAACTACAAGTTAGTGTAGTGAAACCTCTGCACAGTGTTCATCTAAAGCTACAAGTTAGTGCAGTGTGTCCTGCTCACAGTGTTCAGCTAAAACTACAAGTTAGTGTAGTGAGACCTCTGCACAGTGTTCATCTAAAGCTACAAGTTAGTGCAGTGCGTCCTGCTCACAGTGTTCAGCTAAAACGACAATTTAGTGTAGTGCGTCCTGCTCACAGTGTTCAGCTAAAACTACAAGTTAGTGTAGTGAGACCTCTGCACAGTGTTCATCTAAAGCTACAAGTTAGTGCAGTGCGTCCTGCTCACAGTGTTCATCTAAAACTACAAGTTAGTGGAGTGCGTCCTGCTCACAGTGTTCAGCTAAAACTACAAGTCAGAGCGGTGCGTCCTGCTCACAGTGTTCAGCTAAAACTAAAGTTAGTGCGGTACGTCCTGCTCACAGTGTTCATCTAAAACTACAAGTCAGTGCGGTGCGTCCTGCTCACAGTGTTCAGCTAAAACTACAAGTCAGTGCGGTGCGTCCTGCTCACAGTGTTCAGCTAAAACTACAAGTCAGTGCGGTGCGTCCTGCTCACAGTGTTCAGCTAAAACTACAAGTTAGTGTAGTGAAACCTCTGCACAGTGTTCATCTAAAGCTACAAGTTAGTGCAGTGCGTCCTGCTAACAGTGTTCAGCTAAAACTACAAGTTAGTGCTGTGTGTCCTGCTCACAGTGTTCAGCTAAAACTACAAGTTAGTGCGGTGCGTCCTGCTCACAGTGTTCAGCTAAAACTACAAGTTAGTGCGGTGCATCCTGCTCACAGTGTTCATCTAAAGCTACAAGTTAGTGCAGTGCGTCCTGCTCACAGTGTTCAGCTAAAACTACAAGTCAGTGCAGTGCGTCCTGCTCACAGTGTTCAGCTAAAACTACAAGTTAGTGCGGTGCGTCCTGCTCACAGTGTTCAGCTAAAACTACAAGTTAGTGGGGTTAGACCTCTGCACAGTGTTCAGCTAAAACTACAAGTTGGTGGGGTGCGTCCTGCTCACAGTGTTCAGCTAAAACTACAAGTTAGTGCGGTGCGTCCTGCTCACAGTGTTCAGCTAAAACTACAAGTTAGTGCAGTGCGTCCTGCTCACAGTGTTCAGCTAAAACTACAAGTTAGTGGTGTTAGACCTCTGCACAGTGTTCAGCTAAAACTACAAGTTAGTGGGGTGCGTCCTGCTCACAGTGTTCAGCTAAAACTACAAGTTAGTGGGGTGCGTCCTGCTCACAGTGTTCAGCTAAAACTACAAGTTAGTGTAGTGAAACCTCTGCACAGTGTTCATCTAAAGCTACAAGTAAGTGCAGAGTGTCCTGCTCACAGTGTTCAGCTAAAACTACAAGTTTGTGCGGTGTGTCCTGCTCACAGTGTTCAGCTAAAACTACAAGTTAGTGGGGTGCGTCCTGCTCACAGTGTTCAGCTAAAACTACAAGTTAGTGTGGTGCGTCCTGCTCACAGTGTTCAGCTAAAACTACAAGTTAGTGTGGTGCGTCCAGCTCACAGTGTTCAGCTAAAACTACAAGTTAGTGTGGTGCGTCCTGCTCACAGTGTTCAGCTAAAACTACAAGTTAGTGCAGTGTGTCCTGCTCACAGTGTTCAGCTAAAATGAAAAGTTAGTGGGGTGCGTCCTGCTCACAGTGTTCATCTAAAGCTACAAGTTAGTGCAGTGCGTCCTGCTCACAGTGTTCAGCTAAAACTACAAGTCAGTGCGGTGCGTCCTGCTCACAGTGTTCAGCTAAAACTAAAGTTAGTGCGGTACGTCCTGCTCACAGTGTTCATCTAAAACTACAAGTTAGTGCGGTGCGTCCTGCTCACAGTGTTCAGCTAAAACTACAAGTCAGTGCGGTGCGTCCTGCTCACAGTGTTCAGCTAAAACTACAAGTTAGTGCGGTGCGTCCTGCTCACAGTGTTCAGCTAAAACTACAAGTTAGTGTAGTGAAACCTCTGCACAGTGTTCATCTAAAGCTACAAGTTAGTGCAGTGTGTCCTGCTCACAGTGTTCAGCTAAAACTACAAGTTAGTGGGGTGCGTCCTGCTCACAGTGTTCAGCTAAAACTACAAGTTAGTGGGGTGCA
The DNA here is from genome assembly GCA_037952835.1 of Lithobates septentrionalis. NCBI lineage: Eukaryota > Metazoa > Chordata > Amphibia > Anura > Ranidae > Lithobates > Lithobates septentrionalis. The sequence continues at coordinate 96,060 of JBBDGP010002122.1, read as the reverse complement.
TCCTGCTCACAGTGTTCAGCTAAAACTACAAGTCAGTGCAGTGCGTCCTGCTCACAGTGTTCAGCTAAAACTACAAGTTAGTGCGGTGCGTCCTGCTCACAGTGTTCATCTAAAACTACAAGTTAGTGCGGTGCATCCTGCACACAGTGTTCATCTAAAACTACAAGTTAGTGTAGTGAGACCTCTGCACAGTGTTCATCTAAAACTACAAGTTAGTGCAGTGCGTCCTGCTCACAGTGTTCAGCTAAAACTACAAGTCAGTGCGGTGCGTCCTGCTCACAGTGTTCAGCTAAAACTACAAGTTAGTGCAGTGCGTCCTGCTCACAGTGTTCAGCTAAAACTACAAGTTAGTGCGGTGCATCCTGCTCACAGTGTTCATCTAAAACTACAAGTTAGTGGGGTGCATCCTGCTCACAGTGTTCAGCTAAAACTACAAGTTAGTGGGTTGCGTCCTGCTCACAGTGTTCAGCTAAAACTACAAGTTAGTGTGGTGCGTCCACCTCACAGTGTTCAGCTAAAACTACAAGTTAGTGGGGTGCATCCTGCTCACAGTGTTCAGCTAAAACTACAAGTCACTGCGGTGCGTCCTGCTCACAGTGTTCAGCTAAAACTACAAGTTAGTGCAGTGCGTCCTGCTCACAGTGTTCAGCTAAAACTACAAGTTAGTGCGGTGCGTCCTGCTCACAGTGTTCATCTAAAACTACAAGTTAGTGCGGTGCGTCCTGCTCACAGTGTTCATCTAAAACTACAAGTTAGTGCAGTGCGTCCTGCTCACAGTGTTCAGCTAAAACTACAAGTCAGTGTGGTGCGTCCTGCTCACAGTGTTCAGCTAAAACTAAAAGTTAGTGCTGTGTGTCCTGCTCACAGTGTTCAGCTAAAACTACAAGTTAGTGCTGTGTGTCCTGCTCACAGTGTTCAGCTAAAACTACAAGTTAGTGTGGTGCGTCCTGCTCACAGTGTTCAGCTAAAACTACAAGTTAGTGCTGTGTGTCCTGCTCACAGTGTTCAGCTAAAACTACAAGTTAGTGTGGTGCGTCCTGCTCACAGTGTTCAGCTAAAACTACAAGTTAGTGCGGTGCGTCCTGCTCACAGTGTTCATCTAAAAATACAAGTTAGTGTAGTGAGACCTCTGCACAGTGTTCATCTAAAGCTACAAGTTAGTGTAGTGCGTCCTGCTCACAGTGTTCAGCTAAAACTACAAGTTAGTGCGGTGTGTCCTGCTCACAGTGTTCAGCTAAAACTACAAGTTATTGCGGTGCGTCCTGCTCACAGTGTTCAGCTAAAACGAAAAGTTAGTGTGGTGCGTCCTGCTCACAGTGTTCAGCTAAAACCACAAGTTAGTGTAGTGAGAGCTCTGCACAGTGTTCAGCTAAAACTACAAGTTAGTGCGGTGCGTCCTGCTCACAGTGTTCAGCTAAAACCACAAGTTAGTGTAGTGAGAGCTCTGCACAGTGTTCAGCTAAAACTACAAGTTAGTGCAGTGCGTCCTGCTCACAGTGTTCAGCTAAAACCACAAGTTAGTGTAGTGAGAGCTCTGCACAGTGTTCAGCTAAAACTACAAGTTAGTGCGGTGCGTCCTGCTCACAGTGTTCAGCTAAAACCACAAGTTAGTGTAGTGAGAGCTCTGCACAGTGTTCAGCTAAAACTACAAGTTAGTGCAGTGTGTCCTGCTCACAGTGCTCAGCTAAAACTACAAGTTAGTGTGGTGCGTCCTGCTCACAGTGTTCAGCTAAAACTACAAGTTAGTGCAGTGCGTCCTGCTCACAGTGTTCAGCTAAAACTACAAGTTAGTGCGGTGCATCCTGCTCACAGTGTTCATCTAAAACTACAAGTTAGTGGGGTGCGTCCTGCTCACAGTGTTCAGCTAAAACTACAAGTTAGTGGGTTGCGTCCTGCTCACAGTGTTCAGCTAAAACTACAAGTTAGTGTGGTGCGTCCACCTCACAGTGTTCAGCTAAAACTACAAGTTAGTGGGGTGCATCCTGCTCACAGTGTTCAGCTAAAACTACAAGTTAGTGCGGTGCGTCCTGCTCACAGTGTTCATCTAAAACTACAAGTTAGTGCGGTGCGTCCTGCTCACAGTGTTCAGCTAAAACTACAAGTTAGTGTAGTGAGACCTCTGCACAGTGTTCATCTAAAGCTACAAGTTAGTGCGGTGCATCCTTCTCACAGTGTTCAGCTAAAACTACAAGTCAGTGCAGTGCGTCCTGCTCACAGTGTTCAGCTAAAACTACAAGTCACTGCGGTGCGTCCTGCTCACAGTGTTCATCTAAAACTACAAGTTAGTGGGGTGCGTCCTGCTCACAGTGTTCAGTTAAAACTACAAGTTAGTGGGTTGCGTCCTGCTCACAGTGTTCAGCTAAAACTACAAGTTAGTGTAGTGAGACCTCTGCACAGTGTTCATCTAAAGCTACAAGTTAGTGTGGTGCGTCCTGCTCACAGTGTTCAGCTAAAACTACAAGTCAGTGCGGTGCGTCCTGCTCACAGTGTTCAGCTAAAACTACAAGTTAGTGCGGTGCGTCCTGCTCACAGTGTTCAGCTAAAACTACAAGTTAGTGCGGTGCATCCTGCTCACAGTGTTCATCTAAAGCTACAAGTTAGTGCGGTGCGTCCTGCTCACAGTGTTCAGCTAAAACTACAAGTTAGTGCAGTGCGTCCTGCTCACAGTGTTCAGCTAAAACTACAAGTTAGTGCAGTGCATCCTGCTCACAGTGTTCAGCTAAAACTACAAGTTAGTGCAGTGCGTCCTGCTCACAGTGTTCAGCTAAAACTACAAGTCAGTGCGGTGCGTCCTGCTCACAGTGTTCAGCTAAAACTACAAGTTAGTGCAGTGTGTCCAGCTCACAGTGTTCAGCTAAAACTACAAGTTAGTGGGGTGCATCCGGCTCACAGTGTTCAGCTAAAACTACAAGTTAGTGCGGTGCGTCCTGCTCACAGTGTTCATCTAAAACTACAAGTTAGTGCGGTGCGTCCTGCTCACAGTGTTCAGCTAAAACTACAAGTTAGTGTAGTGAGACCTCTGCACAGTGTTCATCTAAAGCTACAAGTTAGTGCAGTGCGTCCCGCTCACAGTGTTCAGCTAAAACTACAAGTCAGTGCGGTGCGTCCTGCTCACAGTGTTCAGCTAAAACTACAAGTTAGTGCAGTGCGTCCTGCTCACAGTGTTCAGCTAAAACTACAAGTTAGTGCAGTGCGTCCTGCTCACGGTGTTCAGCTAAAACTACAAGTTAGTGCAGTGTGTCCTGCTCACAGTGTTCAGCTAAAACTACAAGTTAGTGTAGTGAAACATCTGCACAGTGTTCATCTAAAGCTACAAGTTAGTGCGGTGCGTCCTGCTCACAGTGTTCAGCTAAAACTACAAGTTAGTGCGGTGCGTCCTGCTCACAGTGTTCAGCTAAAACTACAAGTTAGTGGGTTGCGTCCTGCTCACAGTGTTCAGCTAAAACTACAAGTTAGTGTGGTGCGTCCACCTCACAGTGTTCAGCTAAACCTACAAGTTAGTGTGGTGCGTCCTGCTCACAGTGTTCAGCTAAAACTACAAGTTAGTGCGGTGCGTCCTGCTCACAGTGTTCAGCTAAAACTACAAGTTAGTGTAGTGAGACCTCTGCACAGTGTTCATCTAAAGCTACAAGTTAGTGCAGTGCGCCCTGCTCACAGTGTTCAGCTAAAACTACAAGTTAGTGCGGTGCGTCCTGCTCACAGTGTTCATCTAAAGCTACAAGTTAGTGCGGTGTGTCCTGCTCACAGTGTTCATCTAAAGCTACAAGTTAGTGCAGTGCGTCCTGCTCACAGTGTTCAGCTAAAACTACAAGTTAGTGCGGTGCGTCCTGCTCACAGTGTTCAGCTAAAACTACAAGTTAGTGGGGTGCATCCTGCTCACAGTGTTCAGCTAAAACTACAAGTTAGTGTAGTGTGTCCTGCTCACAGTGTTCAGCTAAAACTATAAGTTAGTGTAGTGAGACCTCTGCACAGTGTTCATCTAAAGCTACAAGTTAGTGCAGTGCGTCCTGCTCACAGTGTTCAGCTAAAACTACAAGTTAGTGCGGTGCGTCCTGCTCACAGTGTTCATCTAAAACTACAAGTTAGTGTGGTGCGTCCTGCTCACAGTGTTCAGCTAAAACTACAAGTTAGTGTAGTGAGACCTCTGCACAGTGTTCATCTAAAGCTACAAGTTAGTGCAGTGTGTCCTGCTCACAGTGTTCAGCTAAAACTACAAGTTAGTGTAGTGAGACCTCTGCACAGTGTTCATCTAAAGCTACAAGTTAGTGCAGTGCATCCTGCTCACAGTGTTCAGCTAAAACGACAATTTAGTGTAGTGCGTCCTGCTCACAGTGTTCAGCTACAATGACAAGTTAGTGGGGTGCGTCCTGCTCACAGTGTTCAGCTAAAACTACAAGTTAGTGTAGTGAGACCTCTGCACAGTGTTCATCTAAAGCTACAAGTTAGTGCAGTGCGTCCTGCTCACAGTGTTCAGCTAAAACTACAAGTCAGTGCGGTGCGTCCTGCTCACAGTGTTCAGCTAAAACTACAAGTTAGTGCGGTGCGTCCTGCTCACAGTGTTCAGCTAAAACTACAAGTTAGTGCAGTGCGTCCTGCTCACAGTGTTCAGCTAAAACTACAAGTTAGTGGGGTTAGACCTCTGCACAGTGTTCAGCTAAAACTACAAGTTGGTGGGGTGCGTCCTGCTCACAGTGTTCAGCTAAAACTACAAGTTAGTGGGGTGCGTCCTGCTCACAGTGTTCAGCTAAAACTACAAGTTAGTGTAGTGAGAACTCTGCACAGTGTTCATCTAAAGCTACAAGTAAGTGCAGAGTGTCCTGCTCACAGTGTTCAGCTAAAACTACAAGTTTGTGCGGTGTGTCCTGCTCACAGTGTTCAGCTAAAACTACAAGTTAGTGCGGTGCGTCCTGCTCACAGTGTTCAGCTAAAACTACAAGTTAGTGTGGTGCGTCCAGCTCACAGTGTTCAGCTAAAACTACAAGTTAGTGTGGTGCGTCCTGCTCACAGTTTTCAGCTAAAACTACAAGTTAGTGCGGTGCGTCCTGCTCACAGTGTTCAGCTAAAACTACAAGTTAGTGGGGTTAGACCTCTGCACAGTGTTCAGCTAAAACTACAAGTTGGTGGGGTGCGTCCTGCTCACAGTGTTCAGCTAAAACTACAAGTTAGTGCGGTGCGTCCTGCTCACAGTGTCCAGCTAAAACTACAAGTTTGTGCAGTGCGTCCTGCTCACAGTATTCAACTAAAACTACAAGTTAGTGTAGTGAGACCTCTGCACAGTGTTCATCTAAAGCTACAAGTTAGTGCAGTGCGTCCTGCTCACAGTGTTCAGCTAAAACTACAAGTTAGTGCAGTGCGTCCTGCTCACAGTGTTCAGCTAAAACTACAAGTTAGTGCAGTGCGTCCTGCTCACAGTGTTCAGCTAAAACTACAAGTTAGTGGGGTGCATCCAGCTCACAGTGTTTAGCTAAAACTACAAGTTAGTGCGGTGCGTCCTGCTCACAGTGTTCATCTAAAACTACAAGTTAGTGTGGTGCGTCCTGCTCACAGTGTTCAGCTAAAACTACAAGTTAGTGTAGTGAGACCTCTGCACAGTGTTCATCTAAAGCTACAAGTTAGTGCAGTGCATCCTGCTCACAGTGTTCAGCTAAAACGACAATTTAGTGTAGTGCGTCCTGCTCACAGTGTTCAGCTAAAACTACAAGTTAGTGTAGTGAGACCTCTGCACAGTGTTCATCTAAAGCTACAAGTTAGTGCGGTGCGTCCTGCTCACAGTGTTCAGCTAAAACTACAAGTCAGTGCGGTGCGTCCTGCTCACAGTGTTCAGCTAAAACTACAAGTTAGTGGGGTTAGACCTCTGCACAGTGTTCAGCTAAAACTACAAGTTGGTGGGGTGCGTCCTGCTCACAGTGTTTAGCTAAAACTACAAGTTAGTGCGGTGCGTCCTGCTCACAGTGTTCAGCTAAAACTACAAGTTAGTGCAGTGCGTCCTGCTCACAGTGTTCAGCTAAAACTACAAGTTAGTGGGGTTAGACCTCTGCACAGTGTTCAGCTAAAACTACAAGTTGGTGGGGTGCGTCCTGCTCACAGTGTTCAGCTAAAACTACAAGTTAGTGGGGTGCGTCCTGCTCACAGTGTTCAGCTAAAACTACAAGTTAGTGTAGTGAGAACTCTGCACAGTGTTCATCTAAAGCTACAAGTAAGTGCAGAGTGTCCTGCTCACAGTGTTCAGCTAAAACTACAAGTTTGTGCGGTGTGTCCTGCTCACAGTGTTCAGCTAAAACTACAAGTTAGTGCGGTGCGTCCTGCTCACAGTGTTCAGCTAAAACTACAAGTTAGTGTGGTGCGTCCAGCTCACAGTGTTCAGCTAAAACTACAAGTTAGTGTGGTGCGTCCTGCTCACAGTGTTCAGCTAAAACTACAAGTTAGTGCAGTGTGTCCTGCTCACAGTGTTCAGATAAAACTACAAGTTAGTGCGGTGCGTCCTGCTCACAGTTTTCATCTAAAGCTACAAGATAGTGCAGTGCAGCCTGCTCACAGTGTTCAGCTAAAACTACAAGTTAGTGTAGTGAGACCTCTGCACAGTGTTCATCTAAAGCTACAAGATAGTGCAGTGCGGCCTGCTCACAGTTTTCATCTAAAGCTACAAGATAGTGCAGTGCAGCCTGCTCACAGTGTTCAGCTAAAACTACAAGTTAGTGTAGTGAGACCTCTGCACAGTGTTCATCTAAAGCTACAAGATAGTGCAGTGCGGCCTGCTCACAGTGTTCAGCTAAAACTACAAGTTAGTGGGGTTAGACCTCTGCACAGTGTTCAGCTAAAACTACAAGTTGGTGGGGTGCGTCCTGCTCACAGTGTTCAGCTAAAACTACAAGTTAGTGCAGTGCGTCCTGCTCACAGTATTCAACTAAAACTACAAGTTAGTGGGGTGAGACCTCTGCACAGTGTTCAGCTAAAACTACAAGTTAGTGTAGTGCGTCCTGCTCACAGTGTTCAGCTAAAACTACAAGTTAGTGTAGTGAGAACTCTGCACAGTGTTCATCTAAAGCTACAAGTAAGTGCAGAGTGTCCTGCTCACAGTGTTCAGCTAAAACTACAAGTTTGTGCGGTGTGTCCTGCTCACAGTGTTCAGCTAAAACTACAAGTTAGTGGGGTGCGTCCTGCTCACAGTGTTCAGCTAAAACTACAAGTTAGTGCGGTGCGTCCTGCTCACAGTGTTCAGCTAAAACTACAAGTTAGTGTGGTGCGTCCAGCTCACAGTGTTCAGCTAAAACTACAAGTTAGTGCGGTGTGTCCTGCTCACAGTGTTCAGCTAAAACTACAAATTAGTGCGGTGCGTCCAGCTCACAGTGTTCAGCTAAAACTACAAGTTAGTGTGGTGCGTCCTGCTCACAGTGTTCAGCTAAAACTACAAGTTAGTGCAGTGTGTCCAGCTCACAGTGTTCAGCTAAAACTACAAGTTAGTGGGGTGCATCCGGCTCACAGTGTTCATCTAAAACTACAAGTTAGTGCGGTGCGTCCTGCTCACAGTGTTCAGCTAAAACTACAAGTTAGTGTAGTGAGACCTCTGCACAGTGTTCATCTAAAGCTACAAGTTAGTGCAGTGCGTCCCGCTCACAGTGTTCAGCTAAAACTACAAGTCAGTGCGGTGCGTCCTGCTCACAGTGTTCAGCTAAAACTACAAGTTAGTGCAGTGCGTCCTGCTCACAGTGTTCAGCTAAAACTACAAGTTAGTGCAGTGCGTCCTGCTCACAGTGTTCAGCTAAAACTACAAGTTAGTGCAGTGTGTCCTGCTCACAGTGTTCAGCTAAAACTACAAGTTAGTGTAGTGAAACATCTGCACAGTGTTCATCTAAAGCTACAAGTTAGTGCGGTGCGTCCTGCTCACAGTGTTCAGCTAAAACTACAAGTTAGTGCGGTGCGTCCTGCTCACAGTGTTCAGCTAAAACTACAAGTTAGTGGGTTGCGTCCTGCTCACAGTGTTCAGCTAAAACTACAAGTTAGTGTGGTGCGTCCACCTCACAGTGTTCAGCTAAACCTACAAGTTAGTGTGGTGCGTCCTGCTCACAGTGTTCAGCTAAAACTACAAGTTAGTGCGGTGCGTCCTGCTCACAGTGTTCATCTAAAGCTACAAGTTAGTGTAGTGCGTCCTGCTCACAGTGTTCATCTAAAGCTACAAGTTAGTGTAGTGCGTCCTGCTCACAGTGTTCATCTAAAGCTACAAGTTAGTGCAGTGCGTCCTGCTCACAGTGTTCAGCTAAAACTACAAGTTAGTGTGGTGCGTCCTGCTCACAGTGTTCAGCTAAAACTACAAGTTAGTGCGGTGCATCCTGCTCACAGTGTTCAGCTAAAACTACAAGTTAGTGCGGTGCGTCCTGCTCACAGTGTTCAGCTAAAACTACAAGTTAGTGGGGTGCATCCTGCTCACAGTGTTCAGCTAAAACTACAAGTTAGTGTAGTGTGTCCTGCTCACAGTGTTCAGCTAAAACTACAAGTTGGTGTAGTGAGACCTCTGCACAGTGTTCATCTAAAGCTACAAGTTAGTGCAGTGCGTCCTGCTCACAGTGTTCAGCTAAAACTACAAGTTAGTGCAGTGCGTCCTGCTCACAGTGTTCAGCTAAAACTACAAGTTAGTGCAGTGCGTCCTGCTCACAGTGTTCAGCTAAAACTACAAGTTAGTGGGGTGCATCCGGCTCACAGTGTTTAGCTAAAACTACAAGTTAGTGCGGTGCGTCCTGCTCACAGTGTTCATCTAAAACTACAAGTTAGTGTGGTGCGTCCTGCTCACAGTGTTCAGCTAAAACTACAAGTTAGTGTAGTGAGACCTCTGCACAGTGTTCATCTAAAGCTACAAGTTAGTGCAGTGTTTCCTGCTCACAGTGTTCAGCTAAAACTACAAGTTAGTGTAGTGAGACCTCTGCACAGTGTTCATCTAAAGCTACAAGTTAGTGCAGTGCATCCTGCTCACAGTGTTCAGCTAAAACGACAATTTAGTGTAGTGCGTCCTGCTCACAGTGTTCAGCTACAATGACAAGTTAGTGGGGTGCGTCCTGCTCACAGTGTTCAGCTAAAACTACAAGTTAGTGTAGTGAGACCTCTGCACAGTGTTCATCTAAAGCTACAAGTTAGTGCGGTGTGTCCTGCTCACAGTGTTCAGCTAAAACTACAAGTTAGTTTGGTGCGTCCTCCTCACAGTGTTCATCTAAACCTACAAGTTATTTCTTTGCGAGCTCTGCACAGTGTTCAGCTAAAGCTACCTGTAGAAGGTTGGTGGTGTTTTCCTGATCCTATCACTACCGCAGGCAGCTAAAAAAGCTACTAGTTAGCTTTTTGCGAGCTCTCCACAGTGTTCAGCTAAAGCTACCTGTAGAAGGTTGGTGGTGTTCTCATACTACAGGCAGGCAGTTGATTTTGCTAGCTGCAGTATCAGTACATATATATATATATATCCCAGCTTAGTGCAGCTACAGGCCATTAGTATGTCTGGAAGGCCAAGAAGGAGAGGCAGACAGTCACAAGCCAATAAGAGAGGGCAAGCAGGCTCTGTGTCTAGTGCTGGTCGCAGAGACGGTGCATCCTCATCAGCACGTGGCTGTGGGACACGCTTGGCCTTTTTTTCGGCAGCTGGCCGTGTTGAGCCGCAACATGCGGAAGACTTGGTTGAGTGGATGACCAAGCCTTCCTCATCCTCCTCATCCTCTCTCATCCATGCCCAGGGTACTTTGTCTGGCAAAGCAGCGGCCTCTTCCCTCGGCTCAATGTCATCAGTGACTCCTTACCTAGCCCCACCACGTCCTCCTGAGGAGTCCCTCGAACTGTTTGACCACAGTGTTGGGTACATGCTCCAGGAGGATGCCCAGCGTTTGGAAGGCTCTGATGATGATACTGAGCTCGATGAAGGCAGTAACATGAGCACGGACAGAGGGGGTGCCCAAGAAGGACAGCAATCTGGCAGTCATGCTCCCCCTGCTGCAGCATACTGCCAGGTTTGCCCCAGAGATGAGGAGGGAGGGGGTGATGAGGTCACTGACTCAACGTGGGTGCCTGATAGGAGAGAGGAGGAGGAGGAGGAGGCGGCACATCACCAACGAGACAGGATGCCCTCCAGCGGCCAGCCTAAGGGCAGCACATTGACTGCATCACACCCCAAAGCTCCACATGTGCAGGGCGCTGCAGTCTCTGCACGTTATTCATAAAGTTCTTTGGTGTGGGCCTTTTTTGAGACGAGTGCATCAGATCACACCGCTGCTATTTGCAACATATGTCTCAAGCGTATCTCGCGTGGCCAAAACATCTCCCGCTTGGGTACCACATGCTTGACCAGACATATGTTGACCTGCCATGCAGTTCGTTGGCAAGCGCATCTAAAAGACCCACACCAAAGAACAAAGAGGACCTCTCCTTGCTCCTCATCAGCTGAGATCTCCAACCCCACTAGACCTTCAGTCCTCTCTGAGACCTGCACTGAGAGGAATGAAGGTGTAGAATTAGGTGTGTCACAGCCAAGTACTTGTGTGCAATCTGCTTTTGGTACACCGACGTCGGCTTGTACCAGGCAAATTTCCCTGCCCCAGCTGCTGCACCGCCTAAAGAAGTTTGCTCCCAGCCATCCACATGCCCAGCGGTTGAATGCTAGCTTGGCAAAATTGCTAGCACTTCAACTGCTGCCTTTTCAGTTGGTAGACTCTGCCCCCTTCCGTGAGTTTGTGGAATGTGCGGTTCCTCAGTGGCAGGTACCCAAACGCCACTTTTTCTCACGGAAGGCGATTCCGGCTCTCTACCGGCATGTGGAAGGCAATGTCCATGCCTCGCTGGACAGGGCGGTCAGCGGTAAGGTGCATATTACCGCTGACTCATGGTCCAGCAGGCATGGACAGGGACGTTACCTAAGTTTTACGGCGCATTGGGTGACTCTGCTGGCAGCTGGGAAGGATGCAGGACAAGGTGCAGTAGTGTTGGAGGTTGTTCCCACCGCCACGCCTCCAAAATGCTAATAATTGTGACACACCTCTCTCCTCCACCCCCTCCTCTTCTTCTTCCTCCATGGCCTCTTCCTGTGCTTTGTCCTCGGAACCAGCGGTGCTCCGTAGCTGTTCAAGGGGCTACTCAAGTACGCAGGCCAAAAGATGCCATGCGGTGCTTGAGCTGGTGTGCTTGAGGGACAGGAGCCACACTGGGGCAGAGGTTCTGTCAGCTCTGCAGGGGCAGGTTCAGAGGTGGTTGACGCCACGCCAACTTAAGGCAGGAATGGTGGTTTGCGACAATGGCACCAACCTCCTCTCTGCCCTCCGACAGGGACAAATGACCCATGTGCCCTGTTTGGCTCACGTCCTTAACTTGGTGGTGCAGCGGTTCTTGGGCAGGTACCCGGGCTTACAGGATGTCCTGAGGCAGGCCAGGAAAGTCTGTGTGCATTTCCGCCGGTCATATAATGCCAGTGCTCGGCTGGCGGACCTCCAAAAGGAGTTTAACCTGCCCAAGAACCGCCTTATCTGTGACATGCCCACCAGGTGGAACTCAACGTTGGCCATGCTGCAGCGGCTGCACACGCAGCAGAGGACCATTAATGAGTACCTGTGCGACTATGGCACCAGGACAGGGTCAGGGGAGCTTGTTTTTTTTCCCCACCCCAGTGGGCCATGATCAGGGATGCATGCACTGTCCTGTCACCATTTGAGGAGGCCACGAGGATGGTGAGCAGTGACAGTGCATGCATCAGTGACACTGTCCCCCTTGTCCACCTGTTGGAGCACACGCTGCATGGAATAATGGACAGGGCACTTGAGGCAGAACAGAGGCAGGAAGAGGAGGACTTCCTTAGCTCTCAAGGCCCCCTTTATCCAGACAGTGTTCCTGCGTGCCCGCCGATCACACAGGAAGAGGACGAGGAGGAGGAGGAAGATTGTGTCAGTATGGAGGTGGAGCCTGGCACTCAGCATTCAGCAGCAGTCTTTAAGGGATCAGTCCCAAGAAACACATGGACTTGTACGTGGCTGGGAGGAGGTGGCTGCGGACCATGTCGTCCTTAGTGACCCAGAGGACTCCGGACCGAATGCCTCAGCAAACCTACGCTGCATGGCCTCCCTGATCCTGCAAAGCCTGCGTAAGGATCCTTGTATTCGTGGGATCAAGGAGAAGGACCAATACTGGCTGGCAACCCTCCTTGATCCACGTTACAAGGGTAAGGTTGCGGACCTTATCTTGCCATCGCAGAGGGAGCAGAGGATGAAACATCTTCGGGAGGCCTTGCAGAAAGGTCTGTGCAACGCATTCCCAGAGACTGGGAGGTTACAAACTCCTGTTTCTGGACAACGTGTTGCTGAGGCTTCGGTCAGTCAAAGAAGGAGCGGTGGAGAAGGTGGCCGTCTGACCGATGCGTTCAGACAATTTTTTGGTCCGCAGGCCCAAGGTATGATCGGTTCCAGCAACCATCGCCAGCGTCTGTTTTACATGGTACAGAAATACCTAGGGGCAAGATCTGACTTGGACACCTTTCCCACCGAAAATCCTCTGGGTTACTGGGTCTTGAGGATGGATCACTGGCCAGAGCTTGCACAGTATGCAATTGAGCTACTGGCCTGTCCTGCATCCAACGTTCTTTCGGAACGCACATTCAGTGCTGCTGGAGACTTTGTAACCGATCACAGGGTGCGTCTGTCCACCGACTTGGTCGATCGACTGACCTTCATAAAAATGAATCAGTCTTTGATCACCACCAGCTACCAAGCACCTGATGCTGATGTAACCAATCATTTTTTTTGAAATCTCAGATCCCTTCAAAGACTGCCTATGCTGATGCTGAGTGACTATCCCTGAGTAATTATCCTCTTCCTCCTCAATGACAGACTGATAGCTTGTAAGAACATTTTTGTTTCTGGGCTCCACCACCAGTGCCTAAGGCCCAAATTTTCAGCCCCTGTTTAACAGGAGCGTGTAATTACAATTTTTGATGCAATACTTTGCAGCAGGGCTCGTTTCTGCGTTACAACTAGAGTATCTGTGAGGGGTTGCAGTGTTGTGGCACCAGCACCAGTGCCTAAGGCCCACTTTTTTAGCCCTTGTTTAACAGGGGCGTGTAATTACAATTTTTGATGCAATACTTTGCAGCAGGGCTCATTTCTACGTTCCATCTAGAGTATCTGTGAGGGGTTGCAGTGTTGTGGCACCAGCACCAGTGCCTAAGGCCCAATTTTTCAGCCCCTGTTCAACAGGGGCATGTAATTACAATTCTTGATCTAATATTTCACAGCAGGGCCCATTTCTGCACCCACCAAGATCGAGTGAGGACTTACAGTGTTGTTGCACCAGCACCACCACCACCACCAAAGGCCCAATTTTTCTGTTCAACAGGGGCATGTAATTACAATTCTTGATCTAATATTTCACAGCAGGGCCCTGTGAGGGCTTACAGTGTTGTGGCCACAACAACACCTAAGGCCCAAATTTCTGCTGAGTATATAGGGCAGGTTCCTACTTTCAAACATCTAACTTACAAACGACTCCTACTTGCAAACGGAAGGAGACAACAGGAAGTGAGATGAAATCTACCCCTAGGAAGGGAAATTCTCTCCTGTAAGAGTTAATATGGGAAAAACATTTCTCCTTTCCACTGATGCTTTCCAATCCTTGTTCCACAAAAAACCCCACATTTTCAAAAAACATTTGTCATTGGGACAGAAAGTGAGGTGAAATCTTCTGAAGAGGAGGACAGACAGCAAAACAAATGTCATAGGGGTGATAACCCTTCCCTATGTTTTCCAAAAAGCTTAAAAAAGATTTTTTGGCTGGAGCTAAACACGTTAAAAATGTACCCGTTCAAAATTACAAACAGATTCTACTTAACAACAAACTTACAGTCCCTGTCTTGTTTGCACCGCCTGTATACTGCTGTTCAGAGTATATAGGGCCTGGTGGCCCCACACCTTTCCTTATTTTAATATGGGTGCGGGGTTCCCCTTAATATCCATACAAGACCCAAAGGGCCTGGTAATGGACTGGTAGTACCCATGCCGTTTGTCTCACTGATTTTCATCCATATTGCCAGGACCCGACATTACATTAAACCCGCAAGCAGTTTTAAATGAGATTTTTTCCTTTAAAAATGAAATTTTGTGCAGGGACTGTTCTAAACACGGGAAACACGCACCACTTTACAGGCATACTATAGACACACCCCAGGTACGATATTTAAAGGAATATTTCACTCCTTTTTTTTACTTTAAGCATCATTAAAATCACTGCTTCCAAAAAAACTGCCGTTTTTAAAAGCTTTTTTTTGCATTGATACATGTCCCCTGGGGCAGGACCCGGGTCCCCAAACCCTTTTTAGGACAATACCATGCAAATTAGCCTTTAAAATGAGCACTTTTGATTTTGAACGTTCGAGTCCCATAGACGTCAATGGGGTTCTAACGTTCGTGTGAATTTTCGGTCCGTTCGCAGGTTCTGGTGCGAACCGAACCGGGGGGTGTTCGGCTCATCCCTAGTCACCAGTACAGTATTTGTATATTGAAATCATATCCCCTCTCAAGCGTCTCTTCTCCAGAGAGAATAAGTTCAGTGCTCGCAACCTTTCCTCATAACTAATATCCTCTAGACTCTTTATTAGCTTTGTTGCCCTTCTTTGTACTCGCTCCATTTCCAAGAACAAACCTCTTGCTTTTTTTTTAACCACTTCCTCTCTGACACCTGTACCCCACCTATGGACCAGAGCAATGTTTACATTTCTCTATGAACCTATTGATTCAGCAATAGCATTGTAATTGCAAAGTGATACATTTATCATTTCTCTTAGAGCAAAAAAATATTTTTATTGCTGATATATTTTCGCTAATATTGCCTTGCAAATTTTTTTTTCTATTTTGTTAGCAAACCATAGACAAAAAAGTGCCAAACTTAAAGCCATTCTCCAGGATAAATGTATAGAAGCAGTAGAAGTACCACTTCTATATATAATGCTTGGATCTCACCAAACAGGAGGCTGAATGGGCAAAGGTTCAGATATTTGGACAATTGCCCAAACAGCCACAGGTCAGTCCAAATCTAAGTTCACACCAAAATGTTGGCTCATCCCTATTCTTCTCCCGTAAGACCATTCCTGCCCCCCACCATCACGTGGAAGGTAATATTAATAAGTCACTCCACCATGGGGTCAACAGAAGGGTCCGCCTGACCCCAGACACATGGTCCAGCAAGTCATGGCAGAGATGTTATATATCATTCATCACCCACTGGATAACTCTGCTGGCAGACAGAAAGGATGCAGGATTACATCATTTGGCTACAAATTCTTCTATTCTGCTTCAAAAGATCCTATATGTCAGGGTACCTATCTAGGAATAGTTGCACCACCAAGTTGAGGACATGTCCCAGAGAAGGCACATATGGGAACCTACCCTGCTGAAGACCAGACAACAGGCTGGTGATTTTGTCATACACAACTTTTCCTGGCACAAGATGGAGTGCCACCTCCGGGTCTGCCCCTGCAGAGCTTACAGAATCTCTGCCCCAGTGTGGTTCCTGCCCCCCAGACATACCAGCTGTAACACTGCATGGCATCATTTTGCCTAAAACCATTGTATAATCTATTGAACACTTGTGGGGACTGCTGTTTCAGAGCACAACTCACCCAATGCAATCTGCTCATTCTATGGCCAGCATATATTATCCTGCCTAAACAGGCTTAAAAGTTGTGGTGAAAATCTGATAACATGTACCACTCTGATTCATTGCTGGAAAAAAATTAAATATAAATGCTTAGTTCTAGCTGCAGGCTACTTGCTCTCTCCCTCAGAAAAGGGGGTGTGACCAAAAAGGATTACACGCTTAGCAGCAAAACTGTCACATTTTCCTTTATTCAGTCTGTAAAAAATGAAACCATTTATTTAATTGCACATGTAATCTGTTTACTCTTTCCCTCATAAATTGCCACTTATCCAATGAAGGCCTGAAAAGTGTGGTGCAATTCTGTTCAATGTTTATGTTTCCAATTTAAAACAAAAATTATCCAAATTTTAGTTCTAGATGTAAGATGCCCATTCTGTCACTCAGAAATAGAAGCCCCCCTTCCCCTTAATATCTGTTGTGCAAATCTCTAACCTTTTCCCATCTTCAGTCTCCAAAGCAAGACACTCATTTTTTAAAATCTGCATGTAATTTTCTTGCTCTCTCCCTCAGAATTTGCGGCCTATCCAATAAAAGCTTCAAAGTTGTGCTACAAGTCTTTACACTTTTTTTCTTTAAAACAAATGTTTCTTTTGAAACAATTAGGCACTGATTTTTTTTCTTTCTAGATGCAATTTTCTTTCTTCTTGCTTTTTGTGGCCTGACCAAAAATGCTAAATAGCTGTGATGCAAAATTGTAATTTTTTCCCTTTTCAGTCTCTGAATTAAGACACTCATACTTGCTTTTATTTCCAGATGCAATATTCCTACACAGCCACTCAAAATTTACAATCTGCTCATTAGGGCTTTATATCTTTTCTATCAAAACTGTAATAATTTGCCTTGTCAGTCTTCAAATTGACTCACATTTTTTTATTTCCAGATATATTATTCCTGCCTAACCAATCAGAGAGTGCAACCTGTCTATACAGACTTAATATCTGTGGTGGTAACATATAACATTTTTCCGCCTTCAGTAGAGTTGGGTGAACAGTTTGGGGAATGAATTTGGGACGAACATTGGCTGCTTGCCCCATCCGGGGAACACCCGCACTTCCAGGGTGTTTGGCATGTGTGCTCTGCACTGTGCATTCTGCACCCTGAATGGGCAATGCTTTGCCCAATCAGGGCGCAGTAAAACCTGGTTGTTAAGGAGCAAGGCCGGGAAGCTGGTCGCAGCGTCCTTAACAACCAATGATATATCAGCTGTCAATGGGCTTCCCCGCTGACACCTGAATAAAAAAAAAACTTTTCTGGTAAAAAAAATAGTTAACAAAAAAACTATGTGGGCCCCCCAGTCCATACCATACCCTTATCTGAGCATGCAGCCTGGCAGATCAGGAAAGGTGGGGACGAGCGAGCGCCCCCACAAACCATACCAGGCAACATGCCCTCAACATGGGGGGGTGGGTGCTTTGGGTCAGGGGGGACCCCAAAGCACCTTGTCCCCATGTTGATGGGGGCAAGGGTCTCTTCCCCACAACCCTAGGCTGTGGTTATGGGGGTATACTGGCAGGAGGCTTATTGAAATCTGAAAGCCCCCTTTAACAAGGGCCCCCCAGATCCCACCCCCTTTTTGTGAATGAGTATAGGGTACAGAGTACCCCCACATATTCATCAAAAAAGTGTCAAAGAGTAATAAAAACACAGAGACAATTTTTGACAATTCCTTTATTTATTTATTTTTTCCAATAGTTTTTATTGAAAAGTTTCTCATATTCATAGGTTACATGGTATGCATCATAAAGTACATGGGTATACAGTTGTAAGTGCAATGACATGCTGTACAGATGATAGCAAGAGCTGGGTATCCAAACATGTAACTGTAGATATTGAGAGAGTTTAGTTCAAGGTAACTAAGTTTAACTAAGAGCATGTAACAAAGGTATTCTTATGAAATTCTAAAGGTGATAACCTGTGGGGGAGGGATGGGAAGGGGAATGGGAGAGAGGGAGGGGGAAGAGGGAAGGGGGACAGGTGGAGTAGGGGGGGAAGGGGAGGGAAGGAGGGGGGGGGGAGGAGAGCAGTAACGGTGAAATATCTATCAAGGTAAGATTGTTACCGGTTATTGTTTTGTAGTGTGCCATTTGTACCAAGGATTCCAAAGGTCTAGTGTTTTAGAGTGGTGTTGTGACCCTCGTGATAGAAGTGTTTCATATGTGTAGTGTGTATGAACTAATTTAACTACTTCTGCTATTGGGGGAATGGTGTTTGATTTCCAGTTTCTTGTTAGAAGGAGCTTAGTTGCTAGGAGGATGTGTACAGTCACCTGTCTGAGATGTGTGGGTAGCTCATCAATGTTCAGGTTGAGGATTGCTAACTGTGGAGTGAGAGTGATGGGAAGATGGAGAACTTCTCGTAACATGTTTTGTACCCCAAGCCATAATTGTTGTAAGTGAGGGCATGTCCAGAGGATGTGAAGGAGGGTGCCAGTTTGACCGCAGCCACGCCAGCAGTCATGTGTAGTGTGGATATTAAACTTGGCAAGTCTATGAGGGGATAGGTACCATCTCATTAATGTTTTTTGTGTCAATTCCCATAAAGATGTACAGGAAGTTGCCTTATATACTGAGTTGATTGCTGTTAGCCATTGGTAATCAGTGAATTGTAAGTTTAGGTCTTTCTCCCAATCCAGGAGTGGTTTGGATTTGAAAAAAGTGTTTTTTTCCTGTAGAAGTAAATAAATGAGGGAGACTCCCTTGGGCTTGGCATTGTCAGAGAAGAAGAATTCCCATAGTTTCATGGGCAGTGCTCCTTCTAGGGATGGGTAGGTTGTGAGGCATTTTTTTAATCTATAGTATGTTAAGAAGTCTTTAGTGGGTGCATTGTATTCTTTTTGGACCTGTGGGTAGGAGTTAGTGGACGTGATGTTGCGGAGGTCTTGTGTGTACTTAATCTTATCAGAGAGCCATTGTGGGAAGGATAAATCTGGGGTCAGGTGTTTTAAGGTATTGATAGGAATTAGAAGAGGTTTGGTCGGGAGGAGTGACCATCTAGTGTGGTGTAGGGTTCTCCAGGCTTTGATGGTGGCTTGGATAGGAGGAGAGTACTGTAATAAGGAGTGGTTGTTCACAGGGGTACTGAATAGCCAATCGGTGAGGTTGGGGCCCGGTGTTTCATTGTTTTCTATGGCGCTCCATAGGGTGTTTGGTGTAGGTTGAAACCAATCTCTAAGTTGAGATAATATGGTGGCTAGATAATAATCTTTTATATCAATGTGTCCCATACCACCTTTAGATCTGTGTTTTATGAGTTTAAAGTGACTGCATCTAGCCTTCTTTCCTTGCCAAATAAATTGGTTCAGGATAGATTGGAGGGGGTTGAGGTATGTTGTGGAGAGAGGGATAGGTAGTGTGCGAAAAATGTATAGGAGTTTAGGGAGGGCCATCATTTTGAACGCTGCTAGGTGTCCTGACCAAGTGAGTTCGAATTTAGAAATTTTTGTTGTTTCCTTAATGAGCATTTGCCTAGCTTCTACATAGTTATGAGTAAATAGACCTTTTGTGGATTTCGTTAGAGTTATTCCTAAATATTTTATTCCATGGTCGGCCCATGGGTAAGGATATTCAGACATCAGGATGTTGCTGGCTACTGCATCTAGACCTAGATCTAGTATGAAGGATTTGTGTTCGTTGACCTTATAATACGAAACATCGCTAAATTTGTTTAACAGCATTTGTACCGAAGCCAGGGAGGAGCGAGGGTTAGTGATCATTAATATAACGTCATCAGCAAATAAATTGATTTTGTGTTCCATATCTCCTATCCTAAAACCTGTTATGTTACAAGATTGTCTGACGTGTTCTGCTAAGGGTTCCATTATGAGGTTGAAAATGATTGGTGAGAGCGGGCAGCCTTGACGGGTGCCGTTTGTGATGGAAAATGGTTTGGAAAGCATTTCTGATGTGTACACCCGAGCAGATGGTGCAGAGTAGAGTGCCATTATGGCAGTTAATATAGGACCCTGAAATCCAAATTTGTTTAAAGTAGCCTGTAGGTACTTCCAGTGTACTCTATCGAACGCCTTCTCTGCGTCCAGAGACAGGAGCAGAGAAGGCGTTCGAGTCAACTCGGCATTATGAATGATGTTGACAATCCTGCGAGTTGCATCGGATGTCTGTCTGCCCTTAGTGAAGCCTGATTGATCTTTATGGATCAGTAGTGGCATTAAGTTGAATAATCTATTGGCTATTAGTTTAGCATAAATTTTTGTGTCTAGGTTAAGAAGAGAGATGGGTCTAAAATTTTGTGTGTGGGTGGGTTCCTTACCTGGCTTCGGTATAGTGACGATCAGAGCATTGAGCATTTCAGGAGGGAGAGAGGAGGATGAGGCAGCGTCATTGAATACTAAAGACATATATGGTGCTAGAATTGTACTGAATTTTTTGTAGTATTCGCCTGTAAGGCCGTCAGGTCCCGGTGATTTGTTAGGGGGTAAGGTTGTAATTATGGTGCATATTTCTGAGTCTGTGAATGGGGTGTTCAGTGCGGATAATTGGTCTGCAGTCAGTTTGGGAAGTTTGATTTCTTGTAGAAATGATTCTATGTCTTGTAGGGAAGGCTGTTGAACTGAGATATCGTCTTTCAGGTTGTATAGTGTGTTATAATAGTGGCTGAATGCGTTAGCAATGGATTGTGGGTCAGTGAGTTCTTGTTTGGTAGCAGGATGGTATAGATGTGTTATTTTTGTTTTTGAGTAGTGACCTTTTAGTCTATTAGCCATAGTTTTTCCGGCCTTATTGCCGGTGGAGTAGTGTTTCGCTCTAAAGTATGTATGTGCTTTCTCAAAGGTTTGTAAGAGGTGGGATCGTAATTCTTGTCTGAGTGTGTCTAACTGTTTTTTGAGTGTTGGGTTAGGGGAAGATTGGTTTTGGGTTTCTAGAGTTTTGATGTTAGAAGTCAGTGAATTTAGACGCTGTGATCTCATCCTTCTCTCTCTGGCTCCAATTTGTATAAGAATCCCTCTTATGAATGCTTTATGGGCATTCCAGAGTATGGAGTTGTCTTGTACAGAGCCTGAGTTGGAGGTGAAGTATTCTTCTAGGCAGGTCCTGATGTGGGTCACGTGGGTAGGTGAGTTAAGGATTGTGGCATTTGCTCTCCAGAGCCGAGTTCGGGAGGTTGTTGGGGATTCTTCTAGGGTGATAGAGACTGGCGCGTGGTCAGACCACGTGATAGTGTCAATAGTTGATGAGGAGATTTTGGGTAGTGTCCATTTGTCTACCAGAAAGTAGTCTATTCTTGAGTAAGAATTGTGCCGGGGTGAGAAGTAAGAGTAGTCCCTTTCTGTGGTGTGGTGACATCTCCATACGTCGTATAGGTCATTTGATCTGATGAGTGATCCCATCTGGGAAGGTAGTCTGTGCGAATCAGTGGAGGAGTCTACGGCGTTGTCTGGTACTATGTTGAAGTCTCCGCATATTATTAGGTGACCTTGTTTGAAGCGGTGAATTTTTTTCATCAGTTTGGTGAGAAAATGGATTTGTTTCCGATTGGGGGCGTAGATTGTGACGATGGTGCATCTGGTGGTGTCCAGAGTGCAATCTAAAGCTAGATATCTGCCTTCCGTGTCTATAAGACTGTTGTGGAGGGTGAAGGAGCCAGAGTTCTTGATGGCTATCATGACCCCTCTCTTCTTTTCTGGACCGGATGCTTTGAATATGTGCGTAAAATTTTTGTTGGTGCAGAGGGGCTCCGCAGAGGATTGAAAGTGAGTTTCTTGAACACAAAGGACTTCACAGTGGGCATCCTGGGCGGTGCGCCACAGAGAAGCCCTTTTGGATGGGTGGTTTAGGCCCTTCACATTTAGTGATAAGAATTTGGGAATTATGGTATTAATGTGGAGGATGTGTATATTCCGTCAGTACTCACAGTTCTTTGTGTTGTCGGCGTAGCAGCTGTGTGGTCCTTGGTGTTTGTTGATGAGGTCGATCAAACTGGATGGCGGGTTGAAGATGATCGAGTTCTGAGGAGCTGAGGCTCTCCGGGAGGGAACGGGTCGCAGACAAAAAGGAGATAAGGGAAACAGTTAGTAGGTCAGGTAGGGTGGAGGAGGAAGGGGCGGCAGTAATCTGGAGGACTGCCGGTCAATGTGAGGGTAAAGTTTGTGAACTATCTGCAACGAGCAGGCACCGGATCGGAGTGCGAATGATGAATTAAGAACATCACTACCTGGTATTCAGGTGTTGAAGTTGGCATGTGTTCCTTTTGCGTGGGCATGGGAGTTTCCAGGATGGGATGGCTGGGTTGGCTGGTCTACTTCAGGGATGATGCCCCAGATCCGGAGCAGCTTTATGCCTTCTTCCACTGTGTGGATGTTGTGCCGAGCCCCATTTTTGGTGACTACTAGCTTGGTTGGAAATCCCCATTGAAACGGAATTTTGTGGTTGTGAAGCGGTTTTGTAATGGTCTGCAGCTGTCGACGTTGTTGGCGGGTAAATTGGGAGATATCAGGAAAGAGTTGTAGCTTGGAGTATGGGGCTGGTAGTTGTCCTAGCCGTCTGGACTGTGCCAGCAGCATATCCTTGGCGTGAAAGAAGTGTATTCTCATCAAGGTGTCTCTGGGGACTTCTGAGGGTAGGTGTGGTGGCTTTGGCAATCGATGAATTCGATCGACTATGGTTTCTATCGGTGGTAAGTCAGGGAGGAGTGTGGAAATGAGTTTCCTCGCATATGTATTCAGGTCAGCTGGGAGGATGTTTTCAGGGATGCCTCTAATCTTAACATTGTTGCGTCTCGAACGGTCCTCGAGGTCCGCCATTTTGGCTCTGACCCAGTGGTGTTCATCGCGGGTATGATCGTGGGCATCCACCAAATCGTTAACCGTTTCAGTCATAACAGCCATCTGCTTTTCAATTTGGCCTATCTTTTTGCCTGTGTGTACTATTTCTGATTTAAAGGCAGTGAACATGGAGGATATGTCATTGTGGAGGGAGCTATGGAGTGAGATCAGCATCTCCTTCAGTATTGTATCAATTACAGGTTGATTAGATGTGGGGAAGGCCGCTATAGGGGAGGATAGTGGTGTCTGGGCGAGTAGCTGATCTATTGCAGGCCTTACCTCCTGAGCCTGTGCAGCGTTATCCAGTCGCATCCTCGATTTAGCTGGGCTGTTTGAGGTGGAGGATGATCCTGATGGCGGATGGGAGCTTGATGAGAATTCCTGAGGTAGGATTGAGGGATCATTTTCGTCAGGCAGATCTGTGTAAGAATCTGCAGTAAACTGTGTCTCTGAGGGCTGTGAGGCGCCGCGGGCGCCATCTTGGATTCGTTCAGCCTGAGTGACTGTGTAGAAATCCGTTAATTTCTTAGGTTGTCGGTATTCTTTCCGCTTTCTGGATGTTCCGGTCTGGTTCCCCGCTATGTGGGGGTTAGAGGAATGCATTTTGTGATCCGGTGGAGTGATTTTTGAGGCTGATGTCTCCGATCGGTGCAGGAGCTGTGGAGTCAGGCTTCCCTACTGCTCGGCGGTTAGCCACGCCCACAATTCCTTTATTAAAAAATAAAAAGAGTGTCCCCCAATGTAAATCCATTGTCAATCATGTCCTGCCGTCCATGAAGGTTGACCACCTACTGCAGGCTCTGCCGTTTGACAGTTATTATATAGGTAAGGGAGAGGCCACCTGGTGGCATCACCCCACTTGTGATGACAGACGCGGCATGGAACAGTCCGTAATGTCACAAGGGGGGTGGTGCCACCAGGTGACATCAAAAGGTGGCCTACCCTTACCTACAGTATGTAAGAACTTTTAAACGGCAGAGCCTGCAGTAGGCAGTCGGCCTTCGTGGATGGTGGGAGCATTTTATATTTATTTTTTGGATGCGCCATGTAACATGATTGACGATGGATTTACATCGGGGGACACTGTTTTTTTATTTTTTAATAAAGGAATTTTCAAATATGGTCTCTGTGTTTTTATTACTTTTGTACACTTTTTGGTGAATGGGTAGGGGTTCTATGTACCCCATACTCATTCACATGGGGGGGCATGATCTGGGGACCCCCGAACCATACCAGATCCAAAGGTCCTGATATGGATTTTAGGGGGACCCCCACGCAATTTATTTTTTTAATTTTGGCTCAGGGTTCCCCTTAATGTTCATACCAGACCCAAAGGGCCTGGTAATGGACTGGGAGGGGATCCCATGCTCTTCTTTTTAAAGAGTTTTATCTATATTGCCAAAACCCGACAATTCATTACAGCCGTGATCAGTTTTAAATTACAATTTTTCCTTTAAAAATGTCATGTTGCTGTGGTACTGTTCTAAACACGGGAAGAATGTGCCACTTTGCAGGCATACTATAGACACCTCCCAGGCACGATATTTAAAGGAATATTTCATTTTTATTGTTTCATTTTAAGCATTAAAACATCACGGCTCCCAAAAAAAACGTCCATTTAAAAAAAAAATTGCATCGATACATGTCCCCTAGGGCAGGACCCGGGTCCCCAAACACTTTTTATGACAATAACTTGCATATAAGCCTTTAAAATTAGCACTTTTGATTATTCATGTTCGTGTCCCATAGACTTTAACCACTTCAATACACAGCCATAGTCAAATGACGCCCACAGATGGGATCTCCCATCCTGGGTGGGCGTCATATGACGTTATCAGCTTTCTGCTGCTACTGCAGGCCCCTGGGGGCCCTCAGAGCGGCCATCGGGGATCCGGCGCATCCCTCGGGACACAGCCATTCCCCAATGGGGGTAATGGAGTGGCGGGGCGGGCAGCGGATCTTTGGGAGCGGCGCGACCGGTCACTATGCAGAGCAGCATTGGGAAGCGGCGTGCAGGGTGCCCGCGCGTGCCCCCAGTGGCGCGCAGAGCGGTGATCGGGGCTGAGGCTTTACCCTTGGATGTCCAATCACAGCTGGCCCCTAATGTAAACAAAACACCAGTGTGTAACCACTGTTGCTGGGTTCTCCTCTTCACACACCGATCCAGTGTGAGGAGGAGATCAGCTAACAGTGAGTTACACATTGTACTATACATATATATACTACTGTGCTCAGATTGCCGCCCCTAAATAAAGAGGACCTGTCATCTAGTACTGTCATCTAGTACCTGTCATCAGGAGTACCTGTCATCTAGTACCTGTCCATCAGGAGTACCTGCCACCTCACCAGAGTAAATATAAGTAGATAGATCCGCTCTTAGGACAGAATGAGAGCTGCTGACAATCTCTAATTAGTACCCCTTAGGGTCTAATTACATAATGAATAAAACAGATGAGAATGGAAACGGTGCTGCCCTTTATAATATTATTGCGTACCAGGTAAAATTGTCACAGGATTCACACCTAAATCCAGGTGACCATGATACATAAAAGCTCCACCAATATTAAGAAATATAATACAGTCTAAACCAGGGTGGATCATATATTTAAAGATGGCCAAAGTTTCAAAAAAACACCATTGCTTTAAAAACTGCTAAATAAGGTGCATCCCTTCAGCGGGGTGGAGGTGTTAACCAATTTGGAGTTTATAATAAATAAGTGAAGAAAGTTATTATAGTGAACTGTGCAAAGAAGCAGTACAAAATATGGAATTTAGCCCCAATGTTCAAAAATATTGGGACAAGATGGCGCCCAAAAAAAATGTTTAGATAGTAAGGGAGAAATTGTGAAATTTATTACCAGTGTAATATCTGTGTAACCCTTTCCATATATATATGTGCAAAAAATAAATACAGTAGTGTTTGACTCAAATGTTCAAAAATATTGGGACAGTGTGGCTCTTGTGAGACGTGAAGTGTCCTGATGTGTGACAAACTAATTTAAATTCAGTAGAAACACTACCTGTGCATAAATACAATTAAAAAAAGATAAATAAATAAATATTCAATTAATTCCAATTTCCTATCTATGATGCCAAGCAATATGGTTAATTTCATGAAAAGTTTATATATAATCCATGCAAAGAAGAATATTGTAAACCAGGTGGGGAGAGCAGAGTTTGGCTATAAATGCTGTTTATTTCACCCTAGAGGGTACACCGCAGTGACTTCAGTGGGATTTTTCATAAGGTGACTTGAAGTGCTCGCCCCCCAGTGCTACCCCACTCACCAGAAATAATCACCCCTACAGGGGTACCAAGCGACAAAGTGGGTGCCTTAGGGCGGGTGTTGTTCACTCCAAAAACTGCTTCCAATCCTCTGCTTAGTGCGGTCCTCACGGTTGTTCCAGGGAAAATGAGTGTTCTAATATCACCATACTACTCCAGCAGTGTACCACCTTTAAACTGTTAGACTCTCCAGATGACCGAAGAAAAGAGAAACACAAGGGGCTGCCTTCGTGAAGTATGTAAAGGTTGTTTATTCCAATTAAGCAAAGAAAAGTCCAAAACGAAAGTCCAAAAAGAAACAAGCCATAAAATATTTGAAATCGAATCAGGCTGCGCTGTATGCAAGGAACGGACCAGCATCGAATTATGAGCGTGCGTCCCAACTTGCGTTCCAGCGTCCACTTCCGGGTATGACGTGTGAGCGTGACTCCGCCTTACGCGTTTCGTCATAGGACGTTTTCAAAGACGGTGTCGACGTCTACGCTTCACACTATAATATAGTCCTGCGGTCTCCAACGCCACTCCCCTTATTATGGTAATGTCGCTCGAGGGGAGGATGCGTTGTGGCCGCTAGGCTACAGGGATGTATTGCATACATAGAACAGAACTCAGCACTTTCTACTTATCCTTTAAACGGTGCACCGGTTATTCATACTGCAACTACCCATTAGTGTAATAACCCCTAGACTAAATGCAGTGCACTTAGAACGGGTATGTATGAGTTGATCAAATTGGGGTAGAATCTCCTGATATAAAGTATATGCATGGAGACAAATAGCAGTGAATGGGCATCAGTGCATCTTAAATTATGATTAGGAATAAATACTAACTGCTTCATTTCAATCAAAAATTAAAAACAATAAAAATGCATGAGAGCACGTATAAAAAACATATACATACTCCTCTACATACTAGTATAAAAATATATACATATTTAAAAAATATACATAAAGAACCCCAACATTATAAATTTAATATTCAAAACCACTTTAAAAATATATGCAATTTTCTTGTATATTCAAAACTAAATGTATAGCTAAAATTCATTTAGAAACATTATGTAAAAGCAACTCAGTGTCATAGGTGTGTAATGGGTTAATTTAAAATGTATATAGTTATTCCATTGAATATTAGGTCAGTAAAATACATATGTTATCAGGTGGAGGATAGAGGATAAAAGAGGTATTAAATAAACAAAAAGTAGGTAAAGTCCATATATTTGCAGGCATGAAGGTATGGTTGTGTTAAATTAGGGGTGAATAGGGAATTGTCATTAGTACCATATATGCTTATACAGAGGGTACATATGGTGTAGGTGGCCCAGCCTTAGATGTAAGTCGGCCACTTGAATGTCATATCCTCGTGCCTGAAATCAAATTAACCTCAAAATTTTATATCTTATGAGACCAGGTCCGTATGTCGACTGTGTTTACTTTTAAAGATAAAATAAGTAAAAAATAAGTAAAAAATATTAATAAGAATCCAGATAAAGATAAAATGAGGGGGGGGATGTAGAGTGAGGGTTTTTGAAGGCCCCCCCCCCCCTTTTTTAGTCAAGATATGGTTGCTGTGCACCTGGTTCAGCCCTTACTTATATATTTCTATAGTAGATCAAATTTTCACATCCTAGTTGCTAACCATAGAGGGATAGCAGACATACAATTGGGAGACCCCTTAGCCATATATATGTAGCTAGATCACAGCCCTTATATTTCATAGAGTATCTATGGGTTGGCTATGTAGCAATTTAGGTCTATGTCCAGGTTAAGCCCTTTGGGGGCAAGAGAACCTAGTCGATAAATCCAACTGGTTTCATTTCTAGATATTGAGGTTTCTCTGTTACCTCCTCGCCAATGTTCTTGTACGGAATCAATCCCATAAAAAGTTAGTACACTGGGGTATGGTGAACCTCGTCAAAGTGTCTTGATAGACTATGATTAGGGAACCCCTTCCTAATATTTTTGATATGTTCCCGAATTCGGACAAAAAGTTGGCGGGTGGTTCTTCCCACATATTGGAGGCGGCAAGGACATTCCACAACATATGTGACATGTGTGCTACGGCAGGTGATCAGTTGGTTAATTCTATATTCTTTGTGATCGGTGCATGATTTAAAAGTGTTCTTCCTTCATGGTTGTCTTTTAGCTACTTTACACGGTAGGCATCTCTGGCACCTAAAAAATCCTTTTAGTTCTGGACATATTTTGATAGGCTTCGGAGGGTCAGTAACATTTTTCACTAAATGGTCCCTTAGATTGGGTGCCTTTCTATATATAAATATTGGTTTAGCTGGCAGGAGTTTTGTTAGAGTGAGATCTTCCTTGAGTATAGGCCAATACTTTTTTATAATTTTCTCAAAAGCTCTGAACTGGCTGTTGAACCCTGTGATGAATGCTACTTGTGACATCTTCTGAGTTTTTTTGTTTTTATTAAAGAGTAGGGAGGTTCTATCTAGCTTCATAATGTCTGCTTTTAATTTCAAAAGTCTCCCCTTATCATATCCTTTTTCATGGAATTTCTTAATTAAAATATCAGCCTGCTGGTTAAAATCTTCAGCTCTATCACAGTTTCGTCTTATCCGTAGTAGCTGTCCTTTAGGGACATTACTTTTCCATCTTGGATGGTGGCAGCTGGAAGTGGGGATGTATCCGTTTCTATCTGTTGGTTTAAAGAAAGTGCCTTGAGAATCTAAATGATAATAAGTATGGTATTAAGTTTACCGGGAAGTGGAGTTATGAGAAGATTGATTATCTGGACCTATAAATTTTTAAGACAGGAGACAAGTTATCTACCCGCACTTTCTTTAAACCAACAGATAGAAACGGGTACATCCCCACTTCCAGCTGCCACCATCCAAGATGGAAAAGTAATGTCCCTAAAGGACAGCTACTACGGATAAGACGAAACTGTGATAGAGCTGAAGATTTTAACCAACAGGCTGATATTTTAATTAAGAAATTCCATGAAAAAGGATATGATAAGGGGAGACTTTTGAAATTAAAAGCAGACATTATGAAGCTAGATAGAACCTCCCTACTCTTTAATAAAAACAAAAAAACTCAGAAGATGTCACAAGTAGCATTCATCACAGGGTTCAACAGCCAGTTCAGAGCTTTTGAGAAAATTATAAAAAAGTATTGGCCTATACTCAAGGAAGATCTCACTCTAACAAAACTCCTGCCAGCTAAACCAATATTTATATATAGAAAGGCACCCAATCTAAGGGACCATTTAGTGAAAAATGTTACTGACCCCCCGAAGCCTATCAAAATATGTCCAGAACTAAAAGGATTTTTTAGGTGCCAGAAATGCCTACCGTGTAAAGTAGCTAAAAGACAACCATGAAGGAAGAACACTTTTAAATCATGCACCGATCACAAAGAATATAGAATTAACCAACTGATCACCTGCCGTAGCACACATGTCACATATGTTGTGGAATGTCCTTGCCGCCTCCAATATGTGGGAAGAACCACCCGCCAACTTTTTGTCCGAATTCGGGAACATATCAAAAATATTAGGAAGGGGTTCCCTAATCATAGTCTATCAAGACACTTTGACGAGGTTCACCATACCCCAGTGTACTAACTTTTTATGGGATTGATTCCGTACAAGAACATTGGCGAGGAGGTAACAGAGAAACTTCAATATCTAGAAATGAAACCAGTTGGATTTATCGACTAGGTTCTCTTGCCCCCAAAGGGCTTAACCTGGACATAGACCTAAATTGCTACATAGCCAACCCATAGATACTCTATGAAATATAAGGGCTGTGATCTAGCTACATATATATGGCTAAGGGGTCTCCCAATTGTATGTCTGCTATCCCTCTATGGTTAGCAACTAGGATGTGAAAATTTGATCTACTATAGAAATATATAAGTAAGGGCTGAACCAGGTGCACAGCAACCATATCTTGACTAAAAAAGGGGGGGGCCCCTTCAAAAACCCTCACTCTACATCCCCCCCCTCATTTTATCTTTATCTGGATTCTTATTAATATTTTTTACTTATTTTTTACTTATTTTATCTTTAAAAGTAAACACAGTCGACATACGGACCTGGTCTCATAAGATATAAAATTTTGAGGTTAATTTGATTTCAGGCACGAGGATATGGCATTCAAGTGGCCGACTTACATCTAAGGCTGGGCCACCTACACCATATGTACCCTCTGTATAAGCATATATGGCACTAATGACAATTCCCTATTCACCCCTAATTTAATACAACCATACCTTCATGCCTGCAAATATATGGACTTTACCTACTTTTTGTTTATTTAATACCTCTTTTATCCTCTATCCTCCACCTGATAACATATGTATTTTACTGACCTAATATTCAATGGAATAACTATATACATTTTAAATTAACCCATTACACACCTATGACACTGGGTTGCTTTTACATAATGTTTCTAAATGAATTTTAGCTATACATTTAGTTTTGAATATACAAGAAAATTGCATATATTTTTAAAGTGGTTTTGAATATTAAATTTATAATGTTGGGGTTCTTTATGTATATTTTTTAAATATGTATATATTTTTATACTAGTATGTAGAGGAGTATGTATATGTTTTTTATACGTGCTCTCATGCATTTTTATTGTTTTTAATTTTTGATTGAAATGAAGCAGTTAGTATTTATTCCTAATCATAATTTAAGATGCACTGATGCCCATTCACTGCTATTTGTCTCCATGCATATACTTTATATCAGGAGATTCTACCCCAATTTGATCAACTCATACATACCCGTTCTAAGTGCACTGCATTTAGTCTAGGGGTTATTACACTAATGGGTAGTTGCAGTATGAATAACCGGTGCACCGTTTAAAGGATAAGTAGAAAGTGCTGAGTTCAGTTCTATGTATGCAATGCATCCCTGTAGCCTAGCGGCCACAACGCATCCTCCCCTCGAGCGACATTACCATAATAAGGGGAGTGGCGTTGGAGACCGCAGGACTATATTATAATGTGAAGCGTAGGCGTCGATACCGTCTTTGAAAACGTCCTGTGACGAAACGCGTAAGGCGGAGTCACGCTCACACGTCATACCCGGAAGTGGACGCTGGAAAGCAAGTTGGGACGCACGCTCATAATTCGATGCTGGTCCGTTCCTTGCATACAGCGCAGCCTGATTCGATTTCAAATATTTTATGGCTTGTTTCTTTTTGGACTTTCGTTTTGGACTTTTCTTTGCTTAATTGGAATAAACAACCTTTACATACTTCACGAAGGCAGCCCCTTGTGTTTCTCTTTTCTTCGGTCATCTGGAGAGTCTAACAGTTTAAAGGTGGTACACTGCTGGAGTAGTATGGTGATATTAGAACACTCATTTTCCCTGGAACAACCGTGAGGACCGCACTAAGCAGAGGATTGGAAGCAGTTTTTGGAGTGAACAACACCCGCCCTAAGGCACCCACTTTGTCGCTTGGTACCCCTGTAGGGGTGATTATTTCTGGTGAGTGGGGTAGCACTGGGGGGCGAGCACTTCAAGTCACCTTATGAAAAATCCCACTGAAGTCACTGCGGTGTACCCTCTAGGGTGAAATAAACAGCATTTATAGCCAAACTCTGCTCTCCCCACCTGGTTTACAATATTCTTCTTTGCATGGATTATATATAAACTTTTCATGAAATTAACCATATTGCTTGGCATCATAGATAGGAAATTGGAATTAATTGAATATTTATTTATTTATCTTTTTTTAATTGTATTTATGCACAGGTAGTGTTTCTACTGAATTTAAATTAGTTTGTCACACATCAGGACACTTCACGTCTCACAAGAGCCACACTGTCCCAATATTTTTGAACATTTGAGTCAAACACTACTGTATTTATTTTTTGCACATATATATATGGAAAGGGTTACACAGATATTACACTGGTAATAAATTTCACATTTTCTCCCTTACTATCTAAAAATTTTTTTGGGGCGCCATCTTGTCCCAATATTTTTGAACATTGGGGCTAAATTCCATATTTTGTACTGCTTCTTTGCACAGTTCACTATAATAACTTTCTTCACTTATTTATTATAAACTCCAAATTGGTTAACACCTCCACCCCGCTGAAGGGATACACCTTATTTAGCAGTTTTTAAAGCAATGGTGTTTTTTTGAAACTTTGGCCATCTTTAAATATATGATCCACCCTGGTTTAGACTGTATTATATTTCTTAATATTGGTGGAGCTTTTATGTATCATGGTCACCTGGATTTAGATGTGAATCCTGTGACAATTTTACCTGGTACGCAATAATATTATAAAGGGCAGCGCCGTTTCCATTCTCATCTGTTTTATTCATTATGTAATTAGACCCTAAGGGGTACTAATTAGAGATTGTCAGCAGCTCTCATTCTGTCCTAAGAGCGGATCTATCTACTTATATTTTCTCAATACCACCTTTGGGTGAATTCTGTCTGCAGCTATGGACATCTTTGGTTATTTTAATACCAGAAACATAAACGTTGAGGCAATTTTTAGCCAAGAACAGATTTCCAATAATAATGACATGCATGGACTGCTCAAACAACTGAAACACACTCTAGAAAAACAACTCAGGGTGTGGTGGGACATCTCCACGCTGGAAATGTATGTTACAGAAAAAATTACCCCCAGAAGGTTGAGGTGGGACATGCACCCCAATGATGGGATAGATAATAGTGACCTCATGAAAGATTGGTATTCCCTATTTAATAGGTGTGAGGGAGAACTACTCCAGAATATGATTAAAAGAAGACAATTCAAAATGCGAATAATTGAGAGCAATATTACTGAAATAAAAAATGTACTCTTACCCTTCATTCACTTGAAGGAATATAAAGATAGGGAAAAAGAATTGCAGGAGTCTATCAAAAAGTATGATAGTAACATACAGGCAAAGAAACAGAAAAAATTCAAAAGAGATGTGATGGATTATAAAAATTCGAAAGTCTACAAATGGCAAAATAATGGAGAAGAGGATCCACTAGAAGACCCATCTATGGAAGAGGAATCTGAAGAAGCAATACCCATTCCTTCTCTGAGTACACCTAGAAGAATAGATAATCCACCATACAGTCCAGTAGGGCATCATATCCCCAATACACCAATAGGTAGAAGGGATATTAGAAGAGATGCCTATACAGAAAAAATGGAAGGACACTAGGGAGGGGAAGAGAGGATTGCTGCTCACCCCTTAGAATTAGAACAAAAAGGAAGGTTTCCCCACATTGGGGTTTTTAGGCAGCACAAGAAAAAATGTAGTCAAGATTTATGAAAAATATTGCACTTTTATTGGATAAATAGTATATATCATCAGAGTTAAAAACAATGAGCTCCAGTGGGTATTATCTAAAAAATTGTTTTAGCTGAACATACAAAAGCAGACATTTGTTCATAGCAATATTATGTCATGAACATTAGACCTGACGCGTTTCAACCCCTATGACTGGGGTCTTCTTCAGAGGATAGGTCTGCTGAGAAGAACATAAGAATAAAGTTGGTATACATATACATATTCTATTCATAAAAATATATAATATGAGCTACATGAATTGTGCAGTACAATAGTACAGTATAGTTACCAAATATGAGTATGTCCAACGAAAAACATAAATTCCCACATGGAGATCCCTTTAAAAGTTTAAAGTGCTTTGTCCTCTCCTCCAGAGGGTGACTCCAACCTCCTCTACCGCTGCCACAACCCAGACCAGGATGGTGAGAGACAACGTGGCTTACGAGAGGCCACACTTTGGAGCACCGCCCACCAGAGCGGACAACCAACCGGAGAGCACCGGATTACCTGTGATGGAGATTGGCAAGGGAAAGATAATAAATAAAAAACCCATATAAAGGTAGTTGGGTTTTATCTATGCGCTAGAGAAGCCTCTAAGGTATCAAAGATTTTATAGGTATGGTATGTATGGCCCAAACCAACTGGGGGGTTCTGAACCACAAGGAACAGATGTGGTAAGGGCAATAAACACTGTACCTGTACTGAAAAGAGAAAGACAATAAAAAGAAGTGTAGTGGTGCATAGAGGAGGAGTGTATAAGATGTGAATAAGTGCCAGTGCGTGAAAGATGGGGGAAAGGGGGGGGGGAAGAGGGGGGGGGGATGAGGGGAGGGTTGGGAAAAACAGGGGGGGGGGAGGGAGGGGTGGAGGAAGGACAAACGGGACGGAAAAGGAGGGGAAAGACGGATGTGAGAATATAAATAGTGATATGACAAACTAATGTATTAACATTACCTCAAAAGAGTGCTAAATGGCAATGTGGATGCATCAAGTTATCCCATGTATCTAAACTGTTGCCTATTGGCCAACACAGGATTGGTCGTAGGCTATATAAGACTCAGGTGATGGTATCCAGAAGCTGAGTCAACCAGTCTAAAAAGTAAACAAAGTATATAATTGTAAGGGGGGGGATTTGTAGCCACATATATTATAAGTGGTCAAAGAATGTATGTTATTATACGTCATAGGGGTAGGTAACCCCTATTATTTTGGGGCAACATGATGCTATACAACACATGGCTATTAAGGTGTACTTACTGTGTGATAGACGCAAGGAGCGACAAAAAAGGTAACAGACAGCGGGATGTGTTTGCAGTCCGACAGGCGGGAGGAAATTGAAACCATATCACAAGTGTAAGCTTTTATACCCCTGGTTAAATGGGCGTGTATACCTTGCCTCTTATCTCTCCAGGTGAATGCAATCCGGTGATGGTCACCCGGTGGGCGGTAAGGCGGCCAACATGGCAGCCTGGTGTGGTCTCCCCTGCGTTCCGGAAGAGCTGTGCTCCGAGTTCTCGTCATCCTCGCCGAAATCTCGCGATGCCTATGACGTCACGACGCTCGCGCGGGGCCCCGCACATGCGCGGTGACGAAAGGCATCCGAGGATGTTCCGGAATGCCGCCGGCAGGGAGGAAGAAATTCCCAGTGCAGCGCCCGGTGGCCGGCCGAGCGCCCAAAGGGAAAAACATGGGGGGGGGAGGAGCCGCCTAATAGCGGATAGGCTCGTCCCACCCCCCTCACCCTGCCGGGAAGGCACGTCATGAATCACCCCCGCCCCGGGGATGACAGCAGAGAAGGTGCTAGAGCTCACCCAGTGGTACAAGAGGAACAAATTTAAAGGGGAAAGAAAAAATAGATACAGATTATACACAATGCATTTTTCACAATTTGAAATTAACAACATTATTGTATATCCTGTGTATACAGAATCATGTATGGAGCTTCAGTAAAAAAACAGGAGCAACTCAATCATATGTATAGGTAATTTTATCCCATCACTTGAGAATAAAAAGGAAAACAAAAACAAATCAATGAAATGTGATAGTAAATGTTAGTGAAATGTGATAGCAGATATCATTGGATCAACATCAGGGAAAGGGGGAAGCAGTTAGAACTGCAGAGAGGGAACAGGACCTAGTCACCGATTTCAAACATTTTCTATTATTTTAGACTATATTATAGCCCAATGCAGGGGGGGGGTGGGGAACATGATTATTGTGTTTTGCCAGAGACAAAGCCTTTTAGGAATGGGGCAAAAGAGATGGCACGTCGGCTACTCTTGAAGAGCCTACATGCAAAGACTGACACCAACCTAGATACGAAGGAGTGGGCCACCTTCAGTATGAAGGAATGTAAAGCCTTATGTGACTTAACACTTTTGTTTCAAGAAAACAACACCTTAGACCTCATAGACCAAATTGATCTAGAAACTCTACTTGAAAGTGCCAACGAACCCACTCATAACCCTACCATGAACCTCAAAAAACCCTCTGGAAAATTTCCACCTCTGAGTTTGAACTCAAATATAGAGATTTTTGTAAAACAAACAATTAGAGACATATCAAAACTTACACATAAAAGAGTAGGTCCAAAAACTTGACTACTGAGGAATCAGTAGCCATCGATTCCCTGTGCAATAATGTAGACATTACAATAAAACCTTCTGACAAAGGAGGCAACGTAGTCCTGATGGACAATCAGGACTACGTACGGATGTGCCAAGACATTTTGGATAATGTTGAATGGTATAAGACCATCCCAAGTAAATTCATTCAGAGGTCCTATGCCAAGTTTTATGACCTAATACAGTCCGCTTTGGACAAGGAAGCTATCACTAGAGACCAGTATGAATTCATTCGAACAAAACACCCACGTATGGCCACCTTCTACAGCTTGCCTAAAATCCATAAGAACCAAACCAAACCTCCCGGACGACCAATTGTCTCCGGGAATGGAGGAATCTCAGAAAACTTGAGTAAAGTAATTGACTCATTCTTACAACCTCTGGTCACAAGTATGCCCTCTTTCCTCAAGGACACAATGCATTTACTCCAATTGATTCAGGAAATATCACTTCCACCCAATTCATTCTTTGTGGCCATTGATGTTGAAGCCCTGTACAGCTCGATCCCCCATAACAAGGGGATCGAGGCTGTGCGGGCACTCCTCCAGAGAACCAGCAGATATGATGGAGCTCTGGGTGAGTTCATCATCGATGGCCTTGAATATATTTTGAATAATAACTTTTTCCTCTTTGACAACTCCCACTACCTCCAGGTGCAGGGCGTGGCTATGGGCACATGTTGTGCCCCGGCCTACGCCAACCTGTACCTGGGGGAGTGGGAGAAGGCACTTCGAGAGGACGAGGGCCTCGCCACATACGTAAGCTGTATACGTATGTGGCGACGATACATCGATGATGTCCTCCTAATCTGGGAGGGACCTGAGGAATCACTATTGAAGTTTTTCGACCACATTAATCATAATGAACGCAATCTTAAGTTCACTATGACTTATGAGAATCTCATCTCTAGCACCCTATTTCGTAAAAGTACCGCAGGAAATACCATCCTCCATGCGGATAGCTTCCACCCGATAGGTTTGAAGAGGTCTATCCCATATGGACAATACCTGCGTTTACGCAGGAATTGTTCCGATGAGGTCCTCTTCAAACAGGAAGCACAAAAGTTACAAATGAGACTACTAGCACGTGGCTACAGCCGTTCAACTTTACGCAAAGCGTACAATCGCGCAGCTGCACAATCCAGACACACACTGCTTTTTGGGGAAATGGCTAGGGGCGACTCAGGTATGGATCATACTAGGGTGATCATGCGTTTCTCTAAACAACAAAATGAGATCAGAAACATTATCCGTAAGCATTGGCCTATACTCCGAGATGACCCCAAAGTCAGTAGGTTCATTTCAGATACCCCTTCAATTACTTTTAGACGAGCAACCTCATTAAAGGACAAATTAGTCCAGAGTGAGTTCAAAACGGCACAGAGGAGACGTAGGCATTGTTCTATCCTGGGATCTTTCCCCTGTGGACACTGCTCTTGCTGCCCATATATAAAATGTGAAAATACCTTCCCTCTCCCAAATGGGACAACTTTCAAACCGTCACATTTTACCAACTGTCAAACACGTGGCGTAGTGTACCTTATGTCTTGCGAATGTGGAGCACACTACGTCGGAAAGACCAAACAAGAGTTTCACCAGCGCATATCTAAACACATCTATCATATGCAAATTGGTAACCCGTATGTGCCCCTTGGGAGACATGTGAGGGAAATTCACAACTACAGAATGCCCATGGTATCCTTCGCCGCTCTCGACCGTATTCATATACCAGTGCGAGGCAGCGACTGGAATAAAATTCTTTTGCAGCATGAGCAGAGGTGGATATTTAAATTAAACTCCACCCTGTTCCCAGGATTGAACGAAGCCATCTCGTTTGCCCCATTCCTAAAAGGCTTTGTCTCTGGCAAAACACAATAATCATGTTCCCCCCCCCCCCTGCATTGGGCTATAATATAGTCTAAAATAATAGAAAATGTTTGAAATCGGTGACTAGGTCCTGTTCCCTCTCTGCAGTTCTAACTGCTTCCCCCTTTCCCTGATGTTGATCCAATGATATCTGCTATCACATTTCACTAACATTTACTATCACATTTCATTGATTTGTTTTTGTTTTCCTTTTTATTCTCAAGTGATGGGATAAAATTACCTATACATATGATTGAGTTGCTCCTGTTTTTTTACTGAAGCTCCATACATGATTCTGTATACAAAAGATATACAATAATGTTGTTAATTTCAAATTGTGAAAAATGCATTGTGTATAATCTGTATCTATTTTTTCTTTCCCCTTTAAATTTGTTCCTCTTGTACCACTGGGTGAGCTCTAGCACCTTCTCTGCTGTCATCCCCGGGGCGGGGGTGATTAATGACGTGCCTTCCCGACAGGGTGAGGGGGGTGGGACGAGCCTATCCGCTATTAGGCGGCTCCTCCCCCCCCCCATGTTTTTCCCTTTGGGCGCTCGGCCGGCCACCGGGCGCTGC
Organism: Lithobates septentrionalis; assembly: GCA_037952835.1. NCBI lineage: Eukaryota > Metazoa > Chordata > Amphibia > Anura > Ranidae > Lithobates > Lithobates septentrionalis. The sequence continues at coordinate 57,979 of JBBDGP010002122.1, read as the reverse complement.
ACTGGGAATTTCTTCCTCCCTGCCGGCGGCATTCCGGAACATCCTCGGATGCCTTTCGTCACCGCGCATGCGCGGGGCCCCGCGCGAGCGTCGTGACGTCATAGGCATCGCGAGATTTCGGCGAGGATGACGAGAACTCGGAGCACAGCTCTTCCGGAACGCCGGGGAGACCACACCAGGCTGCCATGTTGGCCGCCTTACCGCCCACCGGGTGACCATCACCGGATTGCATACACCTGGAGAGATAAGAGGCAAGGTATACACGCCCATTTAACCAGGGGTATAAAAGCTTACACTTGTGATATGGTTTCAATTTCCTCCCGCCTGTCGGACTGCAAACACATCCCGCTGTCTGTTACCTTTTTTGTCGCTCCTTGCGTCTATCACACAGTAAGTACACCTTAATAGCCATGTGTTGTATAGCATCATGTTGCCCCAAAATAATAGGGGTTACCTACCCCTATGACGTATAATAACATACATTCTTTGACCACTTATAATATATGTGGCTACAAATCCCCCCCCTTACAATTATATACTTTGTTTACTTTTTAGACTGGTTGACTCAACTTCTGGATACCATCACCTGAGTCTTATATATACCTACGACCAATCCTGTGTTGGCCAATAGGCAACAGTTTAGATACATGGGATAACTTGATGCATCCACATTGCCATTTAGCACTCTTTTGAGGTAATGTTAATACATTAGTTTGTCATATCACTATTTATATTCTCACATCCGTCTTTCCCCTCCTTTTCCGTCCCGTTTGTCCTTCCTCCACCCCCCCCTCCCCCCCCCCCCCCTGTTTTTCCCAACCCTCCCCTCATCCCCCCCTTCCCCCCCCTCTTCCCCCCCCCTTTCCCCCATCTTTCACGCACTGGCACTTATTCGCATCTTATACACTCCTCCTCTATGCACCACTACACTTCTTTTTATTGTCTTTCTCTTTTCAGTACAGGTACAGTGTTTATTGCCCTTACCACATCTGTTCCTTGTGGTTCAGAACCCCCCAGTTGGTTTGGGCCATACATACCATACCTATAAAATCTTTGATACCTTAGAGGCTTCTCTAGCGCATAGATAAAACCCAACTACCTTTATATGGGTTTTTTATTTATTATCTTTCCCTTGCCAATCTCCATCACAGGTAATCCGGTGCTCTCCGGTTGGTTGTCCGCTCTGGTGGGCGGTGCTCCAAAGTGTGGCCTCTCGTAAGCCACGTTGTCTCTCACCATCCTGGTCTGGGTTGTGGCAGCGGTAGAGGAGGTTGGAGTCACCCTCTGGAGGAGAGGACAAAGCACTTTAAACTTTTAAAGGGATCTCCATGTGGGAATTTATGTTTTTCGTTGGACATACTCATATTTGGTAACTATACTGTACTATTGTACTGCACAATTCATGTAGCTCATATTATATATTTTTATGAATAGAATATGTATATGTATACCAACTTTATTCTTATGTTCTTCTCAGCAGACCTATCCTCTGAAGAAGACCCCAGTCATAGGGGTTGAAACGCGTCAGGTCTAATGTTCATGACATAATATTGCTATGAACAAATGTCTGCTTTTGTATGTTCAGCTAAAACAATTTTTTAGATAATACCCACTGGAGCTCATTGTTTTTAACTCTGATGATATATACTATTTATCCAATAAAAGTGCAATATTTTTCATAAATCTTGACTACATTTTTTCTTGTGCTGCCTAAAAACCCCAATGTGGGGAAACCTTCCTTTTTGAGATGCCTATACAGGACCTCCCAATCACAGGACCCCAACAAATAGATACAACGTACCAGTGAACAACTGTTACTCCCCCCTGAGAGAAGAGTATAGAAGACCGCCCAAGAGGGATGAGTATAGAAGACCATACCCAGGAAATGGAAGAGGGGAGGGTGGAAGGAAGGTTTTTCCCCGAGTCACCTATCAAGACAAACCCCCAGGCAGATGGAGACCTCGCATCCCGTACAGGAACTATGGATGGAGAGGACGGAATATGGAAGGAGGATTCAGACAGGAAGATTGATACTGGAGTCCAAGGAGGACAAGAGATCACAACGTACACCAGGAATACGATACAAATCTCCGGACCGAAACCACGAGGGAATATCAACAGGGGACGGACATAGGACCCACACACAGATACACAGAAAGAGAAAACAGGCAAGAGGAAAACGAGGAGGCAAGAAGAAGAAAGAGGCCCAGAAATTACTAGGAGAAGGTATATTTAATCTCAGCAATGTGCAATTCACGCAAGAAGAGCTAAGGGTACTAGAACTGGGACTTAAATATGCCCCAGACAAACCGTTTGATCAATTTGAGGTTTTTATTGACTTGCAAAAGTTTTTAAGAAAGCTCAATATAAAGAAACATTTTGCAATGAACCCAGGTGTAACAGTAGGGGTAGATTCAGAATTTGAACAAACAAACCTCAAAAACAACTCTATTTTTAATCCAAAGACCCCAGGGAACCAATGTATTAATGCTTTTAAAAAAATGGTGGAAGAAGATATTAAATTATTGGGAAATACCAGGAAAAAAAGATCTAATCACATCTGGAATACCATCAAGGACATAGGAAAAAAACATGAGGTAGTGATCAGGCCTGCTGACAAGGGGGGAGGCCTAGTCATCCTGAATAAAAAAGATTATCAGGATGAGATGAATAACCTCCTAAGCATAGCAGATACATATAAAACGCTAAAAGGGAACCCGAAGAAAAAATATGAAAAGAAGCTTAGAACCTATGTGGAAAAAGGGAAAACTAAAGGTATACTAAATTGTAAAGAGGCAGAATATCTAATATCCAATTCAACTAAAACGCCAGTAATATACCATACACCCAAAATCCATAAAAGGTTGGAAAAACCACCAGGGAGGCCCATTGTCAGTGGGATCAATTCCATCTTCTCCAGGTTGGGAGAGTACCTGGATATATTCCTCAAACCATTAGTGAAAGAAGGGAAATCCTACCTGCGAGACAGCATGCAATTGATTCAAGAATTGCAAAATATCAAGGGAGCTGAACAATGGTTACTGGTGGCAGTAGATGTTAATTCTCTGTACACCAGTATTGAACAAAAGGACGGCCTACGAGGGGTGGAAAGAGCCCTCCACATGAACACGAGTATGAAGCAGGAACAGATCGGTTATATTCTTGAGGGCCTAAAAATGGCCATGGAATGCAATTATTTCTGGCATGATAAAAAATACTATGTGCAAACGAAGGGAGTTGCAATGGGAGCACGCTATGCTCCCAGCGTAGCTAATTTATTCATGGATCTGTGGGAAGATAAATACATCTACAGCAAAAATATACCGCAGATTAAGATGTATAAAAGGTATATTGATGATCTGATCATTCTGTGGAATGGGACACCAGACAGCCTTACAAAATTCCTTGAGAATCTAAATGATAATAAGTATGGTATTAAGTTTACCGGGAAGTGGAGTTATGAGAAGATTGATTATCTGGACCTAGAAATTTTTAAGACAGGAGACAAGTTATCTACCCGCACTTTCTTTAAACCAACAGATAGAAACGGGTACATCCCCACTTCCAGCTGCCACCATCCAAGATGGAAAAGTAATGTCCCTAAAGGACAGCTACTACGGATAAGACGAAACTGTGATAGAGCTGAAGATTTTAACCAACAGGCTGATATTTTAATTAAGAAATTCCATGAAAAAGGATATGATAAGGGGAGACTTTTGAAATTAAAAGCAGACATTATGAAGCTAGATAGAACCTCCCTACTCTTTAATAAAAACAAAAAAACTCAGAAGATGTCACAAGTAGCATTCATCACAGGGTTCAACAGCCAGTTCAGAGCTTTTGAGAAAATTATAAAAAAGTATTGGCCTATACTCAAGGAAGATCTCACTCTAACAAAACTCCTGCCAGCTAAACCAATATTTATATATAGAAAGGCACCCAATCTAAGGGACCATTTAGTGAAAAATGTTACTGACCCCCCGAAGCCTATCAAAATATGTCCAGAACTAAAAGGATTTTTTAGGTGCCAGAGATGCCTACCGTGTAAAGTAGCTAAAAGACAACCAAGAAGGAAGAACACTTTTAAATCATGCACCGATCACAAAGAATATAGAATTAACCAACTGATCACCTGCCGTAGCACACATGTCACATATGTTGTGGAATGTCCTTGCCGCCTCCAATATGTGGGAAGAACCGCCCGCCAACTTTTTGTCTGAATTCGGGAACATATCAAAAATATTAGGAAGGGGTTCCCTAATCATAGTCTATCAAGACACTTTGACGAGGTTCACCATACCCCAATGTACTAACTTTTTATGGGATTGATTCCGTACAAGAACATTGGCGAGGAGGTAACAGAGAAACCTCAATATCTAGAAATGAAACCAGTTGGATTTATCGACTAGGTTCTCTTGCCCCCAAAGGGCTTAACCTGGACATAGACCTAAATTGCTACATAGCCAACCCATAGATACTCTATGAAATATAAGGGATGTGATCTAGCTACATATATATGGCTAAGGGGTCTCCCAATTGTATGTCTGCTATCCCTCTATGGTTAGCAACTAGGATGTGAAAATTTGATCTACTATAGAAATATATAAGTAAGGGCTGAACCAGGTGCACAGCAACCATATCTTGACTAAAAAAGGGGGGGGGGGGGGCCTTCGAAAACCCTCACTCTACATCCCCCCCTCATTTTATCTTTATCTGGATTCTTATTAATATTATTAATATTTTTTACTAACTATGGACAGTATTCCTGCCTGCTGCATGGATGATCCTTTGATCATTTTGCTGCTGCTGACCACATCCCTGCCTGCTATCTGGACCAATGCTTTGGCTGTGCTGACAACATCTCTACCTGTACTGACTATTCCTGCCTGCTGCGTGTTTTGCTGTCGCTGTCCACATTCCTGCCTGCTGCCTGGACCGATGCTCTCCTTTGTGGACCACTGCACTACTAAAACCTCAGGTAATCTTTTCTTTACTCTTTGCTCAGCAGAATGGATTTTGGTTTGTAATTGGTATGTACAGTACATGCTATGTGTTAGAAATATGAAGGGCCTTCAACAATGTGATAGGTTTCTGTGTGTGATGTATGCTCCTAGAACACCTGACAGTGCTACTTGTATGTTGGGCCTCTGTATGTGGACAGGCTATGTAAATGTCTCACACATGTGGTATCGCCATACTCAGGAGGAGTAGCAGAATGTATTTTGGGGTGTCCTTTTTGCTATGTACATGCTGTGTGTTGGACATATCTTATAAATGGACAACTTTGTGTAAAAAAAAATGCGTTTTCATTTTTTTCCACATTTTCCAAAAACTTCTGTAAAAAAATTAACCATTCAAAAGTCTCATTATGCCTCATAGCTTATACGTTGGGGTGTTTGCTTTCCAGAATGGGGTAATTTTGTGGGTGTTTCCATTGTCCTGGTGCTCCAGGGTCTTCAAAACTGTAATAGGTGGTTGAGAAATGAGATGTGTAATTTATGCTTGTAGAACGCCTGACGGTGCTACATGGATGTTGGGCCTCTGTATGTGGCCAGGCTATGTAAAAGTCTCACATATGTGGTATTGCCATAGTCCGGAGGAGTAGCAGAATGTATTTTTGGGGTGTCAGTTTTGCTATGTACATGCTATGTGGTTCATCTGACCAGCTGACCAGCTAATCACTACAGAACAATGTAGTCACTTAATGTGGAAGAACCACTGTGACCAGTAGAGGACAAAGTATCCAAATCATCCTAAAGCAGGGGTCTCAAACTGGCGGCCCTCCAGCTGTTGCAAAACCACAAGTCCCATGAGGCATTGCAAGGCTGACAATTACAAATAAAAGCTGGAGGGTAGTCCATTTGAGACCCCTGTCCTAAAGTGTCAGATATCAGAGACACCCATCACTCTTCAAGAGAGGGAAGATTTCACTCATCACCTTCCCGGAAGAAAAATATTAACCACTTCCTGACTGCCGCACACCGATGTACGTCGGCAGAATGGCACAGGCATGCAAATGGGCGTGCCTGTATGTCCCTTTAAATTTGCTGCCCATTGGGCACATGACTCGGGAGTGCGCTTGCGGGTCCCGGGAACTCAATTTTCGCTGCCAGCATGCAATGGCGGTCAGGAGAGGCAGAACAGGGAGATGCTGATGTAAACAAGGCATTTCCCTGTTCTGCCTAGTGACAGGACAGAGATCTATTGCTCCCTGTTAGGGATGAGCTTCGTGTTCGAGTCGAACCCATGTGCGACTCGAACATCGGCTGTTCGGTCGTTCGCCGAATTGCGAACGATATGGGCCGTTCGCGCCAAATTCGTGTGGCGCATCACGGCCCATAATTCAGTGCATTGCTGGCTGATGATTGGCCAAGCATGCACTATGACCCGCATGCTTGGCCAATCACAGCGCCGCCTGAACAGAGAGCCATAATTGGCCAAAGCCAAGGAGGCTTTGGCCAATTATGGCTCAGGGGATTTAGTACATGCCCCACACTATATAAGGCCGCCTGCACGGCGGCCCTGTGCAGTGTGTTCCGGTGTGCTGAGAGATAGAGAGAGACAGTGTCATTTCATTTGAGTTAGCTAGATTAGGCAGGACAGTCAGTCAGTTAGCTGCACTTACAGTGTATTGTGTTTATATATGCATCCCAGGTGTTGCATATATATATATATACACTGTATTCAGTTTAGCTAGATCCGTTCCTGTTATCTTCCTACTGACAGGCAGGCTTGTCTTGTAACAGTATTTACAGCTACCTGAAGATAATAACTGGTGTTCTTTTGATCCTATTAGTACCACAGTCAGGCAGCTAGACTATTTAAAGTTAGTGCAGTGCGTCCTGCTCACAGTGTTCAGCTAGATCCGTTCCTGTTATCTTCCTACTGACAGGCAGGCTTGTCTTGTAACAGTATTTACAGCTACCTGAAGAAAATTACTGGTGTTCTTTCGATCCTATTAGTACCACAGTCAGGCAGCTAGACTATTTAAAGTTAGTGCAGTGCGTGTTGCTCACAGTGTTCAGCTAGATCCGTTCCTGTTATCTTCCTACTGACAGGCAAGCTTGTCTTGTAACAGTATTTACAGCTACCTGAAGAAAATTACTGGTGTTCTTTTGATCCTATTAGTACCACAGTCAGGCAGCTAGACTATTTACAGTTAGTGCAGTGCGTCCTGCTCACAGTGTTCTGCTAAACCTACAAGTTAGTGGGGTGCGTCCTGCTCACAGTGTTCAGCTAAAGCTACCTGTAGAAGGTTGGTGGTGTTCTCATACTACAGGCAGGCAGTTGATTTTGCTAGCTGCAGTATCAGTACATATATATATATATATATATATATATATATATATATATATATATATATATATATATATATATATATATATACCAGCTTAGTGCAGCTACAGGCCATTAGTATGTCTGGAAGGCCAACAAGGAGAGGCAGACAGTCACAAGCCAATAAGAGAGGGCAAGCAGGCTCTGTGTCTAGTGCTGGTCATGGAGACGGTGCATTCTCATCAGCACATGGCCGTGGGACACGCTTGGCCTTTTTTTCGGCAGCTGGCCGTGTTGAGCCGCAACATGCAGAAGACTTGGTTGAGTGGATGACCAAGCCGTCCTCATCCTCCTCATGCTCTCTCACCCATGCCCAGGGTACTTTGTCTGGCAAAGCAGCGGCCTCTTCCCTCGGCTCAATGTCATCAGTGACTCCTTCCCTAGCCCCACCATGTCCTCCTGAGGAGTCCCTCGAACTGTTTGACCACAGTGTTGGGTACATGCTCCAGGAGGATGCCCAGCGGTTGGAAGGCTCTGATGATGATACTGAGCTCGATGAAGGCAGTAACATGAGCACGGACAGAGGGGGTGCCCAAGAAGGACAAAAATCTGGCAGTCATGCTCCCCCTGCTGCAGCATACTGCCAGGTTTGCTCCAGTGATGAGGAGGGAGGGGATGATGAGGTCACTGACTCAACGTGGGTGCCTGATAGGAGAGAGGAGGAGGAGGAGGAGGAGGAGGCGGCACATCACCAACGAGGCAGGATGCCCTCCAGGGGCCAGCATAAGGGCAGCACATTGACTGCATCACACCCCAAAGCTCCACATGTGCAGGGCGCTGCAGTCTCTGCGCGTTATTCAAAAAGTTCTTTGGTGTGGGCCTTTTTTGAGACGAGTGCATCAGATCGCACCGCTGCTATTTGCAACATATGTCTCAAGCGTATCTCGCGTGGCCAAAACATCTCCCGCTTGGGTACCACATGCTTGACCAGACATATGTTGACCTGCCATGCAGTTCATTGGCAAGCATATCTAAAGGACCCACACCAAAGAACAAAGAGGACCTCTCCTTGCTCCTCATCAGCTGAGATTTCCAACCCCACTAGACCTTCAGTCCTCTCTGAGACCTGCGCTGAGAGGAATGAAGGTGTAGAATTAGGTGTGTCACAGCCAAGTACTTGTGGGCAATCTGCTTTTGGTACACCGACGTCAGATTATACCAGGCAAATTTCCCTGCCCCAGCTGCTGCACCGCCGAAAAAAGTTTGCTCCCAGCCATCCACATGCCCAGCGGTTGAATGCTAGCTTGGCAAAATTGCTAGCACTTCAACTGCTGCCTTTTCAGTTGGTAGACTCTGCCCCCTTCCGTGAGTTTGTGGAATGTGCGGTTCCTCAGTGGCAGGTACCCAAACGCCACTTTTTCTCACGGAAGGCGATTCCGGCTCTCTACCGGCATGTGGAAGGCAATGTCCATGCCTCGCTGGACAGGGCAGTCAGCGGTAAGGTGCATATTACCGCTGACTCATGGTCCAGCAGGCATGGACAGGGACGTTACCTAAGTTTCACGGCGCATTGGGTGACTCTGCTGGCAGCTGGGAAGGATGCAGAACAAGGTGCAGTAGTGTTGGAGGTTGTTCCGCCACCACGCCTCCAAAATGCTAATGATTGTGACACACCTCTCTCCTCCACCCCCTCCTCTACTTCTTCCTCCATGGCCTCTTCCTGTGCTTTGTCCTCGGAACCAGCGGTGCTCCATAGCTGTTCAAGGAGCTACGCAAGTACTCAGGCCAAAAGATGCCATGCGGTGCTTGAGCTGGTGTGCTTGGGGGACAGGAGCCACACTGGGGCAGAGGTTCTGTCAGCTCTGCAGGGGCAGGTTCAGAGGTGGTTGACGCCACACCAACTTAAGGCAGGAATGGTGGTTTGCGACAATGGCACCAACCTCCTCTCTGCCCTCCGACAGGGACAAATGACCCATGTGACCTGTTTGGCTCACGTCCTTAACTTGGTGGTGCAGCGGTTCTTGGGCAGGTTCCCGGGCTTACAGGATGTCCTGAGGCAGGCCAGGAAAGTCTGTGTGCATTTCCGCCGGTCATATAATGCCAGTGCTCAGCTGACGGACCTCCAAAAGGAGTTTAACCTGCCCAAGAACCGCCTAATCTGTGACATGCCCACCAGGTGGAACTCAACGTTGGCCATGCTGCAGCGGCTGCACACGCAGCAGAGGGCCATCAATGAGTACCTGTGCGACTATGGCACCAGGACAGGGTCAGGGGAGCTTGTTTTTTTTTCCCCACGCCAGTGGGCCATGATCAGGGATGCATGCACTGTCCTGTCACCATTTGAGGAGGCCACGAGGATGGTGAGCAGTGACAGTGCATGCATCAGTGACACTGTCCCCCTTGTCCACCTGTTGGAGCACACGCTGCGTGGAATAATGGACAGGGCACTTGAGGCAGAAGAGAGGCAGGAAGAGGAGGACTTCCTTAGCTCTCAAGGCCCCCTTTATCCAGACAGTGTTCCTGCGTGCCCGCCGATCACACAGGAAGAGGATGAGGAGGAGGAGGAGGAGGAAGATTGTGTCAGTATGGAGGTGGAGCCTGGCACTCAGCATCAGCAGCAGTCTTTAAGGGATCAGTCCCAAGAAACACATGGACTTGTACGTGGCTGGGAGGAGGTGGCTGCGGACCATGTCATCCTTAGTGACCCAGAGGACTCCGGACCGAATGCCTCAGCAAACCTACGCTGCATGGCCTCCCTGATCCTGCAAAGCCTGCGTAACGATCCTCGTATTCGTGGGATCAAGGAGAAGGACCAATACTGGCTGGCAACCCTCCTTGATCCACGTTACAAGGGTAAGGTTGCGGACCTTATCTTGCCATCACAGAGGGAGCAGAGGATGAAACATCTTCGGGAGGCCTTGCAGAAAGGTCTGTGCAATGCATTCCCAGAGACTGGGAGGTTACAAACTCCTGTTTCTGGACAACGTGTTGCTGAGGCTTCGGTCAGTCAAAGAAGAAGCGGTGGAGAAGGTGGCCGTCTGACCGATGCGTTCAGACAATTTTTTGGTCCGCAGCCCCAAGGTATGATCGGTTCCAGCAACCATCGCCAGCGTCTGTTTTACATGGTGCAGGAATACCTAGGGGCAAGATCAGAATTGGACACCTTTCCCACCGAAAATCCTCTGGGTTACTGGGTCTTGAGGATGGATCACTGGCCAGAGCTTGCACAGTATGCAATTGAGCTACTGGCCTGTCCTGCATCCAGTGTTCTTTCGGAACGCACATTTAGTGCTGCTGGAGGCGTGGTAACCGATCACAGGGTGCGTCTGTCCACCGACTCGGTCGATCGACTGACCTTCATAAAAATAAATCAGTCTTGGATCACCACCAGCTACCAAGCACCCGATGCTGATGTAACCGAATAATTTTTTTTGAAATCTCAGATCCCTTCAAAGACTGTCTATGCTGATGCTGAGTGACTATCCCTGAGTAATTATCCTCTTCCTCCTCAATGATCACGCTGATAGCTTGTAAGAACATTTTTGGTTCTGGGCGCCACCACCAGTGCCTAAGGCATAATTTTTCAGCCCCTGTTTAACAGGGGCGTGTAATTACAATTTTTGATGCAATACTTTGCAGCAGGGCTCGTTCCTGCGGTCCAACTAGAGTGTCTGTGAGGGGTTGCAGTGTTGTGGCACCAGCACCAGTGCCTAAGGCCCAATTTTTCTGCCCCTGTTTAACAGGGGCGTGTAATTACAATTTTTGATTCAATACTTTGCAGCAGGGCTCGTTCCTGCGTTCAAACTAGAGTGTCTGTGAGAGGTTGCAGTGTTGTGGCACCAGCACGAGTGCCTAAGGCCCAATTTTTCTGCCCCTGTTTAACAGGGGCGTGTAATTACAATTTTTGATGCAATACTTTGCAGCAGGGCTCGTTCCTGCGTTCCAACTAGAGTGTCTGTGAGGGGTTGCAGTGTTGTGGCACCAGCACCAGTGCCTAAGGCCTAATTTTTCAGCTCCTGTTCAACAGGGGCATGTAATTACAATTCTTGATCTAATATTTCACAGCAGGGCCCATTTCTGCACCCACCAAGATCGAGTGAGGACTTACAGTGTTGTGGCACCAGCACCACCACCACCACCAAAGGCCCAGTTTTTCTGCCCCTGTTTTAACAGGGGCATGTCATTACAATTCTTGATCTAATATTTCACAGCAGGGCCCTGTGAGGGCTTACAGTGTGGTGGCCACAACAACACCTAAGGCCCAAATTTCTGCTGAGTATATAGGGCAGGCCCCTACTTTCAAACATCTAACTTACAAACGACTCCTACTTGCAAACGGAAGGAGACAACAGGAAGTGAGATGAAATCTACCCCTAGGAAGGGAAATTCTCTCCTGTAAGAGTTAATATGGGAAAAACATTTCTCCTTTCCACTGATGCTTTCCAATCCTTGTTCCACAAAAAAACCCAAATTTTCAAAAAACATTTGTCATTGGGACAAAAGTGAGGTGAAATATTCTGAAGAAGAGGAAAGACAGCAAAACAAATGTCACAGGGGTGATAACCCTTCCCTATGTTTTCCAAAAAGCTTAAAAAAGATTTTTTGGCTGGAGCTAAACACGTTAAAAATGTTCAAAATTACAAACAGATTCTACTTAACAACAAACCTACAGTCCCTGTCTTGTTTGCACCGCCTGTATACTGCTGTTCAGAGTATATAGGGCCTGGTGGCCCCACACCTTTCCTTATTTTAATTTGGGTGCGGGGTTCCCCTTAATATCCATACAAGACCCAAAGGGCCTGGTAATGGACTGGGGGGTAACCATGCCGTTTGTCTCACTGATTTTCATCCATATTGCCAGGACCCGACATGACATTAAACCCGCAAGCAGTTTTAAATGAGATTTTTTCCTTTAAAAATGACATTTGGTGCAGGGACTGTTCTAAACACGGGAAACACGCGCCACTTTAAAGGCATACTATAGACACCTCCCAGGTACGATATTTAAAGGAATATTTCACTTTTTTTTTTTTTACTTTAAGCATCATTAAAATCACTTCTCCCGAAAAAACGGCCGTTTTTAAAAGTTTTTTTTGCATTGATACATGTCCCCTGGGGTAGGACCCGGGTCCCCAAACCCTTTTTAGGACAATACCATGCAAATTAGCCTTTAAAATGAGCACTTTTGATTTTGAACGTTCGAGTCCCATAGACGTCAATGGGGTTCTAACGTTTGTGCGAATTTTCGGTCCGTTCGCAGGTTCTGGTGCGAACCGAACCGGGGGGGTGTTCGGCTCATCCCTACTCCCTGTGATCGGGAGCAGTGATCGCTGTCATTTTACTAGTAGCCCACCCCCCCCACAGTTAGAATCACTCCCTAGGACACACATAACCCCTTGATCGCCCCCTAGTGTTTAACCCCTTCCCTGCCAGTGTCATTTACACAGTAATCAGTGCATTTTTATAGCACTGATCGCTGTATAAATAACAATGGTCGCAAAATAGTGTCAAAAGCGTCCGATGTGTCCAACATAATGTCGCAGTCCCAATAAAAATCGCAGATCGCCGCCATTACTAGTAATAATTAATAATAAAAATGCCATAAAACTAGCCCATATTTTGTAGATGCTATAACTTTTGCGCAAACCAATCAATATACGCTTATTGCGATTTTTTTACCATAAATATGTATAAGAATACATATCGGCCTAAACAAAGTAAAAGATATTGTGTTTTTTTCAAAATTGTCGCTCTTTTTTTGTTTATAGCGCAAAAAAGACAAACTGCAGAGGTGATCAAATACCACCAAAAGGGGGATAGGTGAACGCCCAGATCACACAGGGCATAAGGGAGCAGATTGGGAGCTCTGCTTCCATAGTGTGTAGATCATGGGACCTCTTCAGGACAGCAAGAAAATGCAAGAAAAGGAGATTGCCCGGAGTTGTATCCCACGCCTGGTTCTGCGTCCATACTTGCCAAAGCAGAAAGTGTCCCCATCTTCTGAATCCCCATTTTCAGAGGAGGACAGCAAAGACTTTAAACGTACCTCCAGCCGCTCTGCCAGGACCATAAGTAGCAACAGCTCCTGCTCAGATGACACCGGTTGCCCCAGAAGTCAGTCGGTGTCCCCAGTGAAGACTCCATCCGATGCTGGTATGAGCCCCATGGGATTCTGTACAGGAAGTGAGGACAATTAAAGCCACAAGCGAGTCAGCACTGGCATGTATACTGATGGCGGTATTCAGCCTACGAGGTATAAGAAAAAGTCAAAGAGTGGACTATTGAAGACTGGAAGTAAAGCATATTTCAGCTCGTCAAGTAGTACTGGCAGTATATCCGCACTAGAGGTCCATATGAGCACTGCATCTGGAGGAAAGAAAAACTCGTTTTCACGCAACCGAGTGTCCCATGGGCGAGGTCACAACAGTTCATCTGGAAAGCCTGCACAGAGTCCACCTGCCACTCGAGAGAAGGATCTGTTTGCAGTGCTCTGTAGGAATCATCTTGTGGAGATAATCACGGCATCAAGCCACCCTCTCCTGAACAGTATTTGACTCCGCTGCAGCAGAAAGAAGTCTCAATACGTCACCTGAAGGCAAAACTGAAGGAATCCCAGAACTCACTGCAAGAAAGGGAAGCAGAAATAGAAGACCTGAAATCTCAGTTGGCTTGTATGAGGGAAGACTGGATTGAAGAGGAATGCCATTGTGTTGAGGCCTAGCTCGCTCTGAAAGAAGCTCGAAAGGAGATCAAGAAGCTAAAGCAGTTCATTGAAACTATGAAAAACAGTTTGGCTGAGAAAGACAAAGGAATTCAGAAATACTTCATAGACATAAATATTCAAGACAAGAAATTGGAGACCCTTCTGCGTACTATGGAATTGGCTCAAGATGAAGAATTTCGAGTAACCGTGTTTGGATTATTTTTGTAACTCTCCAGGAGCTTCTCTGACTGAAAGTGCAATTTATGATAAGATGTCAGAAGGACTTCTAATGGAGGACCAAGCAACTGAGGAGATGACAGTCTGTGATCTCCTTTTGAATGATGATCTGGCAAACTGTGATGACCTTTACGATGAGGTCTTGATGGAAACCAGAAGTGATCTTGGTAGCTTGGCAAATCTAAATTCTACCAAATTGCAATCCACAGCTTGTTTTGATAAAGAAATTGAGAAAATGCATTCCAAGTGCGCCCAGGGTTCACAAAGGATGGAACAGGCAATCCAAACTGATGTTGTTCCTTGCAGCCTTGACAAGACTTGAAAGTTCATCCTCAAGATGTATAAGGTCCATAATGGCCATCCTATTAATACATCATCTTCCATTATGTGTGGTCACCATGCCAAGTGTTCTGGTTCCACAAATCTCATTGACTTGACCCCTGATGATCCAAACGTTGTTATCCTTTTATCCCCTGACTCTCTGGGCAAGGAAACCCTTTCAGTCTCAAACCGTGCCGTGAAAGAAGATGCGGATGTTGTCCCCGCACTAGGGTGAATCTGTCCAGGTATGAACTGGCTGTTGGTCTCCAGGAACAAAGAGCCCCAGGTGCTGGCTAATGCTAGTAAAGGCTGTGTGCAAATGGGAAAATCCGGACAGCCGCACTCCAGGAAATTATAATCCAAACTTCTTTATTTTAAAATCAGGAACATGTCATACAGTACATCAAAGGCAGAGTGTACAGACAGGCAGCTTACGCGTTTCACACTATATCAAGTGCTTACTCATAGCTTAGTTGCTGAGTAAGCACTTGATATAGTGTGAAACGCGTAAGCTGCCTGTCTGTACACTCTGCCTTTGATGTACTGTATGACATGTTCCTGATTTTAAAATAAAGAAGTTTGGATTATAATTTCCTGGAGTGCGGCTGTCCAGATTTTCCCATTTGCACACGTGCCATGAAAGAACTTGATTTTGGAGGACCTTTGCCAGAGTTGCCAAGCAGAGATATGCAACACATGTGCGTAGCTTAAATACATCGCAGTGAACATTTTTTGGCCGACCTGTTTGTGGTGGCTGTGCCCATTATTCCTACAGTTCTATGGGCATTAAGTGCACAAAGAGGATATCCAGACCCTGTGTATAGCATTGGCACTATGATGCGCGGCTGTTGTCTAATGGCTTTGCATACCCTTAGGAAAACATCCTACAGCCCTTATATTTAAACCCTACATCTTTTTTATTTATTTTTTTCTTCTAGAATTTCAATCCTCTAGAATGTTAATAGGACACTGTCCTTTACTATATGCTTAAAGGGGAATCTGTATATTACCTTCTAATTCGTTTTAATCTTCTCTTGTAATCTAATAGACCCATGCGGTTCCTAGGATATGGATATACTCCCAGCACTTTGTCAATTGAGTGTAGCTCTTGATCACTTTGTGTTGATTGCATGATGCCCAGGAAGCAAACAAAGTCTAAAACAAAATGGAGCAAATACATCTCACATTGACTTCATGCTGGAATTAAATTGCTACCAAAGGATACCAGTTTAAATTTATGGTAGCAGTAAGGATGAGCAATGTAATGTTTTACAACCACCATCAATAATAATTGTTTAAAATGATTGTTTAGAATTAATTCCCCGGTCATGGATTGACATAGTTCCCTTTACTCCATGGCTTTTTTTTTGTACCTTGGTGGATTGCTGCTAGATTATGAAGTTTGTGGAAATGTGTTATTTCCCCTTTAAGGCATTTTGCTTACATAGAACACTTATCAAATTGAATAAATTCAATTTGTCATATTTGCACCTTTTTTTTTTTTTAATTTGCACTTTATTACCTCTCACTTTCAGCTTCATTTACAGAAGCAAAATTAATTGAAAATAAAAAATTTAATGGCTTTACTTCTCCCCTAACAAATATTGCACTAAATGTACTAAAGAGCAAAAGTTCAAAAGTTTTTGAATGTTATAAATGCACTTCTAAATTCTAAAATTCTTTATATTGCAGCCTTGCTGCTCATATTGAGTTTATTAGCTATGCTTAATGTGTGATTTTTTTCCCCCTTAGTCTCCTGCACTGGGAACATTCACTGATCTCTAAGTACTCTTCTTTAAAGGGATTGTCCACCAAAGCTGTTAGATTTAAGTGGTCGTCATACTGATGACTTTTGTCATTTCAGTTATGGATGTATGGTGGCATGTTGAATCCCCCCACTGGCTGCTTATGTTGCTACGTTGCCAGTTTTGCCAACCTGCCGCTGCCATGAGGGCCTCTGACTCTTGCTCATAATCACTGATCACCAGCCAGCTGCAGCGATCCGCTCTCCTCTCCTCACTGACAACTTCCGTGTGAGTAGAAGAGAGCAGATTGCCTAGCAACCGGCTCTGTATTCACATCACATGACGGCTGTGATTCGACACGGCCATCATGTGATCAGGAGGGCCAATCGCAGAGCCTCCCTACCGATCGGAGATGCGCCGTGTCCGGGTGACACAAGCGCATCGGGATCGCCCCGCTGCACGGGCACGCGAGCGCGTGATCCCGCTCCTTCTGAGGGACGTTCCTGAACGTCCACTCAGAAGGAGAGATAGCCCACCCGGCCATTTATGTGCAGTGGCCGGGTGGGAAGTGGTTAATAAGGGGTAAATATTAAAAATATTTAAAAATATTTTAAAAATTATTTAAAAAACAGCTTAAGTCAAACTCTACGTTCAAGCCCCCAGGTACAAGGGTTCTCAAGGTATGAATCCATTTGGATTCTTTACGGCTGATATCTCGGATCAGATGGCTTCCTCTCCATGATGGTTTGTGTTTTTCTATTCCCCAAAATTAGAGGTGTGCGGGATCTTTATTATGTACTAGTGAAAAATGTCTCGACACATTGTGTTTTGGGAAGCCAGATTTTATATTTTGTACATGTTCCTGTATTCGTGTTTTGAGTGCTCTTTTTGTGCAGCCTACGTATTGCAGATTGCAGCTACACTGCAACACATAGACCACTCCTTCTGTATGACATCCTATAAAATCTCTGATATTAAAGGTTTGTCCTGTATTGGTGGCTGTAAATTATTTGCGTTTTCCCTGAAATTTTTTCGCATGGCGGCACGCATAGCAGTTGCAACAGGGATAGAATCCTTTTCCTGAAAAGAATGCATATGTAGGTACCGGGGGAGGGTCAATTACTGATTTCACGATTAAATCTCTGATGGTAGGTTATCTTCCTGTCCATTAAATTAACATGTTCAATTTTGTTTTTTCCAATGTTCATCATATCCTTTTGCCTTAAATCTTTCTCCAATCACCTGCGCTTGGTTTTGATAGTCCTCTTCTTTGGTGCAATTTCTTTTCAGTCTTGTAAGTTGGCCTTTTGGGATGTTATATAGCCACGGTTTGTAGTGGCAGCTATCTATTGATAGATAGCTGTTGGCATCTACATTCTTAAAATGAGTTTTTGTTACTATCTTCTGTCCCTCTAGGCTTATATTTAAGTCTAGGAAATTTATTTCTTTTTCGTCTATTTTCCATACCAAATTAATGTTTTTATCGTTGTCATTTAGTTTATTAAGGAACATTTCCAGAGTATTCTTGTCTCCGTTCCAAACTATCACCACATCGTCTAAAAATCTTTTGTATAAAGTAAGTTCGGCGGGAGTGTCTGTATATAACGCCGTTTCTTCCCACTGGGCCATAAATGCATTTGCCACCCCTGGTGCAAATTTGGCACCCATGGCTATTCCCACTAACTGTTTATAATAGGTTTGATTGTGCCAGAAGTAGTTACACTTGAGGCAAAAATCGAGGCATTTCATCAAATATTTTCTTTGTTTACAGATTAGGGTACTATATTTCCTTAAGAGCCATTTGTTCGCTGAGATTGCATCATGATGTTGCACTATTGTATAAAGTGATGTGACGTCTGCGGTAGCCAGTAGAGTTCTTCCTTCTAATACTGGCACTGTATTTAAAAGTTGTAGTGTGTGTTTGGTATCTTTTAAATAGGCTTGAGTTTGCTGGACCGTTGGTTGTATAAAATAGTCAATGTATTGACCCATTCTAGATGTTAGAGAGTCTATGCTGTTGACTATTGGTCTTCCGGGTGGGTTATCTTTATTCTTGTGGATTTTAGGGACTGTGTAGATTATCGGGATTCTACAAGTTTCTAGTATCAGGTATTTTATTTCTTTAGGATTAAGTATATTCTTCTTCATCCCTAGATTTACTAGAGCTTCCAGTTCTTTCTTGTATTTGGTGGTTGGATTCCCAAGTAGTCTAGTATACGTTGTTTCATCTTGCAGCTGTCTATTAAATTCAGTAAGATATTGTTCTTTTGATTGTAGAACTATTGCACCTCCCTGCCGCTGCCATGAGGGCCTCTGACTCTTGCTACTGAATTTGTTTAATTTTTTTTTTTTTTACCATCCAGAATTCCGCTGGATAACCAAAGGCTATTTTTACAATGTCACAATGGCTGCCACAGGGGCAAAGCTGGGAACTCTGCCAAGGACTGCTTGCTCCTCGAGTCTACAAGAGATAAGATGAGGAAATGGGGCATTTAATCTAGTTTCTACCCCATGGCCGGAAAAATTGTGTGTGTGTGTTTTGGTCTTTCATTTTTTTTATTTTTTTTTTCCTGCCGATGGAAACGGGTGATAGCTGTCCCTTTTAACTGATTTTCTTTACTGGTTTGTGACGGTTTGTTTGTTGTTTGTTTTTTGTTTCTTTGTTTTTTACTAGCCTATCATCTGATACAACCAGTCAAAAAACTTTAAGACGTGCTGGAAATTGCACTAAATAATACTTGTCAAGGGACAACTTGAAACCGTTTCAAGAGACAACTCAGATCTGTAGCTGGATGAACACTCTCTTGAATGTAATCTACTTTGTTGTTGTATTTTGTATACAATGTTGGAGTGTCCATAACATTCTGAATATTCCTAGCACAGTTGCCTCATTTCATAAAGCCCCACATTCTGCTGTAGGTATGCTTGGCTATCTGTGAAGTAAATATTGTTACCTATGGTAATGTAATGTTCTCTTAGTAATTAATTAAATACATTTCGCGCAATATTGGTAAAAAATAAATAAATGAATCAACATGTGTATAATTTGTGAAAATACAAACAAAGTATATGACAATTAGGATAGTGGTTACTAAAGATATTGCTGCAAGGATCAAATGTCTCTGTATTGCAGCATATAGCTATAGCCACTATTTACTAATTAAAGTGATGAATATTAAATCTAAAAATACCGTGAATAAAAACAAACTTCCTACAATGGAGATATATGTAAATCTAAAATTACCGTGAATAAAAACAAAACTTCCTGCAGCCATTAATAATTAATATTAGGTGATATGTGCAAACCATGCTATAAATGTTTAGTATACAACATCAACCATAATACCAAAAAATGTGTGCAAAGAAAGTCCACTTTAGTGCTCAAATAAAGTGCAAATATTAAGTATGAAAAGTTCTTAGAGGTGATCGATGGGTAGCATCATAGAAACAGTCTGTAAAAAATTCTTCTATTTAATTCTGGCATATAGAGTAATATGGATATATATCCCTGCTGGTGGTGTCTCCTACTGTGGTCTCACAGAACCCTCACCTTCAATTTGTAGAAAACAGGCATTCAGTGTTAAAAGATTTCTGCTGTAGCAGTTGTCACTGGGATCCTCGCTCTCTTTGTTACTATTCCTCCATCGTTCCTTCTCTGTAGTGCCGATCTAATTCTCTCAGCAGTGGAGGAGATAAAACAAATAGGGGAGGGGGAGAAAAGAAGGCTCCACTAGCGTAATATAATTTTAAAATCGGAAGGGGGGTATTTATTTTAAGTAATGCTCTTACATTTAATCATTTAAAAACAGGCAGAGTAATGTAAAAAAAGGTCTGGCGTTCTCAGCGCCCTCTCACTTGTGCTTCAACTTGTGTGTACCGCTCCAGCCAATCCCTACGCGTTACGACACCGTCACGTGTCTTCATCTGGGGAACCGGATTGGCTATTATGCGTTGGCTTAAATACTATAGAACCGGAAATTCTTAAGCCGCCATCTTACTTGTGGTTTGTGTTCGTTTATCATAGCAGGCATTTTTCTTGTGTTTTAGGAGATTGCTTATCCTCCATTTTGTTGTGGATATGTGTTGTTATTCCTCTGTATTGCGAACATCTATGTGAGCAGCCATTTTTTTGGTGGTTACTTGCTTTACTGGCATAGTATATTTTAGCTGCTGTGTATCACGATAGATGTTATATTTCGGGGCTTTAGAATAGATGCACAACAAATTCCTATAAGATGGGTTATAATAATGTTTTAAACAGCTCATAAATATTTGGGGATACAGATAAAAACATAGATGTATATTACACCGTTTCCGAATTCAATAATACATCATAAATATAGTTTATGATTACTTCATTTTGCAGTGTGTTCTTGTGCATGGATGAGGCTGGCATGAGAGTGCTCTGGTAACTCACCCAATAAATCAATGTTTATTCTATACACATAATTTTACAGTTATATGAAAATGTAAGTTGTTGGAAAGCAATTATAATAAAATATAATAATGATAATAAAATAAGTAGTACAAAGTTCTAATACCTATTACAGGACGCAATATTATAAAAATAATGGCATTATGGACTAGCCACAAGGTCACTATTATTAAAATAATGAGATGAAAATAATATATTTAATCTATATTCCATATAAATTAAAAAAGCATTAAAAAATGCTATTCCTTAACCAGTAAAGTGGGAAGGGACATGGATATGTTTAACCACCTCAATACTGGGCACTTTCGCCCCCTTCCTTCCCAGACCAATTTTCAGCTTTCAGCACTCTCACATTTTCAATGACAATTGTGCGGTCATACACAAGAAAAAGACCTCTCCTGCGCTCAGGTGTCCATGAACTGGATATGTGGTGCAGCCACCTATAGAAGTAATGCTTAGCGTCTTGCAGCCCTCATTTGAACAATGGGTATTCAAGCATTACCACTGGTAAACTTTAATGCAGCATAAAAACAGTAAAAGTTATACTCACAAACGAGCTAGTATAAATAGCTTTCAAAAGGGCGCAAAAGCGCTGTTTCTGTGGATCGACACCCCAGGACCTGTTGCCGAGAGGATAAGACCAGCGCAAATGGCTGATGGCTTACGCGTTTCGGGGGAGCATCCCTTTCTTCAGAGCCTAAGCCTGTGTCTACCCCACCCAATTAGTGACGACGCCCCCTCCCACAGATATTAGGCACCACCCACCCATTCGGGTTAACCCTCTCTATCCCATCCCTCTGAGTGTGGTTCCCCATTTGTAGCCAAAATATATAGAGGGCAAACATCACTCTATGTGTTCTGCTAAAGAGATAATGGTAGTAGTAATACTAATATAAAAAGAAATTGATTAATTGAAAAAATAAAAAGATATAAAAAATATATATAAAATATATAGAAACACTGGACCAGTAGGTCAATTCCACTCTCACCATATGCTATGTGCAACAGGGCAGGGGAAAAGGGATTGGGTGCGTCAAAGCGAAGACACCTCACCTCCTTCATGCAACTCTAATTGTATCCCCATGCCTCCGATCTGCTGAGGTGGATGATGCCGGGCTCCTCCGGCTCCCAGGAGCCATAATGGTGCCGTATGCCATGTGTGGAACGCACGCTATTCAACAGGCCAGGAAGTGCGGGCGTACCTGCGTTCCACCCGCAACTTCCGGCCGATCGTGGCGTCATTCCCCCCTCCTCCACAGGCGTCAGAGGTCACTGTGCACCAGGAACACGGTCCGGAAGCGTGGGTGTGTCTGCGTTCCACCCACTGCTTTCGACCGTCAACCTGTGGTGGATGATGCGCGTGCATCTCAGTACGGCCGCGCGCTCTCCACCAATCGCTCCACTACCAACACTGTCAACATCATCATTGGCAGAGGAGCGATCTGGCTAAGCAGGACAGGCAGCATTCTGGCGAGGACTAATAGGAATGCTCAACCTACTTTTCTCTAAAGAAACATTGATGAGAAATAGAGGGGAAAAGGAATATATAATATAATATTTTAAAAACGTAATTAATTAATAATAAAAAAAAAATATATAGAATTGAAAATATTATAATGTAAATCTCGATTCCCAAATAAGGAAGTGGAAAAAAGGGGGGGATAATGGAAAATGGAATCCAAACCTATATGTGGATCATAATGTAAAATAGTTAAAAGGAGTCTGCAGAAGTATCCCTCCAAGGTACAGTAAATCATATCATATCCATAAAATTCATAGATTGAAATGTAACATATAATATACTTAATGTTAAAAGAACAACACATGGGAGTCCATAACAATTAGTCGTCATGATATCAGCACGATATTAATCTGGAGGAGGAAGGATTATAAAATAATAAATAGTACATAGAATAAAATGCTAAAACTACATATGGGATCTCAACGTGAATACTGAACCTCATCAGCTTATACAGCTTATACCAATATTAATCACCATTAGACACAGCAATAGAGTGTTCCTACTGAAAGGCTGCACCCCACTCCATGTGGATGTAATTTATATATAAAAAAATATAGTGACAAATATGTATATAAACCATATAGTAGTACACCATACTGTGCCAAATGGCAGTGGTACCCATCACCTCAGCATATACCCTGGAAGATACCTCTGCGGACCGACACACCATAGACAAGAGAGAGAGAGAGAGAGGCACCATTGCCCGCTAGCATCTGGTGGGAATAAACACTAAACTCAAATGGCGGTAAATAACAATGGCGGTAAATTACATAAAATTACAAAAAGTACATCATGTAGTCAAATGGGCCAATAGGCGACTATCTGAAACCAACCACAATCTAAACCTAATAACTAGCTTCTAAACAAATACCTAGCGGCTATACTCTATTACTACACCTGCCAAATGGTCTACCCAATTCCTAGTCCTTGACGTTAGTGCATCTCATAAACCCCAAGAGTGAGCCCCTACCAACATAGTGGAGGCGAAGGACACACTAGAGAAGACACATCAGAATTCTCTAACTGATGTTAACAATGGCTCGAAAGCTTGGATGGGAACTGAAGGAATTAAGCTACATTGTGTAGTTCAATTTCCTCGTTCAGACCTTTCGGGGCCAAAGTTCCTAGGGAAAATATCCAGAAGGCCTCTCTACTACACAGCATTTGATATTTTTTACCACTATCTAGGTCGCTCGGCATTGCTTCTATGCCGAACACTTTGAGGCCCTCTGTACTGCTACTGTGGGTTTCTTTGAAATGTTTTGGTATTGAGTAGTTATCCTTTTCTGTCAGGATACTACTCCTTTGCTCGTTCATTCTTATCCTCATAACTCTTGACGTCCGTCCAACATAGAGGAGGCTACAAGGGCACAGAAGACCGTAGATGACATACGGGGTACCGCAGTTGATGAACTGCTTAATCTTGTGGACCCTACCGTCTGTTCCAAAGACTTCTTTTTTTCTGTGGCACATATGCACGCAGTTCCCGCAGTTGCTGCTCCCACATCTGTAACTGCCCTTCTGGTCAAAAATTGTACTCCAGGTGCTGCTGAGTCCTCCATTTCTTCGTTTTCTTACCCTACTAGGGGCAATGATGCTCCTAAGGTCCTTCGGTCTCCTAAAGACCAAATTGGGATGCGAAGGAAGGCTTGTCTTTAAGATGGGATCTGATTCAAGGATTCTCCAATTCTTTTTGAGGATTTTTTGTATTATGGGGGCCTTGTTATTGTACCTAGTGCAAAACCGTACTTGTGGTTGTTCGTCCACATGTGGGTTTATCTTTTTTTCTTCGCCAACACAGGTGTTGTCGTACAACACAAGGTACTTTTGGAATGCCTCCTCTATATGCTCCTCTTCATAGCCCTTTTCCTTGAACTTGTTCTTAAGTATAAGGCTCTGTTCTTCATAGTCTTGCTTCAGGGTGCAGGTTCGCCTAAGCCTGCAAAACTGGCCAAAGGGGACATTCCTAATCCATCTAGGGTGATGGTGGCTTCGGGCGTGGAGATATGAGTTCCCGGCGCTCGGTTTAAAGTGGGTTTTTGAGAAGATGGTCCCAGTGTCGTCCACCTTCACAGACGGTAGGGTCCACAAGATTAAGCAGTTCATCAACTGCGGTACCCCGTATGTCATCTACGGTCTTCTGTGCCCTTGTGGCCTCCTCTATGTTGGACGGACGTCAAGAATTATGAGGATAAGAATGAACGAGCACAGGAGTAGTATCCTGACAGAAAAGGATAATTACTCAATACCAAAACATTTCAAAGAAACCCACAGTAGCAGTACAGAGGGCCTCAAAGTGTTCAGCATAGAAGCAATGCCGAGCGACCTAGATAGTGGTAAAAAATATCAAATGCTGTGTAGTAGAGAGGCCTTCTGGATATTTTCCCTAGGAACTTTGGCCCCGAAAGGTCTGAACGAGGAAATTGAACTACACAATGTAGCTTAATTCCTTCAGTTCCCGTCCAAGCTTTCGAGCCATTGTTAACATCAGTTAGAGAATTCTGATGTGTCTTCTCTAGTGTGTCCTTCGCCTACACTATGTTGGTAGGGGCTCACTCTTGGGGTTTATGAGATGCACTAACGTCAAGGACTAGGAATTGGGTAGACCATTTGGCAGGTGTAGTAATAGAGTATAGCCGCTAGGTATTTGTTTAGAAGCTAGTTATTAGGTTTAGGTTGTGGTTGGTTTCAGATAGTCGCCTATTGGCCCATTTGACTACATGATGTACTTTTTGTAATTTTATGTAATTTACCGCCATTGTTATTTACCGCCATTGGAGTTTAGTGTTTATTCCCACCAGATGCTAGCAGGCAATGGTGCCTCTCTCTCTCTCTCTCTTGTCTATGGTGTGCCGGTCCGCAGAGGTATCTTCCAGGGTATATGCTGAGGTGATGGGTACCACTGCCATTTGGCACAGTATGGTGTACTACTATATGGTTTATATACATATTTGTCACTATATTTTTTTATATATAAATTACATCCACATGGAGTGGGGTGCAGCCTTTCAGTAGGAACACTCTATTGCTGTGTCTAATGGTGATTAATATTGGTATAAGCTGTATAAGCTGATGAGGTTCAGTATTCACGTTGAGATCCCATATGTAGTTTTAGCATTTTATTCTATGTACTATTTATTATTTTATAATCCTTCCTCCTCCAGATTAATATCGTGCTGATATCATGACGACTAATTGTTATGGACTCCCATGTGTTGTTCTTTTAACATTAAGTATATTATATGTTACATTTCAATCTATGAATTTTATGGATATGATATGATTTACTGTACCTTGGAGGGATACTTCTGCGGACTCCTTTTAACTATTTTACATTATGATCCACATATAGGTTTGGATTCCATTTTCCATTATCCCCCCCTTTTTTCCACTTCCTTATTTGGGAATCAAGATTTACATTATAATATTTTCAATTCTATATATTTTTTTTTTATTATTAATTAATTAAGTTTTTAAAATATTATATTATATATTCCTTTTCCCCTCTATTTCTCATCAATGTTTCTTTAGAGAAAAGTAGGTTGAGCATTCCTATTAGTCCTCGCCAGAATGCTGCCTGTCCTGCTTAGCCAGATCGCTCCTCTGCCAATGATGATGTTGACAGTGTTGGTAGTGGAGCGATTGGTGGAGAGTGCGCGGCCGTACTGAGATGCACGCGCATCATCCACCACAGGTTGACGGTCGGAAGCAGTGGGTGGAACGCAGACACACCCACGCTTCCGGACCGTGTTCCTGGTGCACAGTGACCTCTGACGCCTGTGGAGGAGGGGGGAATGACGCCACGATCGGCCGGAAGTTGCGGGTGGAACGCAGGTACGCCCGCACTTCCTGGCCTGTTGAATAGCGTGCGTTCCACACATGGCATACGGCACCATTATGGCTCCTGGGAGCCGGAGGAGCCCGGCATCATCCACCCCAGCAGATCGGAGGCATGGGGATACAATTAGAGTTGCATGAAGGAGGTGAGGTGTCTTCGCTTTGGCGCACCCAATCCCTCTTCCCCTGCCCTGTTGCACATAGCATATGGTGAGAGTGGAATTGACCTACTGGTCCAGTGTTTCTATATATATTTTATATATATTTTTTATATCTTTTTATTTTTTCAATTAATCAATTTCTTTTTATATTAGTATTACTACTACCATTATCTCTTTAGCAGAACACATAGAGTGATGTTTGCCCTCTATATATTTTGGCTACAAATGGGGAACCACACTCAGAGGGATGGGATAGAGAGGGTTAACCCGAATGGGTGGGTGGTGCCTAATATCTGTGGGAGGGGGCGTCGTCACTAATTGGGTGGGGTAGACACAGGCACATACATTTAAAGAGAGCAATTCGAGAGACCAACCATTGCCTGCTTAGGCTCTGAAGAAAGGGGTGCTCCCCCGAAACGCGTAAGCCATCAGCCATTTGCGCTGGTCTTATCCTCTCGGCAACAGGTCCTGGGGTGTCGATCCACAGAAACAGCGCTTTTGCGCCCTTTTGAAAGCTATTTATACTAGCTCGTTTGTGAGTATAACTTTTACTGTTTTTATGCTGCATTAAAGTTTACCAGTGGTAATGCACTAGGTTGGTGCGCCCTCTTTCTTTTCTGTTTTCCAATTGTGCGGTCATGCAATGCTGTACCCAAATGAAATTTTTATCATTTTGTTCACACAAATAGAGCTTTCTTTTGGTGGTATTTATTCATGACTCTGTTTTTTCTTTTTTGCGATATAAGCGAAAAAACAGCGGAAATTTGGAAAAAAAACAATATTTTCTTCTTTCTTTTTTAATAGAAATCCAATAAAATCGAATTTTGTCATAAATTTAAGCCAAAATGTATTTTGCTACATGTTTTTGTTAAAAAAAATCCTGTTAAGTGTATAATAATTGGTTCGTGTGATCACGTAAACGTGCGCAAATGATCATGTACAGATGTGCGCAGGTGATCACGGACATATGTGTGCAGAGAATGATTGGGACATTTTACCGGGACATATGTGGGGGACAGGTGTTTTTACTATGTGGGGACATGTGTTTTGGGGACATGTATTTTGGGTACGTGTTTTGGGGACATTGTGTGTTTACTTTGTGTTTTTTTACATGTGTGAGGACACTAGACTGGTGATCAGTGAGTAAAAAGCTGTAAAAAACAGCTCATACTCACTGATCACCAGCCAGCTGCAGCGATCCGCTCTCCTCTCCTCACTGACAACTTCCGTGTGAGTAGAAGAGAGCAGATTGCCTAGCAACCGGCTCTGTATTCACATCACATGACGGCTGTGATTCGACACGGCTGTCATGTGATCAGGAGGGCCAATCGCAGAGCCTCCCTACCGATCTGAGATGCGCCGTGTCCGGGTGATACAAGCGCATTGGGATGGCCCCGCTGCACGGGCACGCGCGTGTGTGATCCCGCTCCTTCTGAGGGATGTTCCTGAATGTCCACTCAGAAGGAGAGATAGCCCACCCGGCCGTTTATGTGCAGTGGCCAGGTGGGAAGTGGTTAATAAGGGGTAAATATTAAAAATATTTTAAAATATTTAAAAAATTATTTAAAAAACAGTTTAAGTCGAACTCTACGTTCAAGCCCCCAGGTACAAGGGTTCCCAAGGTATGAATCCATTTGGATTCTTTACGGCTGATATCTCGGATCAGATGGCTTCCTCTCCATGATGGTTTGTGTTTTTCTATTCCCCAAAATTGGAGGTGTGCGGGGTCTTTATTATGTACTAGTGAAAAATGTCTCGACACATTGTGTTTCGGGAAGCCAGATTTTATATTTTGTACATGTGCCTGTATTCGTGTTTTGAGTGCTCTTTTTGTGCGGCCTACGTATTGCAGATTGCAGTTACACTGCAACACATAGACAACTCCTTCTGTATGACATCCTATAAAATCTCTGATATTAAAGGTTTGTCCTGTATTGGTGGCCGTAAATTCTTTGCGTTTTCCCTGAAATTTTTTCGCATGGCGGCACGCATAGCAGTTGCGACAGGGATAGAATCCTTTTCCTGAAAAGAATGTATATGTAGGTACCGGGGGAGGGTCAATTACTGATTTCACGATTAAATCTCTGATGGTAGGTTCTCTTTTATATACTAGCATTATCTTCCTGTCCATTAAATTAACATGTTCAATTTTGTTTTTTCCAATGTTCATCATATCCTTTTGCCTTAAATCTTTCTCCAATCACCTGCGCTTGGTTTTGATAGTCCTCTTCTTTGGTGCAATTTCTTTTTAGTCTTGTAAGTTGGCCTTTTGGGATGTTATATAGCCACGGTTTGTAGTGGCAGCTATCTATTGATAGATAGCTGTTGGCATCTACATTCTTAAAATTAGTTTTTGTTACTATCTTCTGTCCCTCTAGGCTTATATTTAAGTTTAGGAAATTTATTTCTTTTTCGTCTATTTTCCATACCAAATTAATGTTTTTATCGTTGTCATTTAGTTTATTAAGGAACATTTCCAGAGTATTCTTGTCTCCGTTCCAAACTATCACCACATCGTCTATAAATCTTTTGTATAAAGTAAGTTCGGCGGGAGTGTCTGTATATAACGCCGTTTCTTCCCACTGAGCCATAAATGCATTTGGCCCCCCTGGTGCAAATTTGGCACCCATGGCTATTCCCACTAACTGTTTATAATAGGTTTGATTGTGCCAGAAGTAGTTACACTTGAGGCAAAAATCGAGGCATTTCATCAAATATTTTCTTTGTTTACAGATTAGGGTACTATATTTCCTTAAGAGCCATTTGTTCGCTGAGATTGCATCGTGATGTTGCACTATTGTATAAAGTGATGTGACGTCTGCGGTAGCCAGTAGAGTTCTTCCTTCTAATACTGGCACTGTATTTAAAAGTTGTAGTGTGTGTTTGGTATCTTTTAAATAGGCTTGAGTTTGCTGGACCGTTGGTTGTATAAAATAGTCAATGTATTGACCCATTCTAGATGTTAGAGAGTCTATGCTGTTGACTATTGGTCTTCCGGGTGGGTTATCTTTATTCTTGTGGATTTTAGGGACTGTGTAGATTATCGGGATTCTACAGGTTTCTGGTATCAGGTATTTTATTTCTTTAGGATTAAGTATATTCTTCTTCATGCCTAGATTTACTAGAGCTTCCAGTTCTTTCTTGTATTTGGTGGTTGGATACCCAAGTAGTCTAGTATACGTTGTTTCATCTTGCAGCTGTCTATTTAATTCAGTAAGATATTGTTCTTTTGATTGTAGAACTATTGCACCTCCCTTGTCTGCTGGCCTGATTATAATATCTTTCCTTTCTGTCAGGCGTTTTATGCCCTTTTTCATATGTACAGGGTTTGTGGCTTTTTTAGATTTTGTGGAGTCTATATCTTGTAGAACTAGATTTCTGAAAACTTCCACATTTTGGTTGTTAGACATTTGTTGGTTAAATAATGAAGCATTCCGTATTGTACTATGTACTTCTGGCTGGGTAGTTTTGATCCTTAAATTTTCTGGCTGCCAGGGGTTGTTCATCACATATTTTTTGATGTTTATTTTTCTAATGTATTTTTGTATCCCTATATATGTATTGAATTTATTGAGATTATTTGCAGGTGCGTGTTTAAGGCCTTTGTCTAGCACTGCTAGCTCTTCTGTCGTGATGTGTTTTCCACTAATGTTTACCACGTTTTCTCCAACTACTCTCTTTTTCTTTTGGAGTCTCTTCCCTGATCTCCGTCCTCTCTTCGTTCTGGGGTGTGTCTTGTTTGTTCTTCTTGAGGTCGTCTCCTGGGTGAATGGTGTACTTCTTGCGGGGGTCTTTGGGGAGAGTATTCTCTTCTCTCTCTCTCTAAAAAAGGCCTTTGTGTGTTGTAGTTTTGTTGGTTTCCATAGTAATGTGGATTTTCATAATATTGCTCTTGATAATCCCTGATAGGGTCAAATCTATTATATGTGGGAATCGGGGTACGTCCGTATCCGTCATAGTATTCTTGTTGGTAGGGTGGTGTCCTATTTTCCCTTGGATTTCTTTCATTTTGTTGCCAGTTTCTATTTTTAAAAGGTTTCTTAAAAGGTTTCTTCCCTCCTCTTTTTGGGGTAAATTGTCCATAATTATTTCTTTGACCATAGTTGGTTCTTGGTGTGTCTCCATATGTATCTCTATCTTCTCTTCTTGCGGGGTTAGGACCATTTGGATTAGGTCTGTCTCGGAATGGTTGTGGTGTTTCTATTCGTCTTTCTCTTTCCTCCCATCTTGGTGGATTGAGCGCATGTGATGTTGTGGGGTCTTGGATTCTAACTTCCCTTTCCGGTGTTGAATATGTGGATGTAGGAGGGGCTGGTTCAATTTTACTTTGCCATTTAAAGACTTGATCTGTCTTGTAATCTGTTATATCCCTTTGATATTTCTTCATTTTCCGATTTTGTACTTCTAGGTCTTTAGCGATTAGATCTTTATTGAGTTGAGTTGCTAGTTTTTTGAACTCTGTAGTTTCTCTAAAAGGTTCCATTTTCTGTTTAATTTCTTCTATTTGTTGTTCTAGCAGTGTGGTTTTCTTTAGTTTGCGTTCTAGTAGGAATCTTAAACCTTCTATACTTTTGTTATTGAAGAACGTAAACCATTCTTCCATTGATTCTTTATTAGTTAACCCATCGTTTGGTGGTAATTCCCACCTTAATCTCCTGGGGACAATATTTTCTCTAATATATCTTTCAAATGTGTTAGTGTCCCACCAAAGATTGATTTTTTTCTCCATATGATGTCCTAATTTTCTAGTCATACTTTCTAGGTCTGTGTTACGTGTTTTATTGTGTGGGTTAAATACCTCATCTAAATTTACTTTTCTATTTTTGATAAATGTAAACACATCCATGTTAGCAGCAAAGGTAAAAATATGTAAAATCTCAAAGAATTGAACAAAAAAGTGTCCTTCGCGCTCGTCGGATGATAAATATAGATACCAATAGTAACTAAACTATTTTAAAGTGAATAAAATCATATAGCAAATAATGTGACAATATTGCAGCAAAATGAGGGTGTTCACACCAACACTCAGTGAAGTAATTAATTAAATAAATTTTGCGCAATATTGGTAAAAAATAAATAAATGATTCAACATGTGTATAATTTGTGAAAATACAAACAAAGTATATGACAATTAGGATAGTGGTTACTAAGGATATTGCTGTAAGGATCAAATGTCTCTGTATTGCAGCATATAGATAATTTTGTGTATCAATAGCACCGTTAAAAGTCCCGGGGCCGTTTCTGTGGCCTCAATGTCCCTTCTTTCTTTAATATAAGGATTTAACAGCAGAACACAAAACAACCACCAATTACTACAGGACATGATACAATATACAATAACTAAAGTTCCTCGTGGATGGGAGATTATCTGCAGGTGTACGTCATGGCACCCCAAACATGTTGATCAGGCATACCGGGGGCGACCAGAGGAAACAACCGCTAAACCGATAATGTCTTTGCAGAGCGAACGCATCCCCACCAGATGATCGCTCTGTGCATTGCACAGGGGCCCTTTGCTGGCGGACATGTCCTCTCTCCGCAAACACCTCTCTCCAAACACCAGGAAGTTTTCCACTAGCTAACAGGTCTCAACCAGCGTCAGTCTGCCCCAGTCAGCTCTTTAGAGCGGGCTGCAAGAGATCAGACACTGGGAGACTCTTATGACAATACATTAACATAAAATTTTCCACAACAAACCATACCTTGTCACAAGACGGACATACCATTGGTATAAAAAAGTTGCAATTTATTTTTTTCAATTGGCCATATACAATTCATATGCAATTTACTCCACCCAAAACCCCAAACGCTTCTTTGGCTACCAGGAGGAAGTTTTCACTACCCTTATATTCCCGAACGGCCCACCAGAAAATATCCGATCAGATGTTTTAAGTCAACTCTCCGAGCGCCACTTTCCCGATAAAATTCCTCCCAAATCAACAGGCCAAAGACGTCAAAAAAGATGTAAGGTGTGTACCAGAGCAGGAGTCGGAAGAGACACATCTTATTATTGTGCACAATGTACTTCCCAACCAGGCCTCTGCATAGGTGACTGTTTTCGCCGTTACCATACTTTAATAAATTATTAGTGAAGTATGGTAAAAGTAATCCTTAGTTCCTGCCTTCACACACCTACACACCCCTTATGCCACTGCCTTCTCTGTAACTGACCCTGGCTTGTTATTCGACCACGCTTCTGCCTGACGATTCTGTACATACCTCTGCCTGATCTGGAACTGACCTTGGACTGTTTGACCATGATATTTGCCTGCCTCTTGGACTGATCTTGTACCCTGAAACTGGACTAGTGGGATTCAACACCGGGGTCTTATATATGTGAGGGGCTCCAGAATAGTTTTTCTAGTTGAAGAAAACTATTTTCTTTGTTTTCTCATTCCTAGATTAGGGTCTGGAGACTCGGAGGCTTCAAAGAGATTTGGGTGGGAGAAGCCTCTACCCCCGTTCCCATTCTGTCCTGAACGAGGCCCTACTTCTGCCTGCTGCCTGTAGGACTTACTGCCGTCATGCCTCTGTCTGTCGCACTGACCACACCACATGGACCTGCCTACTACCAGGACCAATATTTTTGGCACTGCTGACAATATCTCTGCACTGACCCTGGACTGTATATGGACAGTATCCCTGCCTGCTGCCTGAAAAACTGTTTCTGACCAAGTCCCTGCCTGCTGCCTGGACCAGTGCTATCCTCCTGTGGACAACCGCGCTACTAAAACCACAGGTAATCTTTTGTTTACCCTTTGCTCAGCATAATGCATTTTGGGGTGTAATTCTTGGTATGTGCATGCTATGTGTCCCTGGAACACCTGACGGTGTTCCTTGCATGTTGGGCCTCTTTATGTGGCCAGGCTGTGTAAATGTCTCACACATGTGGTAATGCCATACTCAGGAGGAGTAGCAGAATGTGTTTTGGGGTATTATTTTTGCTATGTAAATGCTATGTGTTGGTAATATCTTATAAACGGACAACTTTGTGTAAAAAAAAAAAAAAGCGTTTTCATTTTTTTCCACACTTTGCAAAAACTTCTAGAAAAAAATGAACCGTTCAAAAGACTCATTATGCCTCATAGATTCAAATAAATAAGATGTTGTATGTGCCTGCCTAAAAACAACAATGCTCTGCGCCTAGTACGATGTATCCAACAGTATATATGCAGCACATAAATAAATGAATAAATAGCAGTTACCGTATATACTCGAGTATAAGTCGTTCCGAGTATAAGTCGAGGCCCTAATTTACCACAAAAAAATGGGAAAAACTTATTGACCCGAGTATAAGACTAGGGGGAGAAATGCACAGCTACTGTAAGTGGAAAAGAGGGTCAACAATGCCCATTTGCAGCCATAGGTCCCCCGAACTTCAAACTCGGTAGTTAGGTGTTCCTAGATGCCCCCAAGCTGCAGTCAAAATTTGGGGTCTCTGAACCCAAAGTGTCCCGAAATGACATTGCTGCAGGTGGACACAGTTGACCGACTTTGGGGCCCCGTATCTCGGGGCCACTTAGATCTAGGAACCCTAAATTTGGTGTGCAAACCCAGTGGAACTAGCACCATAAAATATCCAAAGCTGGGATTTCTAGCACTAAGTGGCCCCGAGATACAGGGCCCCAAAAATTGGTTCAGAAAATGTCAAGCACTTTTCTGCAGCAGAGAATGACATTTTCTGAACCTATTTTGGGGCCCCGTATCTCGGGGCCACTTGGTGTTAGGAACCCCAGCTTTGGATATGTTATGGTACCAGGTCCACTGGGTTTGCACACCAACTTTGGGGTTCCTAGCATCAAGTGGCCCTGAGATACAGGGCCCCAAATTTGGTTCAGAAAATGTCAAGCACTTTTCTGCAGCAGAGAATGACATTTTCCGAACCGATTTTGGGGCCCCGTATCTCAGGGCCACTTAGAGCTAGGAACCTCAAATTTAGTGTGCAAACCCAGTGCACCTGGTTCCATAACATATCCATAACATATGCTGGGGTTCCTAGCACTAAGTGACCCCGAGATATGGGGCCCCAAAGTCGGTTTGGAAAATGAATTTTTTTGCTGCAGAAAAGTGCTTGACTCGAGTATAAGTCGAGGGGAGCACTTTCAGCACAAAAAAATGTGCTGAAAAACTCGACTTATACTCAAGTATATACGGTACTTAAATAACAGTTAATAGTATAGGCAATAAAGAATAAATTAAATAAATAAAGTTTTTCAGTATTGCAGCAGCGCTGTACGCCCCAAATTAATAGGGTCCACTTCACAGTAAAGTTCCTTAAGTTCAAAATGGAACAGGTGGTAAGAGTCCTACTAATGGATATTGCTGTATTCTGTGAGGGTAGTTATTCCTTTCACCAAGTGTTACACCATGTGCGGGTAACCCCAATGAAAAAGCACTCACCAGAAATCCAACCAATATGAGCCTTAAGTAATAATATTAGGTCTGCACCACTTTCCAAACGACCACCAGATGTCAGTCTTACTCTTGGTAGCTCCAATAAGATATGTGGGAGAAATGGAATGTCCACATAGTGTGATATTGCTAAAACACTTTATTAAAACATCCAAATATCCCCCTTAAATAACATGCGTACCAGAGAAACATAAAAAAAAAACAAAAAATGAAAAGTGCACTGTGCCTGTTGCGTCCCCCAATCGGAAAGTATGTTAGGAGTGCTCGCTGTGTGAGAGTACAGCCACACGCTTCCTGATTCTTTGGTCGTTGGAGCGCATGCGTCACTTCCGGTGCGTCACGTCCCTGACGTTTCGTCAATACCTGGACTTCTTCTGAGGGCATGACACACCAGATGAACGGCCGGTATTTATATATGTGACAGGCGCAACGACCAATCACCAGAGACCAAAGACCGGGAAAGCCATGAATCCCCGCCCATGCACCGAGTGCTGTCAGCAGTGGATGAAGAGGCTCACCTCGGCGTATCTTCCCCTTATGGTCCGTGCTGAGCGTGCCAATTACCGGATTATAATGGAAGATGACACCATACATATAAACAAGTGCCTGAAATACCCATAGTCACTCAGTATGTGTGCTGCAAACTTGAATCCGCAGTACAGCTACTGAGGGAATAAATACCATAGGTGTTCATTAAAAATTGTATATATATTCACACATAGTATAATAGTTAGCAATAATAAAACTGCACATCGATTTTGCATCATACGATAACTATTCCAGTACAATGACATGATTAATAATAATTAAAAAAAAAACTGTATAGCAATTTTAAGTATATTACTATGTGAACTAGTCAAACCCAAATGCCGAGTTGCATCCACAATCAAAATAGATGATAAACCTCATACATCTAAATAGACCCCCAATGGGTATAGTAATATATCTAGATTACATTCAATGAATTACACTCAATGAATATATTTGTGAAACAAAAAATTGGCTATAAATAGAATAAAACGAAATATAAAATCTTTTTTTATAATTAAAATTAATAATTGGAAATAGAAAAATTGATAAATGAATTCTAACATGGGGTGTGACTATGTGTCACTAATAAAACAATTGATATCGAGTTCTATGTTGAGGCCCTTGGGAGAAATCACATCCACAGAATAAATCCACTGGGTTTCACGTTTGGATAACTCCCGGATGTGATTTATACCTCTCCAATGGGATTGGAGATGTTCCACCCCCCAAAATTCGAATCCCATCAGATCCCTGTTATGCTTTAATTTAAAATGCAGTGAGACATTGTGGTCCTTATAGCCTATTTTGATGTTGTGTATGTGTTCGGTGATTCTCACCCGCAATAGTCTTTTTGAAGTAAGCTTGATATTGTTGCTATTATTATTCAATGTCTGTATAAATACTTCTAATGAATCGGATGTGCCATCCCAAATGAAGAACAGATCGTCAATGAAACACTTGTAGAATATTAGTTCCGGCCTTTGTTCTCTAAAAATGGTGATTGACCCCCCTAAACGCCCTCCGACATTTTGGGACCGCAACGGCTTCTTTGCGTGCAGGAAATGTAAAGCTTGCAGAGAGGTATCTAGACCTCTTAGGGGCATTGACAATTTCAATAAGGTGCCCATGCGGTCTAATTTATATAGGCCGCACAAAAAGATTATTGCGGGTGAGAATCGCCGAACACAAACACAACATCAAAATAGGCTATAAGGACCACAATGTCTCACTGCATTTTAAATTAAAGCATAACAGGGATCCGATGAGATTAGAATTTTGGGGTGTGGAACATCTCTAATCCCATTGGAGAGGTATAAATCGCATCCAGGAGTTATCCAAACGTGAAACCCAGTGGATTTATTCTGTGGATGTGATTTCTCCCAAGGGCCTCCACATAGAACTCGATATCAATTGTTTTATTAGTGACACATAGTCACACAAATATATTCATTGAGTGTAATTCATTGAATGCAATCTAGATATATTACTATACCCATTGGGGGTCTATTTAGATGTATGAGGTTTATCATCTATTTTGATTGTGGATGCAACTCAGCATTTGGGTTTGACTAGTTCACATAGTAATATACTTAAAATTGCTATACAGTTTTTTTTTTAATTATTATTAATTATGTCATTGTACTGGAATATTTATCGTATGATGCAAAATCGCTGTGCAGTTTTATTATTGCTAACTATTATACTATGTGTGAATATATTTACAATTTTTAATGAACACCTATGGTATTTATTCCCTCAGTAGCTGTGCTGCGGATTCACGTTTGCGGCACACATACTGAGTGACTATGGGTATTTCAGGTACTTGTTTATATGTATGGTGTCATCTTCCATTATAATCCCGTAATTGGCACGCTCAACACGGTCCATAAGGGGAAGATACGCCGAGGTGAGCCTCTTCACCCACTGCTGACAGCACTCGGTGCATGGGTGGGGATTCATGGCTTTCCCGGTCTATGGTCTCCGGTGATTGGTCATTGCGCCTGTCACATATAAATACCGGCCATTCATCTGGTGTGTCACGCCCTCAGAAGAAGTCCAGGTAGTGACGAAACGTCAGGGACGTGACGCACCGGAAGTGACGCATGCGCTCCAATGACCAAGGAATCAGGAAGCGTGTGGCTGTACTCTCACACAGCGAGCGCTCCTGACATCTTTTCCGATTGGGGGTTGCAACAGGCACAGTGCACTTTTCCATTTTTTGCTCTTTTTTAATGTTTCTCTGGTATGCATGTTATTTAAGGGGGATATTTGGATGTTTTAATAAAGTGTTTTAGCAATATCACACTATGTGGACACTCCATTTCTCCCACATATCTTATTGGAGCTACCAAGAGTAAGACTGACATCTGGTGGTCATTTGGAAAGTGGTGCAGACCTAATATTATTACTTAAGGCTCATATTGGTTGGATTTCTGGTGAGTGCTTTTTCATTGGGGTTACCCGCACATGGTGTAACACTTGGTGAAAGGAATAACTACCCTCACAGAATACAGCAATATCCATTAGTAGGACTCTTACCACCTGTTCCATTTTGAACTTAAGGAACTTTACTGTGAAGTGGACCCTATTAATTTGGGGCGTACAGCGCTGCTGCAATACTGAAAAACTTTATTTATTTAATTTATTTTTTATTGCCTATACTATGCCTCATAGATTATACGCTGGGGTGTTAGCTTTCCAAAATGGGGTCATTTTCTGGGTGTTTCCATTGTCCTGGTGTACCAGGGCCTTCAAAAGTGTGATAGGTGGTTGAGAAATTAAATGTGTAATTTATGCTCCTAGAATGTCTGAAGGTGCTACTTCAATGTTAGGCCTCTGTATGTGGTCAGGCTGTGTAAATGTCTCACACATGTGATATCGTTATACTCAGGAGGAGTAG
Organism: Lithobates septentrionalis; assembly: GCA_037952835.1. Classification (NCBI taxonomy): domain Eukaryota; kingdom Metazoa; phylum Chordata; class Amphibia; order Anura; family Ranidae; genus Lithobates; species Lithobates septentrionalis. The sequence continues at coordinate 19,901 of JBBDGP010002122.1, read as the reverse complement.
CAGAATGTATTTTGGGGTGTTATTTTTGCTATGCAAATGCTATGTGTTGGAAATATCTTATAAATGGACAACTTTGTGTAAAAAAAATGCATTTTCATTTTTTTCCAAATTTTCCAAAAACTTCTGGAAAAAAATGAACCATTCAAAAGACTCATTATGCCTCATAGATTATACATTGGGGTGTTAGCTTTCCAAAATGGGGTCATTTTGTGGGCGTTTCCATTGTCCTGGTGCTCTAGGGCCTTCAAAAGTGTAATAGGTAGTCAACAAGTTAGATGGGTAATTTATGCTCCTTGAACACCTGATGGTGCTCCCTGCATGTTGGGCCTCTGTATGTGGCCAGGTAGTGAAAAAGTCCCACACATGTGGTATCATAATACTCAGGTGGAGTAGCAGAATGTATTTTAGGGTTACATTTGTGGTATGCACATCCCATGTGAGAGAAATAAGCTATTACAATGACAATTTTGTGAAAAAAAAAAAAAAATTGCAAAGAATTGTGGGAAAAAAAAACAACTTTAAATAACTCACCCTGCCTCTTACTAAATACACTGATGTGATCATTTTTTTATGATTTGCACCATAGCTTTTAGACTCTATAAATTTCACACAGACCACATAATATCCACTAATTTGGGTTATTTTTACCAAAGATATGTACCAGTATAAATTGTGGCCAAAATTTATGAAGAAAAATTGCTAATTTGCAAATTTTTTTTACAGAAACGAAGAAAAATTCATTTTTTTAAAACAAATTTCGGTCTTTTTTCATTTATAGCGCAACAAATAAAAAACCCAGAGGTGATAAAATACCACCAAAAGAAAGCTCTATTTGTATGAAAAAAGGACAAAAAAATCATTTGGGTACAGTGTTTCATGACTGAGTAATTGTCATTCAAAGTGTGAGAGCACTGAAAGCTGAAAATTGGTCTGTGCAGGAGGGGGGTTTAAGTGCCCACTAAGCAAGTGGTTGATGTTTAGCAACTGGGGTAAGGAAATTTGCCTGCTAAAATCAGATGGTGGTGTACTGCTAGCAGATTGGCTGCAAGTACTCGGGACACCTATTGCGAGACCTTCATTCCTCTCAGTGCAGGTTTTCCAGAGGACTGTAGTAGGGTTGATGATCCCAGATGAGGAGCAAGAAGAAGTCTGCCTTTTTCTTTGATGTGTGTCTTTTTAAGTGCTGTTGCCGTAGGATATTGTAATTATGAATATATTTAATTTATATTAAATGTATATTTAATGTATTTATATTTATTAATATAGTTAATTTATATTTAATATATTTATATTTAATGAATATATTTAATTTAACATGTAGCTATGTAGGGTGGAACATATTATCTTCACCGAAATGTCTGGTAGACCAGACAAGTCTAGTGTATACAAGTCTTGTGTTTTTACAAACAATATGATCCAAACCTCATTGTTTTACACATACTCACTTCAAAGGAACCCCTGCTGGGATATGCATTGTAGGGAGATCAACTCGTAATCAATACTTAATTTCCCAGGAAAATTCATGTTAGGCTCCTGCTCAGAATAGTCACAAGGATTTGCATTAAAGGGGATGACTTATGCAAAGTATAGAGATTAGAGATGTAGCCAGTCCTTAACCAGGAATAGGGAAGCTCACCAATCAGAGCCACGCTTTGCCAAACAATGAGGCATCAGCATGTAATGATATACACAGACTAGATGCGGGGGAAACACACACTTTTATGGGAGAGCAACCATCAGAATGGATGGAACCTTGGTGCAAAGGGTAATTATGGGAAAGGTTTGTATTTTACTTGTAACTAAATATCTTTGCAGATTAATGTTTTCAGGAATATACTCTGTATTCCTTCATGTAATTATCTTATTTTAACATAATATTTTCTTCCTTGCTGTAGACTATATGTTCTGCTTCGCGTTATTGAACTGTTGTATAACACTAGTCAGACAGCTTAACAATAATTCAGAAGTCAAGAAATGTGAGACATCAGATCTGTATGTATTCTTTATCCCGAATAACTTTGTAAAACTACAACATAAGCATAAACAAACATATGTGTCAGTACATTAAACATTATACAGCAGCCTCACTCTATCAGTAAGAGTACTCACAGACAATTCCATCATTAGTCCAGGAATAGTTTAAGAGCTCTTCTTCATGCAGTGTATTAGATACAGGAGCAGTAATGAAATGAAGGAAATACAGTTCCAGGTTAAAGGTTACTGCCTTTTACTATGAGGAGAATCCTACTTCCTTCAAGCTCTGGCAAAGTAATACCATCTCTGACCACTAGATGGCAACAACATAAACTAACATTACATAGCACATATTACTATGAACAATATGGGCAGAACACTCCCTGTCTGGCATAATTTATTATGTCATTACCTGAATAACTACTGCTATGCAGAAAAAACATATACAGGAAAATGTAATCCTAGCTAGTCCGAGATCAAAACTATAATGTCAGTTATAGGTCTGAGATAAATTCTGGCGGTCTCATTTTTTACAGTTTTGACCTCCACTATTCTAACCTTGCCATCCCTGCTTGGTAGAGCATTGACAATAAGTCCTATGGGCCACTCGTTCCTGCCCTCTTGGCAGTCCTTCAACAGAACAACATCACCCACTTTTACGTTTGGGCGATCCTCAGTCCATTTCCTACGGCGTTGCAGATTTGACAGATACTCTCTCTTCCATCTTTTCCAAAAGGTGTCTGCCAAGCATTGTACTTGCTTCCATTGTTTTGCATGAACTTGTGTTGTACTTATGGTCCCAGATGGAGCAGACAAAGAGTTCATCTTTTGAGTCAACAACATTGCTGGGGTAAGGACCATAGGTGTATCTGGGTCTGAGGACACAGGAACTATAGGCCTGGCATTCATAATAGCCGTAACCTCTGCCATAAAGGTGCTTAAAGTCTCATGGGTCAAGTGAGCAGGTTTGGTTTGTAGCAACATAGCGTCCAAGATTCGCCTGGCAATACCTATAAGTCTCTCCCAGACACCGCCCATATGTGAGGAGTGTGGGGGATTAAAGACCCATGTACATCCTCTGTCTTGGAGAAAGTCATGCAATTGTGATTCGCTGTCACAAATGTTAAGTTCTTTGCAGGCTCCCACAAAGTTTGTCCCTCTGTCAGAACGGAGCAGTTTTGCTGGGCCACGAATTGAGAAGAATCTCCTCAAGGCATTAATAAAGCTTGATGTTGACATGGCTTCAAGTAGCTCTATGTGTACAGCTCGGGTGGACAAACAAGTGAAAAGGACTGCCCATCGTTTACTGTCCGCGCTGCCTCCTCTAGTGCGACGGGTTAAAACAGACCATGGACCAAATACATCTAGGCCCACATTGGTGAAAGGTGGTTGAGCAATTACTCTGTCCTCTGGTAGCTCTGCCATCTTTTGACTGTAATTTTCCTCGTAGTTTGCGACAGATGACACATTTGTGTATAACAGCTGATACCAAGCGTTTGCCACCAAGAATCCAGAGACCTGCGGATCTAATTGCACCTTCTGTGATGTGTCGCCCTTGGTGAACTACTTGTTCATGATAGTACCTAACAAGCAGTGTCGCAACGTGGTGATCATAAGGTATAATGACAGGCTGTTTCTCTTCTTCTGAAAGTTCAGCAAGAGACAAACGTCCTCCTACTCTCAACAACCCATTCTTGTCTAAAAAGGGGCTAAGCCTCCTAAGACGGCTTTGTTTTGGGAATGACTTTTGTTTTTTGATGCAGTCAATTTCCTTCTGGAAATGTTTGTTTTGAACAGAAGAAATTATAACAGACTTTGCTTGAGCAAGTTCTAATAGATTGACCTGTTCATGGAAACTTTCCCACCTCCTGACCTGATCGCTATTGGTTTCTCTCCGGAAGGTTTTAGCGACATGGATGAGTCTGGCTAGGGTCTTAACTAATATCTTCCAACAAGAAAATCTATCAAAGCAATGTGAGCGAAGTGTGGCTTCAGAAGCTTTGGTACTGAAACTTGTAATTTCTGATCTGATTTCAGGGTCAGCTTCGGGCTCTATGAGTGGATAAACATTAGCAGTGTCTGTCTGCTCACAGTGTGGTTGGTAAACACCGAACATTGGTAGATACCAGTGTTCCCTGTCTGTTTCAAGTGGTCCTGCAACTTCAGCGTGATCATTGTCTAGCATCCCTTTAATGAATTCAGTGAAATCTCTTTTCACTTCTGGCTTCCTCTGCAGAGTTTTGCTGAGTGAATGCAAACGCTTCATGGCTTGTTCCCTGTTACTAGGCAAAACACGTCTGGGTGTGCGACACTGTGATTGTCATCTTGGTAAGCCTCCCTATCCATAATCTGCAAGAAGGTCTGATCCTCTATAGAGAGGGCTTGTTTATCATCATCTTTAGTTTTTTGGAACACTGTAATCTCTAGATTGTCTGTCTCAATGTTGGAATTGACTTCTTCTTTACCATATAGAGTAGAGGAGTCACAGTGTTGTGTTGACCTGCCAAAGCTTTCCTTGACAATGAAGCTGTTGTGACAGGGACTGAGAAGGGATGTGCGTCCATTTGTTAACACAGATGTCTTCAAAGTGGTAATATTGTCAGGCTGGTGCACTGTCCCCAGGCAAGCTTCTCCTACAATGACCCACCCCAGGTCCAGTCTCTGTGCATAGGGGGCATTATAAGGTCCATTGATTTGCTGGCACACCTTGTGTACCTGAAGGATGTCTCTCCCAAGAAGTAGAAGGATAGAAACATCTGGCTCAACAGCTGGGATAAGGTGAGTAATTGAGCGGAGGTGAGGGTGGTGATGGGCTACTTCTGGAGAGGGAATCTCAGTTTTGTCGTCAGGTATCATGCCACACTCTATTAGGGTAGGAAGTGGAAACTGCACTTTCTTATTGAAGGATTCAATGGTAAAGTCAGAAGCTCTTCTCCCTGTGGTTTCAATTGTCCCCGCACATGTCCTTAGAGTGTATGGAACTGCACTTGCCTTAAGATTAAATATATCAAAGAAGTCTGACTTTGCAAGGGATCTGTTGCTCTGTTCATCTAGCACTGCATACATTTTCACTGCCCTTTCTCTCTTGCCAGTGGGATACACAGTCACTAAACAGATTTTAGAGCATGAACGTGCACTCTTGCCTTGTCCACATACTTCAGTGCAATTAGACATTACTGAGGAGAGTGGGATCTCTTGTTGCTCCCTGCCCTGATCTTTCCTGGGTTCTACAGTCTCTAGTGGGGCAGGAGCAGGGCCTGGGTGCAAAGCTGCAATATGTCTCTCACTGCCACATTCTGTACATTCTACTGGTATTTTGCAGTCTTTAGCAACGTGATAAGTAGATCCGCAACACTTAAAACAGATGCCGTTCTGTTTAAGGAAGGACATCCGCTCTGCAATAGGTTTGCTTCTAAAGCCTTTGCATTTCTTTAGTGGATGTGGTTTTTTGTGTATTGGGCAATGTCTATCAGGGTTTTCTATGGTATGTACCTTGTGGGTGCTTTGATAGTCTGTGACTTCTGAAGGTACAGCTGTTTTGTGTGTGGATACAGAGGTCCTACGGTGAGGTCTGTGAGGTTTCTCAGGTCTGTGTGATTGATTGCCGCTGGTGGTGAAGGCGAAACTGGGATCACTTCGGATTTTCGCTTGCTGTCTGACAAACCTAGAAAACACAGAGAAAGGGGGAAAAGCGACTCCATAATCTTGTTTGAATTTACCTCCCACAGACATCCACTTGTCTTGCAGATTTGAGGGTAGTTTCTCTACTATGGGATTAGTGCCTCTAGCTGTATCTAGGTATGAAAGTCCTGGCAAGTAGCCATCCTCTTTGGCAAATTCTATCTCTAGTAGAAGATCACTTAGTTCTTGTAGCCGCACGTTGTCTCTGTAGCCCACTTTGGGAAAGACTTCAAGTTTTTTCAGCAGTGCTTCTTCTATTACCTCTGGGGATCCATACGTTTCTTCTAGTCTTTTCCATGTCATGTTGAGTCCTGCTGCAGGGTTGAACAGGTTTGCTCTTCTCATCCTCTTAGCATGCTCTGCTGACTCTGTACCAAGCCATTTTATCATTAAACTAAGCATTTCTGCTGGTGAAAAGTTTAGATCTTCAGTGGCATTCAGAAAGGAAGATTTCCATGCCCAATAGTTTTCAGGACAGTCATCAAATTGGAGAAAGCCTGAGCTTACCATTTCTTTGCGGATGAGATATTTGGTGACATCCACTGCACATTGTTGTTCGCACATGTAATCTATAGGTTGAGGTGATGGGAACACTTGTTTTTTGTTCTTAGGGGTTTCTGGTGCTTCATTCTTGATTTGCTGGCAGCCACTGACCTCATGTGGTTGATTGGGCCTGCTCAGGGGGCTTGTTGATTTCGGCCTGAATTCCTTTGCTTCAGGTTTAAGAGACTGTTCCTTTGCATGCGCAGTAGTAAGGTTCTGGATGTACTCACTTGTATGATCTGCAGAGAATAGAGGTTTTCCTGGAACCTCTGAGTCTTTATATGATTTTTCACTTCCAGAACGACTTGTTCCCATGTAGGCAGCGGCCTTTGCTTCAGCAGCTGCAGCAGCAGTCTGTCGCTGCAGGATGAGCAATTTTGATTTTAATTCCGCTTCTTCTTGTGCGATGGCAGCTTTCTTTGCTGCTAACTCCTGCATCATCATGGCTTCTTTTTCTGCGTACTGTAGCTGGATGCGGGCGGCTTCTGCCTTGGCACAAGCTTTAACTGCTGAGGACATCTTGCTAGCCTGTGAAGATATGGACACATGCGAATGTGCATCGTCTTGCTGGGCGCTGGGAATGTTCTCCCTGCCTTGCTGTGTCGGCGGTAGCATGTCATCAGCCTGGTAATTTGTTCCTGATCTAAGACTCATGCTGCAGTAATGGCGTCTCAGTTTATTCCAGACTGCCACGTGGATGTCTTTTTACTGTTCTGCTTCGCGTTATTGAACTGTTGTATAACACTAGTCAGACAGCTTAACAATAATTCAGAAGTCAAGAAACGTGAGACATCAGATCTGTATGTATTCTTTATCCCGAATAACTTTGTAAAACTACAACATAAGCATAAACAAACATATGTGTCAGTACATTAAACATTATACAGCAGCCTCACTCTATCAGTAAGAGTACTCACAGACAATTCCATCATTAGTCCAGGAATAGTTTAAGAGCTCTTCTTCATGCAGTGTATTAGATACAGGAGCAGTAATGAAATGAAGGAAATACAGTTCCAGGTTAAAGGTTATTGCCTTTTACTATGAGGAGAATCCTACTTCCTTCAAGCTCTGGCAAAGTAATACCATCTCTGACCACTAGATGGCAACAACATAAACTAACATTACATAGCACATATTACTATGAACAATATGGGCAGAACACTATAGATAGATGGTTGTGTATTAGATAGACTTTCAACTACTCACCAATAAATGTTGTTATTGTGTTAAAGCTTTCACTCATGGTCAAAGAACTCTCATTTAACCCAAATTATATCTGAGAGATATTAAATCTCAAATATAGTATACAGGAAAAAGACTGCATGGGAGGTTGTCATATGTCTGGTCAAGCATGTGGTGCCCAAGTAGCTGCTGTTGTGGCCACACTTGATCCGCTTCAGACATAGGTTGCAAACAGCAACGGTGCGATCTGCTGCACACATGTCCAAAAAGGCCCACACCAAGGAACTTTTCAAAATCAGCGGGAAGTCAGCAGCGCCCTGCACCTGCGGAGCTCTGTGGTGTGATACAATAGGGTGTCTGCCCTTAAGTTACCCCCTAGAGGACATCCTGCCTCATTGGGGTTGTGCCTCCTCCTCCTCTATTCTATCAGGTACCCAAGTAGAGTCAGTGATCTCATCATCCCCTCCCTCCTCGTCACTGGAGCAAACTTGGCACTATGCTGCAGCTGGGGGAACATGACTGCCGGTTTCTTGTCCTTCTTGGGCACCCCCTTTCTCTAGGCTCACGTTACTCCACCTGGGAACCAACATCAGAGCCTTCAAATCACTGCACATCCTCCAGCAGCATGTACCTGACACTGTGGTCGAATAGTTCAGGGGACTCCTCCATGCATGATGGTTGGGCTATGAAAGGAGTGACTGTGGACAAGGAGCCGATGAAATAGGCCGCTTTGGCATCTGCATAGGAAGGTAAACTACTCTGAGCCTGAGTGACAGAGGATGAGGAGGATGAGGACAGCTTTATTATCCACTCTACCAACTCTTCTGCATGTTCTGGCTCAATAACATGGCCAGCAGCAGAAAGAAAGGACAAGTGTGCCCCACGGCCACTGGCAGAGGATGCACCATATCCATGATTAGCACTGTTAACTGTACACACAGAGCCTGCTTGCTCTCTTTTAGTGGCCTGCTGTAAGCGTCTGCCTCTCCTTGGTGGCTTTCTGGACATGATGTATATTTTGGTTTGCAACACCTCACTACACTGTATTGTGTACTGAGTACACCACCATAAAAGTAGTAGCAGCTGCACTACGGCTGCACTGTATTGTAATTACAATTTTTGATCTAATATTTCACAACAGAGCCCATTCCTGTGCCCAACAAGAGTATCTGTGAGGGGTTACAGTGTTGTACCACCACCACCACCACCGCCTAAGACCCAATTTTTCTGCCCCTGTTTAACAGGGGCATGTAATTACAATTCTTGATATAATATTTCACAGCAGGGTCAGTTCCAGCGCCCACCATGTGTAACTGTGAGGGCTTACAGTGTTCTGGTACCACCAACACCTAAGGCCCAATCTTATGCAGAGTGTACAGGGCAGGCTGTATAGTATATACAGGCGCTCCTCTATTTTCAAACATCCGACTTACAAACGACTCCTACATACAAACAGAGGGAGACAACAGGAAGTGAGAGGAAATTTACCCCTAGGGAGGGACATTCTTTCCTGTAAGAGTTAATATGGGAAAAAGGTGTCTCCACTGATGCTTTATCACCAATCCTTGTTTTCCTAATAACCCCATATTTTCAAAATCCAATTGGCATTGGGACAGAAAGTGAGGTGAAATCTTCTGAACAAGGGCACAGACAGCAAAAAAATATTACAGGGGTGATAACCCTGCCCTAAATTATTCAAAAAGCTTAAACATAGATTTTGGGGCTGGAGCTACACTTAAACAATGTAGCTGTTCCAAATTACAAACAGATTCAACTTAAAAACAAACCTACAGTCCCTGTCTTGTTTGTAACACAGGGGACCGCCTGTATACTGCTGTTCAGAGTATATAGAGCCTGGGGGCCCCAAGACTTTTTTTTATTTGGGTTTGGGGTTCACCTTAATATCCATACCAGACCCAAAGGGCCCATTAATGGGCTGGGGGGGCAATATTACTTTAAGCCACGAGTACTTGCATTGATACATGTCCCCTGGGGCAGGACCCAGTTCCCCAAACACTTTTTAGGACAATAACTTGCATATTAGCCTTTAAAATTCACACTTTTCATTTTTCACATTCGAGTCCCATAGACTTTAACAGGGTTGACATGTTCACACAAATTTTTGGTCTGTTCGCATTTTCTGCTGCAAATCGAACCAGGGGGTGTTCGGCTCATCCTTAGCAGACATAGTCATCACATGGTGGGCTTGGTTTTGGTATCATTTCTGGTGAGTATCTCCCTTGGCTGTAGTCCCTTTAGATGGTCGCCTGGTCTTCACCTGGCTGCTGTCTCTGATCTGGATGGGATTCCTCAGCTCAGCCCCAAGGGAGATCATCATCCCTGTTCCCCGTCCTCCCCTGGACACAGGCAGGGCGTCACCATTGGGCTGCATTGTAAGTTATAGACCTTTTTTTGAGAGATGGTTCTCTGTTTAAAGGGTATCCTATATTTATAGACATGTTATTGATTTAATTTCAGAGCATTTTAGTCCTGATGATTAGCGTGAGCCCTGAAACGTGCACCGGGTACACATCGAACTGATGCCCAGACAAGTTTGGCTCACTAAGAGCAATTGCTTATAATTATTATCAATGGATGAGCATTTTATGGAATTTGTAGTGCTAATCATGTTGTATTTTACTTTGTATCATAATTGTATATTCATACAACTGAACTGTTATTTACAGTATATTGTTTCCTTTACTAAAGATTGACACTTTTTAACTTGATTTGTAATCAATAAAAAATTAAGTGATCAATATGAAGGTATTAATTCAGTGACATGTCTCAGACAAAGTCCCATTCTTTCCTCCTTTTTTGTCATCACTAGGGATGAGCCAAACACCCCTCGGTTCGGTTCGCACCAGAACCTGCGAACGGACCAAAAATTTGCACGAACATTAGAACCCCATTGACATCTATGGGACTGGAACGTTTCAAATCAAAAGTGCTCATTTTAAAGGCTAATTTTCATGGTACTGTCCTAAAAAGGGTTTGGGGACCCATGTCCTGCCCCAGGGGACATGTATCAATGCAAAAAAAACTTTTGAAAACTGACGTTTTTTCGGGAGCAGTGATTTTAATGATGCTTAAAGTATAAAAAAAGTGAGATATTCCTTTAAATATCGTACGTGGGGGGTGTCTATAGTATGCCTGTAAAGTGGCGCGTGTTTCCCGTGCTTAGAACAGTCCCTGAACAAAATGACATTTTTAAAGGAAAAAAGTCATTTAAAACTGCTTGCGGCTTTAATGTAATGTTGGGTTCTGGCAATATGGATGAAAATCAGTAAGACAAACGGCATGGGTACCCTCCAGTCCATTACCAGACCCTTTGGGTCCTGTATGGATATTAAGGGGAACCCTGCACCCAAATTAAAAAAAGGAAAGGCGTGGGGCACCCAGGCCCTATATACTCTGAACAGCAGTATACAGGAGGTGCAAACAAGACAGGGACTGTAGGTTTATACTCAGCAGAAATTTGGGTCTTAGGTGTTGTTGTGGTCTCAACACTGTAAGCCCTCACAGGGCCCTGCTGTGAAATATTAGATCAAGAATTGTAATTACATGCCCCTGTTGAACAGGGCCAGAAAAATTGGGCCTTTGGTGATGGTGGTGGTTGTGCTGGTGCCACAACACTGTAAGTCCTCACAGTTTTGAATGGAGGAGAAGATTTGGATGCCGCACACCGGATGTAGTCAAAAAACTTCACTTTATTGAAAAAATGGGATCATCAAAATAACAAGACTGTCATGCAGAAAGTACAGGTAAGCTGACGCGTTTCGCACTCAGGACTGAGTGCTTACTCATAGCTGAGTAAGCTGCATAGACTGCATGACAGTCTTGTTATTTTGATGATCCCATTTTTTCAATAAAGTGAAGTTTTTTGACTACATCCGGTGTGCGGCATCCAAATCTTCTCCTCCATTCAAGCCTGCTTTGCTTAGCATTCAGCCAGCACCTGGAGCTCTTCTGCTCTGAAACTTCCACTTACACCTGGGTCAGTGTCAGCCTGAGCGGTGGAAACACTTTCTTTGCTTGTCTGCATCTAAGTCCTCACAGTTAATCTTGGTGGGTGCAGAAACGGGCCCTGCTGTGAAATATTAGATCAAGAATTCTAATTACATGTCCCTGTTGACCAGGGGCTGAGAAATTGGGCCTTAGGCACTGGTGCTGGTGCCACAACACTGCAACCCCTCACAGATACTCTAGTTGAAACGCAGGAACGAGCCCTGCTGCAAAGTATTGCATCAAAAATTGTAATTACACCCCCCTGTTAAACAGGGGCTGAAAAATTGGGCCTTGGGCATTGGTGCTGTTGCCACAACACTGCAACCCCTCGCAGATACTCTAATTGGAACCCAGGAATGAGCCCTGCTGCAAAGTATTGCATCAAAAATTGTAATTACATGCCCCTGTTAAACAGGGGCTGAAAAATTGTGCCTTAGGCACTGGTGCTGTTGCCACAACACTGCAACCCCTCACAGATACTCTAGTTGGAACGCAGGAACGAGCCCTGCTGCAAAGTATTGCATCAAAAATTGTAATTACATGCCCCTGTTAAACAGGGACTGAAAAATTGTGCCTTAGGCACTGGTGCTGTTGCCACAACACTGCAACCCCTCACAGATACTCTAGTTGGAACGCAGGAACGAGCCCTGCTGCAAAGTATTGCATCAAAAATTGTAATTACATGCCCCTGTTAAACAGGGACTGAAAAATTGGGCCTTAGGCACTGATGCTGGTGCCACAACACTGCAACCCCTCACAGATACTCTAGTTGGAACGCAGGAACGAGCCCTGCTGCAAAGAATTGCATCAAAAATTGTAAATACATGCCCCTGTTTAACAGGGGCTTAAAAATTGGGCCTTAGGCACTGGTGGCAGCGACCAGAATCAAAAATGTTCTTACAAGCTATCAGCATGATCATTGAGGAGGAAGAGGATAATTACTCAGCATAACAGGATAGTCACTCAGCATCAGAATAGGCGGTCATTGAAGGGATCTGACATTTCAAAAAAAATTATTCGGTTACATCAGCATCAGGTGCTTGGTAGCTGGTGGTGATCTAAGACTGATTCATTTTTATGAAGGTCAGTCGATCGACCGAGTCGGTGGACAGACGCACCCTGTGATTGGTTACAAAGCCTCCAGCAGCACTGAATGTGCGTTCCGAAAGAATGCTGGATGCAGGACAGGCCAGTAGCTCAATTGCATACTGTGCAAGCTCTGGACAGTGATCCATCCTCAAGACCCAGTAACCCAAAGGATTTTCGGTGGGAAAGGTGTCCAATTTAGACCTTGCCCCTAGGTATTCCTACACCATGTAAAACAGATGCTAGCGATGGTTGCTGGAACCGATCATACCTTGGGGCTGCAGACTAAAAAATTGTCTGAACGCATCGGTCAGACTGCCACCTTCTCCACCGCTCCTTCTGTGACTGACCGAAGCCTCAGCAACACGTTATCCAGAAACAGGAGTTTGTAACGTCCCAGTCTCTGGGAACGCGTTGCACAGACCTTTCTGCAAGGCCTCCCGAAGATGTTTCATCCTCTGCTCCCTCTGCGACTGCAAGATAAGGTCCGCAACCTTACCCTTGTAACGTGGTTTAAGGAGGGTTGCCAGCCAGTATTGGTCCTTATCCTTGATACCACGAATACGAGGATCCTTACACAGGCTTTGCAGGATCAGGGAGGCCATGCAGCATAGGTTTGCTGAGGCATTCGGTCCAGACTCCTCTGGGTCACTAAGGACAACATGGTCCGCAGCCACCTCTTCCCAGCCACGTACAAGTCCATGTGTTTCTTGGGACTGATCCCTTAAAGACTGCTGCTGATGCTCAGTGCCAGGCTCCACCTCCATGCTGACACAATCCTCCTCCTCCTCGTTCACTTCCTGTGTGATCGGCGGGCACTCAAGAACACTGTCTGGATAAAGGGGACCTTGACAGCTAAGGAAGTCCTCCTCTTCCTGCCTCTCTTCTGCCTCAAGTGCCCTGTCCATTATTCCACGCAGCATGTGCTCCAACAGGTGGACAAGGGGGACAGTGTCACTGATGCATGCACTGTCACTGCTCACCATCCTCGTGGCCTCTTCAAATGGTGACAGGACAGTGCATGCATCCCTGATCATGGCCCACTGGCGTGGGGAAAAAAAAACAAGCTCCCCTGACCCTGTCCTGGTGCCATAGTCGCACAGGTACTCATTGATGGCCCTCTGCTGCATGTGCAGCCACTGCAGCATGGACAACGTTGAGTTCCACCTGGTGGGCATGTCACAGATTAGGCGGTTCTTGGGCAGGTTAAACTTCTTTTGGAGGTCTGCCATCCGAGCACTGGCATTATATGACCGGCGGAAATGCACACAGACTTTCCTGGCCTGCCTCAGGACATCCTGTAAGCCCGGGTACCTGCCCAAGAACCGCTGCACCACCAAGTTAAGGACATGAGCCAAACAGGGCACATGGGTCAGTTGTCCCTGTTGGAGTGTGGAGAGGAGGTTGTTGCCATTGTCGCAAACCACCATTCCTGACTTAAGTTGGCGTGGCATCAATCACCTCCGAACCTGCCCCTGCAGAGCTGACAGAACCTCTGCCCCAGTGTGGCTCCTGTCCCCCAAGCACACAAGCTCAAGCACCGCATGGCATCTTTTGGTCTGCGTACTTGCGTAGCCCCTTGAATGCCTACGGAGCACTGCTGGTTCTGAGGACAAAGCACAGGAAGAGGTCATGGAGGAAGAAGAAGAGGAGGGGGTGGAGGAGAGAGGTGTGTCACAATCATTAGTAGTGGCATTTTGGAGACGTGGTGGTGGAACAACCTCCAACACTACTGCACCTTGTCCTGCATCCTTCCCAGCTGCCAGCAGAGTGACCCAATGCGCCGTGAAACTTATGTAACGTCCCTGTCTATGCCTGCTGGACCATGAGTCAGCAGCAATATGCACCTTACCGCTGACTGCCCTGTCCAGCGAAGCCAAGACATTGCCTTCCACATGCCGGTAGAGAGCCGGAATCAACCATGAGAAAAAGTGGCATTTGGGTACCTGCCACTGAGGAACCGCACATTCCACAAACTCACGGAAGGGGGCAGAGTCTACCAACTGAAAAGGTAGCAGTTGAAGTGCTAGCAATTTTGCCAAGCTAGCATTCAACCGCTGGGCATGTGGATGGCTGGGAGAGAACTTCTTTAGGCGGTGCAGCAGCTGGGGCTGGGAAATTTGCCTGGTACAATCTGACGTCGGTGTACTGAAACAGATTGCCCACAAGTACTTGGCTGTGACACACCTAATTCTACACCTTCATTCCTCTCAGTGCAGGTCTCAGAGAGGACTGAAGGTATAGTGGGGTTGGAGATCTCAGCTGATGAGGAGTAAGGAGAGGTCCTCTTTGTTCTTTGGTGTGGGTCTTTTAGATATGCTTGCTAACGAACTGCATGGCAGGTCAACATATGTCTGGTCAAGCATGTGGTACCCAAGCGGGAGATGTTTTGGCCCCGCGAGATACGCTTGAGACATATGTTGCAAATAGCAGCGGTGCAATCTGATGCACTCGTCTCAAAAAAGGCCCACACCAAAGAACTTTTATATTAACTCACAGAGACAGCAGCGCCCTGCACATGCGCAGCTTTGCGGTGTGATGCAGTCAGTGTGCTGCCCTTAGCCTGGCCCCTGGAGGGCATCCTGCCTAGTTGGTGATGTGCCTCTTCCTCCTTCTCTCTCCTATCAGGCACCCACGTTGAGTCAGTGACCTCATCATCCCCTCCCGCCTCATCACTGGAGCAAACCTGGCAGTATGCTGCAGCAGGGGGTGCATGACTGCCAGATTGCTGTCCTTCTTGGGCACCCCCTCTGTCCGTGCTCACGTTACTGCCTTCATCTAGCTCAGTATCATCATCAGAGCCTTCTAAACGCTGGGCATCCTCCTGGAGCATGTACCCAACACTGTGGTCAAACAGTTCGAGGGACTCCTCAGGAGGACATGGTGGGGCTAGGGACGAAGACATTGATGCCATTGAGCCAAGGGAAGAGGCCGTGTTGGCAGCTGCTTTGCCAGACAAAGTACCCTGAGCATGGGTGAGAGAGGATGAGGAGGATGAGGACAGCTTGGTCATCCACTCGACCAAGTCTTCCGCATGTTGTGGCTCAACACGGCCAGCTGACGAAAAAAAGGCCACGTGCTGATGAGGATGCACCGTCTCCACGACCAGCACTGTTGCCTCTGGACACAGAGCATGCTTGCCCTCTTTTATTGGCTTGTGATTGTCTGCCTCTCCTTGTTGGCCTTCCAGACATACTAATGGCCTGTAGCTGCACTAAGCTGGGATATATATATATATATATACTGATACTGCAGCTAGCAAAATCAACTGTCTACCTGTAGTATGAGAACACAACCAACCTTCTACAGGTAGCTTTAGCTGAACACTGTGCAGAGGTCGCACTACACTAACGTGTAAATAATATAGCTGCCTGCGGTAGTGATAGGATCAGGAAAACACCACCAACCTTCTACAGGTAGCTTTAGCTGAACACTGTGCAGAGGTCGCACTACACTAACTTGTAGCTTTAGCTGAACACTGTTCAGAGGGCGCACTACACTAACTTGTAGCTTTAGCTGAACACTGTGAGGAGGATGCACTACACTAACTTGTAGCTTTAGCTGAACACTGTGCAGAGATCACACTAAACTAACTTGTAGCTTTAGCTGAACACTGTTCAGGGGACGCACTACACTAACTTGTAGCTTTAGCTGAACACTGTTCAGAGGACGCACTTCAATAACTTGTAGCTTTAGCTGAACACTGTTCAGAGGACACACTACACTAACTTGTAGCTTTAGCTGAACACTGTTCAGAGGACGCACTACACTAACTTGCAGCTTTAGCTGAACACTGTGCAGAGGTCACACTAAACTAACTTGTAGCTTTAGCTGAACTCTGTGAGGAGGATGCACTACACTAACTTGTAGCTTTATCTGAACACTGTTCAGAGGATGCACTACACTAACTTGTAGCTTTAGCTGAACACTGTGAGGAGGACACACTACACTAACTTGTAGCTTTAGCTGAACACTGTTCAGAGGACGCACTACACTAACTTGTAGTTTTAGCTGAACACTGTTCAGAGAACGCACTACACTAACTTGTAGCTTTAGCTGAACACTGTGAGGAGGATGCACTACACTAACTTGTAGCTTTAGCTGAACACTGTGCAGAGGTCACACTAAACTAACTTGTAGCTTTAGCTGAACACTGTTCAGAGGACGCACTACACTAACGTGTAGCTTTAGCTGAACACTGTGAGGAGGACGCACTACACTAACTTGTAGCTTTAGCTGAACACTGTGCAGAGGTCACACTAAACTAACTTGTAGCTTTAGCTGAACACTGTTCAGAGGACGCATTACACTAACTTGTAGCTTTAGCTGAACACTGTTCAGAGGACGCACTACACTAACTTGTAGCTTTAGCTGAACACTGTGCAGAGGTAGCACTACACTAACTTGTACCTTTAGCTGAACACTGATCAGAGGACACACTACACTAACTTGTAGTTTTAGCTGAACATTGTGAGGAGGTCACACTAAACTAACTTGTAGCTTTAGCTTAACACTGTGAGGAGGACGCACTACACTAACTTGTAGCTTTAGCTGAACACTGTGCACTACACTAACTTGTAGCTTTAGCTGAACACTGTGAGGAGGACACACTACACTAACTGGTAGCTTTAGCTGAACACTGTTCAGAGGATGCACTACACTAACTTGTAGCTTTAGCTGAACACTGTGAGGAGGACGCACTACCCTAACTTGTAGCTTTAGCTGAACACTGTGCAGAGGTCACATTAAACTAACTTGTAGCTTTAGCTGAACACTTTGAGGAGGATGCACTACACTAACTGTAAATAGTCTAGCTGCCTGACTGTGGTACTAATAGGATCAAAAGAACATCAGCAATTTTCTTCAGGTAGCTGTAAATACTGTAACAATACAAGCCTGCTTGTCAGTAGGAAGATAACAGAAACGGATCTAGCTAAACTGAATACAGTGTATATATATATATATATATATATATATATATATATATATATATATTTATACAACACCTGGGATGCATATATATACACAATACACTGTAATTGCAGCTAACTGACTGACTGTCCTGCCTAATCTATCTAACTTAAATCAAATGACACTGTCTCTCTCTCTGTTTATCTCTCTGTCAAGCCGGAACACACTACAGGCGGCCATACAGGCGGCCTTATATAGTGTGGGACGTGTTCTAAACCCCCTAAGCCATAATTGGCCAAAGCCACCAATTACAGCTCTCTCTACAGACGGCGCTCTGATTGGCCAAGCATGCGGGTCATAGTGCATGCTTGGCCAATCATCAGCCAGCAACGCACTGCGATGCCGCAGTGAATTATGGGCCGTGACGCGCCACACGAATTTGGCGCGAACGGCCCATATCGTTCGCAATTCGGCGAACGATCGAACAGCCAATGTTCGAGTCGAACATGGGTTTGACTCGAACACGAAGCTCATCCCTAGTCATCACATATATTAGGGATGGAGGTTTGCACTGCTATGATCAGGTTGTGTCACTATATAATCTCTCTCTCTCTCTCTCTCTCTCTCTCTCTCTCTCTCTCTCTCTCTCTCTCTCTCTCTCTCTCTCCCCTCTCCCTCTCCCTCTCCCTCTCTCTCCCCTCATGCTCTCTCCTCTTTTTCTCTGTTGCTCTCTCTATACTCTTCTCTCATTCTTGATCTCCTCTCTCTCTCATTCTCTCCCTCGCTCTCTTCTGTCTCTCTCTGTCTCTCCCTTCTCTCTCCCTTCTCTCTCCCTTCTCTCTCTCTTCTCTTCTTCTATCTTCTCTCTCTCTCTTCTCTCTTCTATCTTCTCTCTCTCTCTTCTCTCTTTTTTCTCTCTCTTCTCTCTTCCCTCTTTCTTCCCTCTCTTCTCTCTTCCCTCTCTCTTCCCTCTCTCTTCTCTCTCTTTCTCTCTCCTATTTCTTCTCTTCTCTCTCTATTCTACTCCCCCTCTCTCTCTGATCTCCTTTCTCTCTCTCTCTCTCTCTCTCTCTCTGCTCTCCTTGTGCTCTCTCCTCTGTTTCTCTTATGCTCTTTCTATACTCTTATGTCATTCTTGATCCCCTTTCTCTCTCTCCCTCCTCTCTCTCTTGCTCTCCCCCCCTCTCTCTCTCTCTCCTCATGCTCTCTCCTCTTTTTCTCTGTTGCTCTATCTATACTTTTCTCTCATTCTTGATCTCCCTCTCTCTCTTTCTCTCTCTCGCACTCTTCTGTCTCTCTATGTCTCTCCTTCTCTCTCCCTTCTCTCTCTCTTCTCGTCTCTCTTCCTCGCTCTTCTCTCTCTCTTCTCTCTCTCTCTCTCTCTCTCTCTCTCTCTCTCTCTCTCTCTTCTCTCTTTCTTCGCTCTCTTCTCTCTTCCCTCTTTCTTCCCTCTCTTCTCTCTTCCCTCTCTCTTCTCTCTCTCTCCTCTTTCTTTCTTCTCTTCTCTCTCTATTCTACTCCCCCTCTCTCTCTGATCTCCTTGTGCTCTCTCCTCTGTTTCTTTGTTGCTCTTTCTTTACTCTTATGTCATTCTTGATCTCCTCTCTCTCTCCCCCCTCTCTCTCTCTTGCTCTCTCCCCCTCCCCCCTCTCTCTCTCTCTCTCTTTCTCTCCCTCTCTCTCCTCATGCTCTCTCCTCTTTTTCTCTGTTGCTCTATCTATACTTTTCTCTCATTCTTGATATCCTCTCTCTCTCTTTCTCTTCTGTCTCTCCCTTTCTCACCCTTCTCTCTCTCTCTTCTCTCTTCCCTCTCTCTTCTCCTTTTCTCTTCCCTCTCTCCTCTCTCTCTCTTCCTTCTCTCCTCTATCTCTCTTCTCTCTCTCTTCTCTCTCTCTTCTCTCTTCCTCTCTCTTTCTCTCTCTCTCTCTCTTTCTCTCTCCACTCTCCCCCTCTCTCTCCACTCTCTCCCCCTCTCTCCAATCTTTCTCTTTTTCTCTCTCTCACCTCTCTATCCACTCTCTCTTTCTCTCTCTCTCACCCTCTCTTTCTCCCCTCATGCTCTCTCCTTTTTTTCTCTGTTGCTCTCTCTATACTCTTCTCCCATTCTTGATCTCTTCTTTCTCTCTCTCTTTTTTTCTCTCTCTCTTCTGTCTCTCTCTCTCTCTCTCTCTCCACCCCCCTCTCTCTCTTTCTCTCTCTCTCCTCTTTTCTCTGTTGCTCTATCCATACTTTTCTCTCATTCTTGATCTCCTCTCTCTCTTTCTTTCTTTCTCTTGCTCTCTTCTGTCTCTCTCTGTCTCATCCTTCCCTATCTCTCTTCTCTCTTCCCTCTCTCCTCTCTCTCTCTCTTCTCTCTCTCTTCTCTCTCTCTCTCTCTCTCTATCTCTCCTCTCTCTCTCTTCTCTCTTCCCTCACTCTTCTCGCTTCCTTCTATCTCTCTCTCTCTTTTTCTTTGTTGCTCTCTATACTCTTCTCCCATTCTTGATCTCCTCTCTCTCTTCTCTCTCTCTCTCTTT